>VHKM01000660.1:2500-417500 GCA_007210695.1 Neogobius melanostomus | reverse complement strand
TTAGACTAAAGTACCACAACTTGAAGCTTTTGTTACCATACCTTAAACACATGTACCTTAAACAAAAGCGCTGCTTTGTACTCTAGTTGCAATTCTGTAACACACTTACTCCTTTATGCAACACACTGGTCCTGCACTACACTCTATTTCATACAAAAGACACTTCGTTCAAAAATGAAATCTCAGGAGCCATTTAGAAACACATGTATCCAAAATACAAAACACATCGGGGAATTACAACCACTCAAACACACACCTGAAGCACTGACTGTAAAACTGAACCAAACAGCAACACAAAGCCTCAGCTTAGTTATTTCAACAACTTTGCAGCCTGGAGGGAGCGAGAGGAGGAGGAGCCCTGGGAGTGACATCAGACTAAAACATTTTGGGGTGGAAAAAAAAAAAAATAGATATTTTTTTGGATGAAATATAAAATGTTGTTTTTTTCTTCTTTTCTTTACTTTTCTTCTTTTTATTTTTTTATTTTTTTTAACCACATAATATCTCGGGGGAACAAGATATTATTTATTAATTTTTTTTATTTTTTTTTACAGTAAAGAAATATAAAAATTAAAAAAATATATATATTTTTTTTTTAAACCACTAATGATCTCATTCCCCGGAGATAATATGTGGTAATAAAAAAATAAAATTAATAAATACGTAAAAAATATGTATTTTTTTATATTTCATCCAAAAGATGAAATATTTTGTATTTTCACCCCTTTGTCACTTCCAAGGCTCCATAAGAGGCAGAGGAAGAGCAAGAGGAGGACAAGGTCAAGGTTGAAATAGGGGGCCGTGCACTGACCCCTATTTCTGCTGATATAAGAACAACTTTGGTGGATCATGTCATGAGCCATGGCCCGACTCTGAGGGAGGCTGAGCCTCCTGAAAATCTGCTTTCTGAATAAACAGTGAAAAGTGTTTTATATAAAGTAGACTAGTGTGTTCCCCTGATCTGAAAGTGTGTGTATATGATGCAAGTGTGTGTCATTTTGTCGTCAGAGTTACATTTAGACAAAGGAAAGTTAGGTTTTGATAGTAGAGTTTCAGTTTGACACAGATATGTCCCAGTGTTGTGTCATGTTTACTTGTGTGTAGAGTTTTGGAAAAATGTGCTCAAGCACAAGAATTCCCAGTTTCCATTAGAGTCAGGCCATGGTTGATGACATAGTCCATCAAAGTTGCTCTTATATCATCAGAAATAGGGGTCCGTGCATGGCCTCTTCGACCTTGACCTTGTCCTCCTCTTCCTCTACCTCTTACGGAGCCCTGGAAGTGACATCAGACAAAATATGTTTTTATTTCTTTTCACCCCAAAATGTTTTAGTCTGATGTCACTCCCAGGGCTCCTCCTCCTCTCGCTCCCTCCAGGCTGCAAAGTTGTTGAAATAACTAAACTGAGGCTTTGTGTCGCTGTTTGGTTCAGTTTTACAGTCAGTGCTTCAGGTGTGTTTGAGTTGTTGTGTTTTGTATTTTGGATTCATGTGTTTTCCAAATGGCTCCTGAGATTTACTTTTTAAACAAAGTGTCTTCTGTATGAAATAGAGTGTGTTTAAGGTATGTGTACATGTGTTTGAGGTATGTGTACATGTGTTTAAGGTATGGGTACATGTGTTTAAGGTATGTGTACATGTGTTTAAGGTATGGGTACATGTGTTTAGGTATGTGTACATGTGTTTAAGGTATGGGTACATGTGTTGGTTGGTACATGTGTTAAGGTATGGGTACATGTGTGTGAGGTATGGGTACATGTGTTTGAGGTATGGGTACATGTGTTTAAGGTATGTGTACATGTGTTTAAGGTATGGGTACATGTGTGTGAGGTATGGGTACATGTGTTTAAGGTATGGGTACATGTGTGTGAGGTATGGGTACATGTGTTTGAGGTATGGGTACATGTGTTTAAGGTATGGGTACATGTGTTTGAGGTATGGGTACATGTGTTTAAGGTATGGGTACATGTGTGTGAGGTATGGGTACATGTGTTTAAGGTATGGGTACATGTGTGTGAGGTATGGGTACATGTGTTTGAGGTATGGGTACATGTGTTTAAGGTATGGGTACATGTGTGTGAGGTATGGGTACATGTGTTTAAGGTATGGGTACATGTGTGTGAGGTATGGGTACATGTGTGTAAGGTATGGGTACATGTGTTTAAGGTATGGGTACATGTGTTTAAGGTATGGGTACATGTGTTTAAGGTATGGTACATGTGTTTAAGGTATGGGTACATGTGTTTGAGGTATGGGTACATGTGTTAGGTATGGTACATGTGTTTAAGGTATGGTACATGTGTTTAAGGTATGGGTACATGTGTTTGAGGTATGGGTACATGTGTGTGAGGTATGGGTACATGTGTTTAAGGTATGGGTACATGTGTTTAAGGTATGGGTACATGTGTTTAAGGTATGTGTACATGTGTTTGAGGTATGGGTACATGTGTTTGAGGTATGGGTACATGTGTTTAAGGTATGTGTACATGTGTTTAAGGTATGGGTACATGTGTTTGAGGTATGGGTACATGTGTTTAAGGTATGGGTACATGTGTTTGAGGTATGGGTACATGTGTGTGAGGTATGGGTACATGTGTTTAAGGTATGGGTACATGTGTGTGAGGTATGGGTACATGTGTTTGAGGTATGGGTACATGTGTTTAAGGTATGGGTACATGTGTGTGAGGTATGGGTACATGTGTTTAAGGTATGGGTACATGTGTTTAGGTATGGTAATGTTTAGGTATGGGTACATGTGTTTAAGGTATGGGTACATGTGTTTAAGGTATGGGTACATGTGTTTAAGGTATGGTACATGTGTTGAGGTATGGTACATGTGTTTAAGGTATGGGTACATGTGTTTGAGGTATGGTACATGTGTTTAAGGTATGGTACATGTGTTTAAGGTATGGGTACATGTGTTGAGGTATGGGTACATGTGTTTAAGGTATGGGTACATGTGTTGAGGTATGGTACATGTGTTTAAGGTATGGGTACATGTGTTTGAGGTATGGTACGTGTTAGGTATGGGTACATGTGTTTAAGGTATGGGTACATGTGTTGAGGTATGGGTACATGTGTTTAAGGTATGGGTACATGTGTTTGAGGTATGTGTACGTGTTTAAGGTATGGTACATGTGTTTGAGGTATGTGTACATGTGTTTAAGGTATGTGTACATGTGTTTAAGGTATGTGTACATGTGTTTAAGGTATGTGTACATGTGTTTAAGGTATGTGTACATGTGTTTAAGGTATGTGTACATGTGTTTAAGGTATGGGTACATGTGTTTAAGGTATGGGTACATGTGTTTAAGGTATGTGTACATGTGTTTAAGGTATGGGTACATGTGTTTGAGGTATGGGTACATGTGTTTGAGGTATGGGTACATGTGTTTGAGGTATGAGGTTTTGCTCGGCGGCACTTTTGCCAGTGAAGCACATTTTCTCCAGTTCAGCTTTACCCAAATCTAAAAACTTCTTGAAAATAATGACAAAAAGAAAATACAACAAAAAAGTGTGAAAACACGACAAAGATGCTTCAAAAATGTGACAAAAACATGGCGTCAGTTTTGTAGGTCTTAGCTTTCAAATGAGGCGTTACACTGAACTATAGGCTGTGAACTCCAGTCCAGAAGCTTTTAGATTTGGGTAAAGCTGAACTGGTAAGAGGTTAAGAGCTTTAAGTTGATCCTAGTTCTCACTGTGTTCCTGAACAATTAACAACAGTCAGATCCAAATATCTGCTGTGATTATGGATCTGATCATCTTTAAATGTTTCTGATTAGGTTCTATTTCGGTCTTGGTTTAGTTCGGTTCAGGATGTTTACAGTATGGAAACTATATATTTTAGGAAACCTTATGGTCTAAACAATGAGAAAAACAATGTTTCCATTTGCATTTGTCATTTGGTAAAATTGTACAATTATAAAATGTTTCCATTAGAGTGAATAATCATCGCTATGGCAACGCCATGAAACATGTGACAAGAGTTTCATTGACTGTTTTGATTGGACCAAATGGAATTTTCTGCCAAATTTCATAACTTTCTGCCAAAGTAAGTTTTTTACTCCCAATAGAAATGTTTTTATCTTTTCACATATCAGAGCAGATGGAAACATTGTTTCTGATGCTTCTTTAATAAAGTTTTCAAAAATGTATAGTTTTGATTCTCAAAATGACATCGTGACCCGGATTATTAAAGGAACGTATGGAATGTGATGGAGCTCTATTCCGGGTCGCATCCCTCTGCACTCTTTACTAAACTAAACCAGGACTAAACCAGGACCAATTTGGAGCAAAGGGACTAAATCAGTGTTTAACAGGACTAAACTATTTGAACATAAATGACGTCAAATGTAGAAACAAAACCAGACTTAATCATTAGACACTATGGAAGTCTTTAGTCTGGACTTAAACAGTGACGACCCTGTCCCACGACCTGGACCCAGACCCTGTCCCACGGCCTGGACCCAGACCTGGACCTTGACCTGGACCTGGACCCATCAGGAGGAGGAGGAGCGCAGGGCTCTGCAGGAACTCGGACACATGAGAACATGTCCATGAAGGAAAACCAGAACTAAACCAGGACCAATTTGTGGCTAAGAAAGGAGTAAACTAGTGCTAATCAGACTAAACTAGAACTAAACCCGACCTAAAACAACACTAAAACGCAGACTAAGGAGTAAACCAGGTCTAAACTAGGCTAAGGAAGAATAAAACATCCTGATGAACTTCAGTCTGTAACCATTAGGCCCATCACCAGAGCCCCGTGTCCCTCCCCCTGGGCTCTGGTCACTGATCCAAAAGTAAAATCATAAACACATTTGTCTTTACACTGAAGTGTTTCTGGTAGAGCTCTGGTTCTCAGACTCCTCTGGGGCTAAAGGGTCTTTGCAGACTCTTACCTCGGACGCACAGCAGGGCCATGGCGCTCCGTGTGACGGGCGGGGGTCACTCAGTGTCCGCGGCCCGGGCGGTCACCACAGTGTCCCGGGTCTGACCGAGCCGCGCGTCCCGCTCATCCCGCCCCGAGCCGCGCGGAGCCGACATGACCTGAGCCGGGGCCGGGAGAGACCGGAGAGACCGAGCAGGTGACTGAGAGGGGGCGGTCACTGTCACTCACTGTCCCGCTGATCCGCTCTGCGCTGCTGCGTTCACGGACACTCCAGATCCCGCTGTCAAACCGAGCTGCTGCTGCGTTTAAATGACTTTAACTTTAAAATACTTTGATTTCTTTAAAGTGGATGAGCTGCAGGTTTGCTCCTCAGTGCGTAAAGAGTAAAGACACATCTGTCTGAAGATCATCCTGATGTGAAAACTCACACTGACTTCAGGTCTGTAAAATCATCAGAGGCGGTTCTTTGTGCTTTGGTGATGGTTGTGTAAAAACTTTATAAAATAAATACAAAATATTACTCTTTACACATATTTAGTTTCTTCAAAAATCCTCTATGGTTCTAAAAGAAGCTGCTTTGTGGCTCATTTTCCCCAGAGCGCGAACAGAACCTCCAGATTTAAAGATGAAATGATCATAAAGTCTTATTTTTCACATTTTAGTATCCATGGTTACATTCCAAAACCAGAAACCCTAAAAATACCTCAAACACAATGTTTTCTCCTAGGACTTACTCGAGTAATTACTTTTTACTTGAGTAGAATTATATAACTTAAGTAGCTCTTACTTGAGTAAATATTTTGGCGACTCGACCCTCTGAAAATAAAACATTCATTAAATGAGCTGTGGGCTGTGAGCTGTGAGTTCATTTAAACTCAGACCTGAAGATCTTAATATATTTCTATCAATTTCATGAATCACTTTTTACTCAAGTAAAAGTAAAGATTTTTTTTTTTACAATATTACTCGAGTAAAAGTAAAAGGTACTGAATGATGAAGTCCAGTTTCTTCCTAAAGTTATAAATGTTATGAGTTATAAACCGCTCTGTCCTCGAGGCAGGTGATCCAAAGGAGAAGAAATGGCGCCCTCTGGCGGCTGTGTAAATAAATAACACCCTCCTGCAAAACTAAACACGAGCTGCGTTTGGAAACAGTTACAGTTTGTTCTTCACAAAACTGACCGTGCAGTCATTTTTGTCACTTTTTAATTTTTCTGTGGCTCTTTTTTGGTCTATTTTTTATTGCATTTTCATCCTCGTTTTTGACGCTGTTTTTCAAGAAGTTTTTACATTTGGGTAAAGCCGAACTGGAGAAAATGTGCAGGTTCAGGTTTTTAATAACAGCCTAATGAGCTGCTGATGTTGGTGATTATCCTGACTGAATGCTTCTTCACAAATACACATAAACACATAATACACACATTATAAACACATACACATAAACACATACACATTATAAAGGCAAGGCAACTTTATTTATACAGCACATTTCGTGCACAAGGCATCTCAATGCCACACAAACATAAACACACAACATAAGGGCCGTGAGTGCGCGTGCTCCGGGTGACGCGCTGCGCCCCTCCCCGCTGACGCGCACACACAGACACAGCCTCCATGGCGGACAGTCCCGCACACTGTGCGCGCTGCTGTGGAAAACACACGTTTCTCTTCTGTCTGTCATCGTCCCAGGACAGAGACACCCCCGGCCCGGAGACACGGTGAGTGTCCGTGTCCTGCAGGCTTTACAGGAGGAGGTGAGGAGGAGGAGGAGGAGAGGAGGAGGAGGAGGAGAGGAGCTAACGGTGCGTCTCGAAGATGCTGGAAAACGCAGTGACGGGACGGGGTGTACCGCAGGGAGCGCAGGCCCGTGTCCGGCCCAGGCCCGGGGGACAGACCAGGGGACAGACCGGGGGACCCGCCTGGGGACAGGGGGGCATTAGGGGGATCACGGCCCTGTTTATGCCAAAGCACAAAGGGCGTGAGTGAGACCGTTACATCACCGTGAGACTGGAGCGCACGCGCACGCACACAGACACGGGGGGACGAGCTGCTCGTGTCGCGCTATGGGACAGGTCTCAGCCCAGACTGTCCTCTCGGTCAATGACGCGGTTATTTTTCTCTTATTATTGTTTCTTTCATCAGCTGCGGAGACCGGAAGCGGAGAGCGATCACTTCCGGGCCGCTCAAAATAAAGCGCAACATTTAGGAAAGAAAGCGCGAGTGATGGGCGATACCGCTGTGTTGTTTAACCTCTTAACCCCCGCCTGCCCCGAGCACATTCTCTCCTGTTCTGATCAGTTTCATAGGTCTTAGCTTTCAAATGAGGCGTTAACCTGTACGCGTTTAGATTTGGGTAAAGCTGAACTGAATGCACTTGGTTAACATGGGGATGACTGGGTGGATGCATTTCAATGAATTTGTAAAACTGGTTATTTTATGTGTTATTAATATGTCATTTAACTGATTAATTAAACCAGTGTTTCCCAACCACAGGTACGGTGACCCCTGAAGTTACTTGGAACTTTCAGATTTATGTTTATTTTGAAACAACATTGTCTTTTTACTCACAAACAGCTCATTAGGCGATAGTTTTTTAAATCAACACCCTTGAGGTCAGGGACACACAGACCTCACTGTGAAATGAACTCATGATTAAAGTTTAAAACAAAGACTTTCATGACAAACAGAACCTAAACTAGAAAGATATGGACGACTCACTTCAGCCTCTGGAGCGTTTGGCACAAAACAATGAAGTAACATTTACAAAGTAGCCGTCTGGTATCGATCTCTTAAAAGAGCCGATCATTCCAGAAAGAACTGCAGTCTGATCTGTAACGAGACACACCCCATATATATATATATATATATATATATATATATCTGTGGAGAACGTAAGGACTGAACCTGCAGACCTAAAGATGATTAAACACGTCCAAACCAGGAGTTCTTATCAGACAAAAGGATTAAATCACCCTCATCACGGCTGTAGAACTCTACAGTAGAGGGTCGTTGCTCCTCACATCAGCGGCCGGACAGCGATTCCAGGCATTTTAATAGATCAAATGTTCTGAGCGTGTCACTGAGGAAATCACTACAAGCATTTTGTTCTCATGTCACCTGCATCTGTGCATTAAACACTTCAATATCTGCAACTAGTGCTGGGTTAAACCACACCCAGGGCCGACTTAACCTACCCATGGCACCCTGGGCTAACCATGAATATAGGCCCCCCACCACCCACATTATTCCCCATTCATGATGTTGTAAATGTGCAGATCTTCCACACATTATTGTTCTATTTTCTGGATCGAGACGACACATATTTTAGTATCGGTATCGAAAACCAAGTATTGTTGAAGTACTGGTATAAAAACCTTATTGTGTCTTTACTGGTGCCGTTAGAGGATCAGTTTGTTCTACATGAGGTAACGTGTGACATCACCCCTACACGAGGAGTCGATCACGAACACTCTTCAGCTCCATCTCCATCCACAGCTCCGCCCCCTTTCACTTCACCTCACAGTCCACTCCCATCGAGGGCGTTCTCCAGCGCGCCCCCCCCCCCCAGGGAGCAGAGTATTTTAAAGCCCTATCTCTTTGCAGAGGGTTACTGTGTCTTTAGACTCTTGGACTCCGTCATAACGATACTGTTTATGTTTGTGTTTCCAGATGGGCTTTTTGGATCATGTCGTGGACCAGGACCTCCAGATCTCGGGGGTCCATTTGGGTTGAAGCGTTAGCCCGTTGCCTCCTGCAGCATGGACAGCCCTCCAAAGCTGTCTGGGGAGACCCTCATCGTGCACCACATCCCCCTGGTGCACTGTCAGGTGTCGGGGGCTCGTAAAGGCGGATTGTTGGGGACAGTCCCTTCATGCCTCCTGAGAACCTGGGCCTGAGTCGCACCACCTCGCTTCCTGAGAGGGACATTCTCCACGGGGAGGCGCTGCTCTTCAGCAGCCTGTTCCAGACCTCCAGCGGCGCCTGGGCCTCCCAACGTAAAGAGCGGAAGAGCACCCGCGGGAGCAGCATGGCCAGTGACGACTCGTCCTTCACCTCCAGTAACTCAGAGGAGCAGATCACAGCTCACACTCTGCCCAGAGCCAAAGGCCGACACAGGAGCACGTTACGCCACAACCCCTTCCTCTGCCGCCCCGACGAGGAGGACGGGCTGAGCGGCTGCCAGGAGGACCAGGAGGACTGCTCCTTCAGCGGGTACCAGGAGGACTGCTCCTTCAGCCTGCACGGAGACTTCTCCTCAGAGCCCTTCCACCTGCACGGCTCTGGAGGGCCCCTGCAGCGCCCCCTACAGCGGCCCCTCAGCAGCGGCTCCAACGTGTCCATGGACTGTGGAGAGCAGGACTGGGCCGATGACGAGGCAGAGGAGGACCACATGGTGTCCTGCCCCGAGGCCTTCTCTGAGAGCCAGGCCTACGCCAGCGACTCCTCGTGCAACAGCTCCGACGGCGTCCTGGTCAACTTCAGCGCCATCTACAGCAAACTGAACAACGCCGTCCCGGAGCAGCCGCAGTGGTCCGAGGACAGTAACCAGAACAGAGTCCAGAGCGGAGCCTTTTACCTGGACCTGCTGTCCTCCCCCACAGAGCTGCCACGCCCGCCTCCTCTGCTCAGGGAGCCCCTGCTGTCCACCTCCTCCTGCTCTGCGGAGCACCAGGCCTTGGACCTCCAGGCCTTGGACCTGGACGGGAACTGTAACGCGTGTCCTCCCGGTCACTCGGAGCCGTGTCTGCAGAGCCAGGCTCGGCTGGTCGTGGCCACTCAGAACTACTACAAACTGGTGACGTGTGACTTGTCCCAGTCGTCTCCCAGTCCCGCCGGCTCCAGCGCCAACAGCTCCGACGAACAGAGGAGCCCCACCCCCAACCAGCCCAACCACTACTTCCTGTTCAGACCGACGCCCCCGGGCCTGGAGGAGGAGCAGGACGAGGAGACGTCTCCTCATGTGAGTGCACGTCAACTCTGAGCATATTAGCACGTTAGCTTTAGCCTCTCTGTAATATAAATAAAACTATAGCATCATCATGCTCTGAGCATATTAGCACGTTAGCTTTAGCCTCTCTGTAATATAAATAAAACTATAGCCTCATCATGCTCTGAGCATATTAGCACGTTAGCCTTAGCCTCTCTGTAATATAAATAAAACTATAGCCTCATCATGCTCTGAGCATATTAGCACGTTAGCCTTAGCCTCTGTGTAATATAAATAACTATAGCCTCATCATGCTCTGAGCATATTAGCACGTTAGCCTTAGCCTCTCCGTAATATAAATAAAACTATAGCATCATCATGCTCTGAGCATATTAGCACGTTAGCCTTAGCCTCTCTGTAATATAAATAAAACTATAGCCTCATCATGCTCTGAGCATATTAGCACGTTAGCCTTAGCCTCTGTGTAATATAAATAACTATAGCCTCATCATGCTCTGAGCATATTAGCACGTTAGCCTTAGCCTCTGTGTAATATAAATAACTATAGCCTCATCATGCTCTGAGCATATTAGCACGTTAGCCTTAGCCTCTCTGTAATATAAATAAAACTATAGCATCATCATGCTCTGAGCATATTAGCACGTTAGCCTTAGCCTCTCCGTAATATAAATAAACTATAGCATCATCATGCTCTGAGCATATTAGCACGTTAGCCTTAGCCTCTCTGTAATATAAATAAAACTATAGCCTCATCATGCTCTGAGCATATTAGCACGTTAGCCTTAGCCTCTGTGTAATATAAATAACTATAGCCTCATCATGCTCTGAGCATATTAGCACGTTAGCCTTAGCCTCTCCGTAATATAAATAAACTATAGCCTCATCATGCTCTGAGCATATTAGCACGTTAGCCTTAGCCTCTCCGTAATATAATAAAACTATAGCATCATCATGCCCTGAGCATATTAGCATGTTAGCCTTAGCCTCTCTGTAATATAAAACTACAGCCTCCTCATCTCTTTATGTGGTGGTTTCAGCAGGAGCCGGAGCAGGAGGAGCCGGAGCGTGTGGAGGGCCAGGTTTACGTGAACGTGACCTCAGCGCGAGCAGCTACAGGGAGGCCTCGCTCCCGCAGCTATGACCGCAGTCTGGAGCTGTGCCAGTGCCCACAGCGGGGCGCTCCGGGGGGCTGCCGGTGCCCGCGGCTGGGCGCTCTGGGGCGGATGCTGAGCTGTCCAGTGAGGCTGAGCGAGGGCGGGGCCCCGGCTCAGGTCACGCCCCCCAGAGTCACGTCCTTCGCTGAAATCGCCCGCAGTAAACGCCGCGCCGGAGCAGGACTTCACTCTCCCACCGCCAAACCCGGCAACGAACCCGCTCCACCCACCGCCTCCAGCCACGCCTCCGACTTCTGCCCCATCGCGGAGCTCACTGTGGGACAGGGCGGCGCTCAAGGTATCTCTCATGTTATTGGTCGACCTGAACACCTTTAGTTCAAACATGTGCTCAAATTTACCACTTTAACGAACTGTCCCGACATGAGCGTCACTTTAAGGACATGTCCCACTAATGTCTCACACCTTTGTCTCTCTGAGCTTTTACATTTACAGCAGTAACTCGAGTGGCGGCGGCCGGGTAGAGTTCAGAGCGTCTTCGAGCTAAATGTGATGATGTGTGAATGTTTTTAAGTCCCGCTGTGATGTGAGGAGCCACATGTGGAGATCTTCTCTATGTGAGGTCTTTCACTAAAGCTTCTGGTCCTTCAGGCCTGAGAGAGGACGCTGCTCATTTGGACACGTGTGAGGTGGAGCAGTTACACTGTGGTAACTATTAGGGATGCAAGGATTCACTTTTGTCACGATCTCCATTCGACTGTTAAGCCACAAAAGAGGTCATTTTCCACGTCAGACTTCAGCGCTTTGAGATGAACGTTCCAACAGCAGCAGTGACCTCACGTTTAAAACAGCAGCAGTGACCTCCTCACGTTTGACCTCCTCACGTTTGACCTCCTCACGTTTGACCTCCTCACGTTTGACCTCCTCACGTTTAAAGCCGTGTCTGTCCCGCTCGCTGACGCCGTACACGGAGCTTCCCCTGGTCGTTCTAATCCATATCCTGCCACAGCTGATCTGAGCGGAGGTGGCTCTTGTGTCCCGGCGTCTGCTCGCAGCTAATGCTACTGAAAGGAGCTAGCTAACGCACACGTGAGGCTCCGCCTTCAGGCAGATCACACAGGAGGGGGAGGGGTTTCTCAGTGAGAGCGCAGCGGCACATCGACAATAGCATACTACAGTAAAGTGTCTTTATGCAGATTTCTAGTCTTAGTTTGTTTCATTTGTAATTCCTGAGGCCGATTCACATGAAACAAAAACTGTCCCAAAGTTCAGAGTCTCTTCAGCTCAGATGAACTATGGTCTCATTATTTCCTCAGAAAGTGGAGACGATATTCAGAAACATGAGCATGATGTTGGTCTGTAGAATCAGAATAATGTGAATCAAATCAGGGAAACATTTGGACTTTTGTTTTTTGTTTCTCTCCCGTAGAGTCGCATCTGCTCCGACTGAAACAGAATCCTCGCACATGAAATGAGTAGTTTCAGGAAGGCTTTAGGATTGATGTGATGGATTCAGACCAGAACAGTTGATCCTGTGGTCTCTGACATGAAAACCAACTAAGATGGTTATTTAACATGATTTATTACTTGTGTGTGTTTCGAGCTCTGTGCGAAAGAGCAGTGAGGAGTTTGTTTTGGTGAAGTGTGATGAGCAGAACGAGTCTTGAGTAATTGTCTGCACATTGAGACATAAGCGTCAGCAGGTCTGTGCTCCTGTCAGCTGCTCCTGCCTGTCACTCTGAGGGAAACACTCTGCCTGGACCGTGGACTGTGTGTGTTCTCTCTCACGTGGGTAATGGCTGTTCTGATGGGTCTGAGCCGTGCTTGTATGTGTTGTGTGTTGTGTGTGTTTGTGTTTGTGTGTGTGTTTGTGTGTGTGTTTGTGTTTGTGTGTGTGTTTGTGTGTGTGTTTGTGTTTGTGTTTGTGTGTGACGGTTTGTTCTCCGTGAGGACCTGCTCAAAGCTGCTGCATGTTGTTTACTACATACATACTACAATCCCGTCAGATCTTGGAAGCTCAGCAGGGAAGGGCCTGGTTAGTACTTGGATGGGAGACCGTTTGGAACACCAGGAAGCCTGGGTGGTTGGTGGTGGTCGGAGGGGCCGATGGCGCAGACTGGTGCCTCACTTCCGTCAGTCTACCCCAGGGCAGCTGTGGCTACAACAGTAGCTTACCACCACCAAGTATGGAGTGAATGAATAATGAGCTGTGAAGGCTCTGGGTATCTTGAAAAGCGCTATACAAATCCAAGAGATGATTATTATTATTATTTATTATGCAGTGCATCGTTGGACAGACAAACACCCAGGATAATGTCGTATTCTTATGTTCTTTAACGGAACTCTTAGCAGTATTAACCCAGTGCATTTTCTTCAGTTCGGCTTTACCCAAATCTAAAAGCTTCTTGACTGGAGCCTAGTTTGAAAGCTAAGACCTACTAAACTAATCTAAACTTTTTTGTTGTGTTTTCGTCTTATCGTCAGTATGATTGTAAAAAGGCCAAATGTTTGTATATGATGTTAATACAGTTCTGTAATACAGTTTGAAACAAGCGTAAATATAGGTGTTTACAAGAGGAAAATCTACCACAAATGGAGCCAAATATAATGACAAAAGTCTGTGCTACGGTTTAATTACAAAAAATCACAATGCAAAACTTCATTGTCTTGCTACAGAAAACATATGAAGCTTAATCAGTATTTGGAAAAAAAGTCTTAAACAAATGAGTGTTTTTTCCTGTAGGTTTTGTTCATGTTCTAGAGTCGATACGACTCTACGGGAGAGAAACAAAAAACAAAAGTCCAAATGTTTCCCTGATTTGATTCACATTCTTCTTCTTCTCCTGAACAACATCACGCTCATGTTTCTGAAGATCGTCTCCACTTTCTGAGGAAATAATGAGACCATAGTTCATCTGAGCTGAAGAGACTCTGAACTTTGGGACAGTTTTTGTTTCATGTGAATCGGCCTCAGGAATTACAGAGAAATGAAACAAACTAAGACTAGAAATCTGCATAAAGACAGTTACCATGGTTACGCCTCAGTTTAATCTATAGGCTCTTTAGGAGGAGGAGACGTCACGTGATCGCAGACTATTGGTTTACATTACACGAGGATCGAAGGGACAATCACAACATGGCCGCCAGAGCTTGTCCTCTCTCCAGTTTCATTAAAGGGATATTTCAGGATTTTTGACATTGGGCCTCATTTCCTAGTTATCCAGAGTGTTGTTGATGTCTGGAGATATTTTTTTCTTAAATTAATGCAGTTCTTATATTTGAAGAGTCTAGTGGCGCTAGGCTAATGCTAGGCTAGTGCATGTCTATGGTATCAGTTAGCCTGCATTAAAAACAGTGTGACCCACTCCACAGTGCACCTGAGGTAAATCACTTATAACACCAGACTAACCATATAAATGTCTGTGTTAATAGAATCATTTAAAATAACTTATATTTGAGCAGCATCAGCTTCGTGGCTGTAAGCTAACGCAGCGGCGGAGTGATCTGCGAGAAAATAGTCCCTCAAAATGCGGTAATTCATGTGATACAAGGTCAGTTATATTTCAAACATGATTCTATTAACACAGACATTTATATGGTTAGTCTGGTGTTATAAGTGATTTACCTCAGGTGCACTGTGGAGTGGGTCACACTGTTTTTAATGCAGGCTAACTGATACCATAGACATGCACTAGCCTAGCATTAGCCTAGCGCCACTAGACTCTTCAAATATAAGAACTGCATGAATTTAAGAAAAAAATATCTCCAGACATCAACAACACTCTGGATAACTAGGAAATGAGGCCCAATGTCAAAAATCCTGAAACATCCCTTTAAGGCCTTTGGTTTGAAACATTGTAATAAACAGAAGCTTCCAATGAAACAAACTCATGGTCCTGGTCATGTGACAAAAGTATATATTAGTATATATTAGTATATATTAGTATATATTTAGTATATTTAGTGTGATACAGTTTGGTAGAGGTCTGTGCCCCCTGTGAGAGTGACCTGTGTTTTTTGTCCAGGTGGGGGGGAGAGCGGCCCCGCCCTGTGCCCGGCTGCAGTGTTACGTTACAGTAAGGAGCAGCGCCCGACCACCCTGCCCATCCAGCCCTTCACCTTCCAGCACCAGTTCCCCTGCCGCCCGGCGCGAGCCCTGCTGCCCCCGGAGCCGATGCCCGGGGCCCGGTCCAGCTCGGGCTCGGGCTCCGAGTCTGGGGGCGAGCGTGACCCCGACGTCTTCATCCCGAACACCTCAGCGACCCGCCCCATTGGACCGGCCCGGCCCTCTCCGCTGGGCCGTTACTCCCCCGGGCCCCGGACCACTCCCAGCACCGAGCCGCCCCAACACGTGTGCGGCCCCCCCACTCCCCCGCCCGCCTCTCTGGCAGCCAAACGAGGAGCCGTGGCCCCGGTGCTGCCCGGGCTGCAGGGGGACGCCCTCAGCCCCGCGGGATACGGGGAGACCAGGCCCCCAGAGGCGCTCAGAGGCACCCCGGCCCGAGGGAACGGTAAGTGCTAACGGGCGTTAATGTAGGGCTGACAGTTTCACAGAGGAATCAAACCCACAAACGGAACAAACGTCTTCAGCTGCTGTAACTCTTTAGTGTAGAGCTCTACAAACATGTTCTGAATGTGTTCTTGTCTTAGGCTGTTTTCACACGTTAGAGCCGTGTGGGTCGACCCGAGGCCGCCCTTGTCCCAACTGTATTTACTCCAAAGTTCAGTCAGTGTTCACGCGCGCTGTGGAGCGATGACATCATCACTTAACAAACGATTATCAGTTAATTATTATCATTAAATTACTGCTTCACTGAAATAAAACTACATTAGTACTTACTACTTGTTATCCATCAAACTAAGCCATAATTACAAAAGGACCTGTCACATTATCCAGTGTTAGGAGGACCTTTAATCATTTATCATTTATCATTTAAAGGAACAGGCCACAGTTTTTCCATACTGAGATCTGTTCTTACCTGAGCTTAGACGAGTTCATCTGTACATGTCTGGTCTTCAGTCACGTAAACACAGCACAGACGGCGTTAGCATTTAGCCTCTCTCTTCTCCTCTATAGCTCCAAACCAGGTGAAGATAGAAGCTACCAAACTCTTCCACGTTTACCCTATTTAAATATGGTTACGTGAAGTGTTACACTATAAAGTATAATTACACAAAATTATACAATGTGGATAATACTAGGAGTAGTTCGGCATCCGCACATTAAAGTGAAGATATCACTGTGCGGATGAATATAGTTCCCCTTTTCATCCGCTTAGAAAATCCACATTGTTTAATTTGTGTAATTATACTTTATAGTGTAACACTTCACGTAACCATATTTAAATAGGGGAAACGTGGAAGAGTTTGGTAGCTTCTATCTTCACCTGGTTTGGAGCTATAGAGGAGAAGAGAGAGGCTAAATGCTAACGCCGTCTGTGCTGTGTTTACGTGACTGAAGACACACGTGAAGACCAGACAGGTACAGATGAACTCGTCTAAGCTCAGGGAAGAATATCTCAGTATGGAAAAACTGTGGCCTGTTCCTTTAAATGGTCTTTGCTGAATCTATTTGAGTGGTTTTCTGTGGTGACCTTCTCTTTTGATTGATCATCTCTGTCCTCTCCCGTCATCATCCCTCACACCGCTGTCATCTCACCTGTCTGACCCCGCCCCTGACCACGCCCCTCACCTGTCTGACCCCGCCCCTGACCACGCCCCTCACCTGTCTGACCCCGCCCCTGACCACGCCCCTCAGCACACCACCTGTCTCCCCAGGCTCTTAAATGGAGGGAGTACCGGCGGAGGAACCCTCTGGCCCCCCGGGGCCCGGCACAGAGACCACCGCGACACAACGTCTTTGACTTCCCTCCGGCTCATACGGGACCCCTGGACCGGCTCCACGGTGCTGGCCCCGTTCTTCTGTGAAACAGAGCTTTACAAACGGGTTTTACAAACGTGTCTTACAGCTATAGACTTTATCTTTATTCCAATAGTGCTCCCTCCTAGGTCTAAGCTTCCACCTCTAGGGGGCAGTTTTACATAATCCGTATATAAATGATCTTAAAGATGATACGGGATGATTAAATTCAACAAAATGAGCTGCCACAGAATAATCCATGTTTTTGCATCTTTAATTTAGTACTTCTGTGTTTTTAGGGCCTTGTTTTACCCACATAGACTTTCCCACAGGGACAAGTAATAAGATAAATGTCAAACCACCTCGCAGCGTCTCGCCTCGAGGGGAATGTACAGACTCCGATATCAGAGTTAAAGACATCTTTTATTTATTATTTAACCAGGAGAGTCTAAAATCAGACTTATTTCACTCACAAACTTTATTAAACGAGCAAGATGGCGGCGAGCATCTTTTATCACTGGCTAACTCAAAAGCCATGGTTTGTATTGAATGAAGTGTCTGCTCTTCCCTCTGTCTGACCCTCTGTGTGGTGTCCCGCAGGAGGACAGCCCACAGACTGGGGTCCCGAGTACCTGTCCCTCATGGAGAGGCCGCCTGAAGAGTTCTGCCTGTCCCGGACACGTCCAGCCGCTCTGTGGACCTGCAGCAGAAGAGAGGTCAGACTCTGAGGCCACACCTTTCAGATAAAGGGACAGGGATGAGGCCGTTCACACGATTTCACTGCTTTACCGGGATTGTTTCTAAAATGCCTGAATTCACCTTTATTTTTTTACAAAAGTTCAGATGAAAAGTTACATTTTTTTCTGCTTAAAACAATTGTATTTATTTATTTGAGGATACATTTTGCTCACAAGCAGTGGGCCGACGCAAAAAGCTTATGATCACCTTCCCCCAACACAGTATGATAAAACATTTCATTTCACAATAGAGTAAAGGGACAAATAGGAAAAAGGATGAGCCGCACAGTCTGGTCATTTACGTTAAGAAGATTACATGTCTGAAATTACATGTCTATCATGTACTATAGGCGACACCTTCCCAAACAAGTCATACTAATTACAACAATAACAATGATAATTCTATGTAATGAAATCATAATCACTCTCGACCCCGAAGCTTCAGTTTCCACAGTAATAAGAAAATAAGTTTACATGTTCAGTCATTTGTGATTCGTCTCATTGACTGAAAAGAAGAACTTGTTTCCTTTCAGAGCAGCTCATTAACACAAACCACTGTTTGAACTGTTCATGTAATTAACAGAACCAAACACTATTACAAGGACGCTCTTGTTTCATGTAACATCCCTACAAAGCAAGTAACAATATATTTTTACATCAAAATCAAACTTTTCTTTTTACATCATTTTAAACCAAAGAGGGGAATAAGAAAAGACCTGAAATGAGCGTCATTTTAAATAGCTGTATCATCTAAAAGACCAAGTGTCCCCCTCGTCCCCCTCGTCCCCCTCGTCCCCTCCTCCGCTCAGCTGTGACCAGTGTGCCATCGCTCAACACTTTTATACTGTTTATAAGTTCATCGAAAACACATAAAACATGTTCAGCTGCAGGTTTTGGCTGAAACGGACGACGTGTTTCTGCTCAAAAGTTTCCCGTTTTGTCCGATTCTCTTTCCTCTGTTATTTTTCTGCGTTTGTGGCATTAAAGTGTACAGTATTTATATACAGTATTTATATACAGTATTTATATACAGTATTTATATACAGTATTTATATACAGTATTTATAGACAGTATTTATATATACAGTATTTATATACAGTATTTATATACAGTATTTATATACAGTATTTATAGACAGTATTTATAGACAGTATTTATAGACAGTATTTATAGACAGTATTTATATACAGTATTATAGACAGTATTTATAGACAGTATTTATATACAGTATTTATATACAGTATTTATAGACAGTATTTATAGACAGTATTGGGGCATTAAAACAAGCTCCTGCCTGGATAAACTATGTTACTGAGACCGTTTTTGTTTCTATAATACAATGAGCCGATGGAGTAAGATACTGGGCCTCTCGTTCAGTCTGGATGTTTTCAGCGTTTGTAACTCTGTGTCGGATTGTTCAGGCTGATGTAACTGTGAGGACGACGTCTGAAATAAATGTTTTTTTACACTGACTCTCTCTGCAGCTTTGGTGAAAGCGGTGAACACAGCTGTAGACCTGATCGTGGCTCACTTTGGGACCACCCGAGACCCAGACGTCAAGGTGAGACTGGTCTATGTGTAAAAGTGTGTCAGGAATCCTCCTCTTCAAACCCCAGCCCACAGTCTGAGGGACGTCACACTGACTCTGATCTTCAGCACTAGGACTATATGGGTGTCATTATGTCCAAGGCTAAAGGACCCTGTACTGAAATACATAAACTTACAATCGTTTTCTCTTCGTCTGTTTCGGACTTTTCTTGCGTACGTCACTAAAATACATATTTAACTCTAAGGAACAGAAATCTTTTTGTCACTTTTCTCTTGTCCTTGATCAGTGTATGTCAAAATTTAAAGGGACCGGATGGAAGTTGGTCATTTTATACTCACTTCTGCCCCTCAGGTCTTACGTGTAACTGCAGTTTCCATATCAAGCTCGTACATGACGGTTCTTCAGACCCGAAGTGACAGTGCAGGATTTTAGAGGCAGTTGTGGTGAACAGGTCTGGGCTCATCCTACACATGAGGACATGACTGGAGCAAGTAGGGAGAGGAACATACATCATTTTAACATTTTTAAACTGCGGCTAGTCCCTTTAAGTAGGGCAGTCCCAAACCCTAAGAGCGAGGCCACTCAAATATAGGGAAATAACCCGCTGGTTGTTCTGAGGCCTCGTTCCCCTTTGAGTCTCGTCCTCAGGCTGTGTCTCACATGTCTGCAGATGTTTGTTCAGTTTGGGGGATCGCCGTCACGTCCGAGGCTCTGGTGAAAAAAAACAATAATTAAACAATAATAACAGCGATGCTCTCGATTCTTCCGGGTCACGGCACCAATTGTTATGACCCGGCTCTTGTGTATCACTCGAGAACAGATATTTGGATAAAGGTAAAGCAAACACAGGAGACAGAAGTCGTCTCAAAGATAAGGCGTTTATTGCTGTTCCGAGTTACAAAGAAGTAAAACCAGCTGGTGACTTCAGAGAGAGAAGAAGAAGTGAAGTCCAGACCTTGACAGTTTTATCCTAATGTTGCTCATCTGCGCAGACAGCGTGACTGCCCAATGAGTCAGTGTCTGTGTGTTTGTACTTTATCTGTACTTCACGTTATGTCTGTCCAGGGAGCCATGGAAAACATCTCAGATCGGATGGTGAAATCCTGCTTGACACTAAATTGTAGCTAAACTGTCGGCATGTTTTTCTCAATAAGGAAAACTTCTCACTCTGCACCGGAAATCATTGTAAAAGGAACAAGAATTCTGGAAGCAGAGTCTGTCCAGTACTTAAGCAAAGTGTTGGACACTGTTGTTTAAGAAGCATGTTTCAAAACTGATAAAAACTGTCACATTTAATTTAGCGCAGTTCAGAGATATTCGCCCTCAAATGAGCACAGATGCAGCCGAGCTTTATATGCAGTGATGATATTTTCACATCTTACATATTGTGTTACAACTCGGTCTTTATCAACCAACCCTGCGTTACAGCCGCTCCAGAGCCACAAACAGGCTCAAAATATTAGATAAAAACCACTACTGTAACATTGAGAAGAAATATAAATTATTAACGTTTGAAAATTTCATTTTGTTTTCAAATGTCAGTTTAGTGTTTAAAATTCTTCATGTTTTGGCCTCACAGCCCCTGAGGATGTTTGTGAAATCTTGTGACGAGGCAGAACAACACGAGCTCCTCCAGAGGAGACTGTTCTGTGAACTTTAGATCCTCCACCTTTTGGACAGAAGCTTCTCTGTGAAGCTGCAGGATGTGGAACTCTTTAACTGTTCGAGAGAGAAACACCTTAAACAGTTTAAACTTAACCTGAAGAAGTGGCTGAAAGACGGTCAGATTTGTGATCATTAGCAAAAAACTGGTTAATCGAGGGATTGTTAAAAATGTAAGAAGGTACAATCTTTTTTATTTTTTTTAACTGTATATATTTGTAATTGCAAGTGTAAATACTGTAAATATTGCATCTGAATGTTTGTTGAAGTGATTGTTTTGCTGATGTTTTATCTGTATTTTATATTGTGAATGGACTTAAGTGAGATGCTCATTGGCCACAGTATAAACCTGCTCACTTTGCCTCTGCCCAGGGACGACAGATAAACATTAGCTTGTAGCTAACTCTGGTCTGTGCAACACATTTGTTGTGCAACGTCCCTGTCAAATAAATAAATAAATAAATGTGCAGAAGGACTACATGGTTTATCAGATCATCTCTCCCTGAGGTCTTCATGTTCTGTAGCGTGTAAGCAAAGCACGAGGCAGAAGCTTGTTCAGATTTAGTTCAATCCGGAGACGTAGTTTACAAAGCCTGAATAATGCAGAACTTTGGACCTTTTATGTTAAATTCTAAATGCTTAAGGTCTGTCTGTTCAGCTTAAGTTGCAGGAGGCCCACAAGGAGACCAGAGAGTCATTTATGGATGTAGTGAAAGACGAGAGCTTATGAAAGAGCTCAAATATCGATCTGTAGATTAAAACTCCTGGTCCGGCTCTCATGAATCCTCCTTGTTCTGTTGTTTCCTGCAGAGTAAACTGGGAAACAGCTGGGTGAGTCCAAACGTGGGTCACCTGATCCTGAAGTACCTGTGCCCCGCCCTCCACGACCTGCTGCGGGACGGACTGAGGTCCTACGTCCTGGACCTCATCATCGGCCAGAGGCGCTGTGGGCCCTGGAGCCTGGTGGAGGCGTCCACACAGCCAGGTAACGTTAGCTCGTTAGCTCGTTAGCCCGCGCGATACATTTCCTATGGAGATTAGACTCTTTTCCAAAGATGGTGGACAGCAGGTTCCAGGTAGATGATCACTTACTGATGTAGGAAAGACTGAATTAGACGCCTGTGTTTATCAGTATCCCAGAGTCTCCTGCAGTGGAGCCACAGTCTGGAATCCAAAACATAACAGTATCGAAAAGCAGGAACTGAAAAAAATACAAAGTTTTGATGTTGTTGGTCCAGGATTAAAGGAAGTGACTTGGTTGGTTTCCCATTTTTTCCTCAATTGTTTCCCCCATTTTTTAAAGTAATATTTTCCCACCATTTTTTTAATAAACATTTTTTCCCCAATTTATTCACAATTCTTTAACTATTTTTGTCCCATTTTCTCCACATTTTTAACACAATTTTCTCCCCATTTCATTGCAGATGAACCTGATATTGTAAATGTGCAGATCCTCTCCACATATTGTTCTGTTTTCTGGTTCTAGACGACACATATTGTAGTAAAAAACATCTTCACAGCAGGTTTATGACGCAGATTTTGCTCAAACGAGCAGCGTTTTGCAGCGTGTGATTCAGAGACGCTTTAATGGAGCTCGATGTTTCCTGTTTTCACCGTCTGTGTGTCTGTGGGTTTGCGTTACTTCTGCTCTTTCTCCCAGTGCTCTGAGCAGAAGGAGAGACAGAGACACACCAGGTCATTTCTGAATGAATCAAACTCAGGGTTTTGCCTCTTGCACATTTGGATCTTGTCGCTAGTTTTAGTAAACTTTCAAGCTGATTTTGGATGTAATTCAGACGGATCATATTAATAATGCGTCATGTTGTGCCTGAAAAGGCCCTGACTCGCTCCTCACATTACGCTTCCAGAGCGTTTGAATAATCCTCAGTGTCAGTAAGGTTTGTATGAGACTTGGCCAGGGCACATTGATGAGCAGCATAAGGTTTCTAAAGTGTGTGAGATGCAAATGGTTTCATCGTTGAAACCTGAAACTGTTTCCACATTTGTAATGCTCATAATCCAATATGACTTCAGTTCTGAGCCGCTCTGTTATTCGCCCTAATGCCCCAAGTCTTCACCAGCTTGTGTTTCATAGTTACCGTCTTATTCTCACAGAGATACATATTATTCCACATTATAGGACGGGAAATATGTTATTTTTAAGCCTCATATGAATCTTATGTCAAATTTAAAACATGGGTCAATGACACACAGCGTCTAAAAAGTTATTTTTAAAAAGTGATGTCATTCATATTTTTGACTCGAGAATTATGTGTTTATACAAGTTATGTTTGTTAAATAACAGTTCAAGTGTTTGTAACTTCTCTGCATAAAAAAATAGTTTTTTTTCTAAATTTTAAATGGTTTCCTATAATTTGTACAAAGTCAATTTTTTTCCAAGTTTATCTTAGAGTGAACAAAACAATGTGATTTTGTTTGTGCAATAATGATGATTCAATTCTAATAGTCAAATATTTACTTTTTTCAACATATGATTTTACTTTAATTCAAATCAGGGACATTAATGTGTAAATATGTAAAGGATTACATTCAATACAGAACCTTTTTCTCATCATAACCATTTGTTCATGTAGTTGGGAAATTGATTTAATTGTCATTGTGCACTGAAGTGTTGTTGGTATGTGAACCTTTGTACCAGACTCAGGTGTCCCCATGGGAAAATGTTTACAAAGATGACCTGTTGACCCGTCTGATCTGGTGATCTCAGTTCTGGTCTAAACAGGACGAGAAGCAGAAGCAACAATAAAACTGCCTCACAGTGTTTATGGGTTTCTTATCAGGCTTGATCAGTGTCTTCTCTCCCAGCCTGCTGTTCTGGGAGGAAGGTCGACGGAGGAAGTATAACTGGGAGTGAAGGGGTTAGAAACTTCAGACTTGACTTTAGGATTTGATGTGATCACATTATTGTCTTGTCAGTCTCACTTATATTTTTATTATTTTATTCATTTGCTATTCACAAATTATCATTTTCTACTGCTTATAATAAATCACCAAAAGACAACTGTTATTTCTGCAACTACATTCACTTAAACATATGTTTTATGACAACATTAATATTGTACCTGTTGTGTCACCTGACAAACTGAGTAAAGAAAGGAATATGCTACGCCATTGTTTTTAATAACTTCAAGTATGAAACGATGCATTAGACAGCAGTAAAACACATCAGCCACTGAAAATGTTACTTTTATTACATTCATTTTGTACAGCTCTCAGAAGGTTCTTATGTTGCTGGTGTTGTACAGAGAGATCATGGACCCAGTTATTTTGTAATTCATACGTTTTCTTTTTCGATACGACTTGTGAAAGTGTAAACTGGCTCCTCCCCCACACACTTACACATAGTATCTTTCATTCCACGAGAAAGTAAAAGTGTAACAGCTGATTGATGTTTGTGTGATTGTTTGTGTGTTCAGGTCCGTCCACTCGTCTCCTGCACAGCCTCTACTCTAAGATCAGCCAGTTCTCGGAGCTTTCCTCTCCCTCCATGAGACTCAACGCCTTCATCGTGGGGCTGCTCAAGTACGTGCTCATCATCACACCTGGGTTCTTTCGCTGTGTTCACTTTCTCTGACTGTGCTGTGTGTGTTTCAGTCTCAAGTCTCTGGAGTTTTGGTTCAATCACCTCCACACACACGAAGGTAAGTCACGAGTGAAAAGAACGATTTCCAAAAGGTTCACCTCAAATATAGGCAAGAACTACGACTTTAGGCCCTGGTTTGTTTGAAACGATCGGCTCGTGTTGGAGCTTCACTCACGATAATGAGGAGTCGCAGTAATAACGTTTGTCCACTAGAGGCCAGTGTTCAAACAGAATGAAGCACCGATCTGTACCAGACATTCTACAGGAAAGCCTGAAGTGAGTTTGAATGATTACTCTGGTTTACAGCTCACGGTGTCGAGGTTTGCTGAGCCGGTTTAGAACCATCTGAATCCAGTCATCACTTTGGTTCTGCTCAGTCAGGTCCATTTGCTGAAGGCTCTTCATAATGTCGTCCGTCCTGGTGTCTGTCCACAGCCAGTGTTGGGTAGTAACTGAATACGTAATTAGAATACTCATTTTGAGTAACTGTAATCGGGTAAAGTTACTCTTTTGTTTGAGGGTATTTAGATTACAGTTACTTTCCTAATATCAAAGGAATACCTCACAGACTCATTAGATTTCAGTTTCATAACAATAAGAGAAAAGTTTAGCTCTGTCATTCTGGGCTGTGGGCGTTTCCAAAGTGCTTTTTATACACATTTCTAAGTAAGAGCAAATAAGTTCATAACAGGCGCTGCAGGTTTTTAATCATACACTGCTTTTATGAGTTTATGCTTTTATGAGTTTATGCTTTTATGAGTTTATGCTTTTATGAGTTTATGCTTTTATGAGTTTATGCTCCTCATCACCTGCTGACATTCCTGGACTTTACATTGTCTCATTTACTGTTTTGTTTTATTGCCTTAATGTTTAGTGCAGCTGTGAGGAAACTCCTGTTGTGCTATTGGGCTATACAAAACCATCGATTGATTGATTGATTGATTGATTGATTGATTGATTGATTGATTGATTGCATTTTAATCATGCATTGGACAAAGGAACGGAATACGTTACAAAATACTCTTTAAGGCAAGTATGCAGTATTCTGTAACTAAATACAATTGAGTCTGTGCATACCTTCAGATCATAACAACACCGCCCGAGAAGCTACATCCTGTTTCGATCCAGCACGCCAAAATAAAAGCACCATCTTATTCATTACTTTCTTTATGTCTAACTATTAACAGATAAAACACTTAAAATGTGTGTATTTAATTATATTCTTGTAATGTTGCAAGTACAGCTGAACTAACCAATGAGACGAGCTGTGTGCTTTTACTTTGGTGTGCTGGATCGAAACAGGAAGTCACTTCTTGGGCAGTGTTATGATTTAAAGTTATCCACAGCTGAGCTCACAAACGGGCGTGTGTTGGTATGACAGGTTTAAAGTCTTTAAAACATGGCCTTCTTGTTTAAATGTAAGTGTAGTGGTTTTAATGTTAGACTGAAGTGTTCCCTCCTCTGGTCAGACATCATCACGGAGCATTACCACCCTGGGCCTTCCTGCTGCTGTCCCACACCTCCTGTCGGACGCTCTTTGAGGAGGTGCTGCTGCTGCTCCAGCCTCTGTCTCTGCTGCCCTTTGACCTGGACCTGCTGTTCGAGCCTCACCTTCTGCAGAAGAGCCGCGAGCAGCTCCGCCGCAAAGAGCTGCTCAGCCTCCACCCGGCGGAGCGCTCCACCTTCCAGCTCATGAGGGGGCGGAGAGACGAGGAGAGGGGGCGGAGAGACGAGGAGAGGGGGCGGAGAGACGAGGAGAGGGGGCGGAGAGACGAGGAGAGGGGGCGGAGAGACGAGGAGAGGGGGCGGAGAGACGAGGAGACGAGGCAGGCCTGGGGGAGGCCCGGGGGAGGCCTGGGGGGAGGCCCGGGGCGAGGCCAGGGGGAGGCCCGGGGCGAGGCCAGGGGGAGGCCGAGGACTCCAGGACCGGCACTCGTCCTGGTGGTTCCAGCTCATGCAGTCGTCCCAGGTTTACATCGACCCGTCCACACAGAGCTCCTTCACCAAAGCCGAGAGGAGGAGGCGGCCCTCGGAGAGACACGCCCCGCCCCGCAGAGAGGGGGTGGTGGAGGGGGCGGAGGCAGGACCTGAAGGGGCACTGTGGTCCCCAGAGGGAGGTCGTCCTGGATGGGCAGTCCTCCGGAGTGTGTCCCGAGTCAGGACCGGCCCACAGCGACGGCAGAGGAGCAGGGGCCGCGCTGGGGCCGCCTCTTTGGATCCACGGGCGGCTCCTCACAGGAGGCCCGCGAGGCCAGGAGGAGAGGCCCGAGCAGGTATGACCTCAGGCCAAAGGGACACATACAGGGGGGGACACATACAGGGGGGGGACACATACGGGGGGGGGACACATACGGGGGGGGGGGGACACATACGGGGGGGACACATACGGGGGGGACACATACGGGGGGGGGGGGACACATACGGGGGGGGGACACATACGGGGGGGGACACATACATACGGGGGGGGACACATACGGGGGGACACATACGGGGGGACACATATGGGGGTGACACATACAGGGGGGGGACACATACGGGGGGGGGGACACATACGGGGGGGACACATACGGGGGGGGACACATACATACGGGGGGGACACATACGGGGGGACACATACGGGGGGACACATACGGGGGACACATACATACGGGGGGGGACACATACGGGGGGGGGAAACTACGGGGGGGGGACACATACGGGGGGGGGACACATACATACGGGGGGACACATACGGGGGGACACATACGGGGGGGACACATACGGGGGGGACACATACATACGGGGGGACACATACGGGGGGACACATACGGGGGGACACATACGGGGGGGGACACATACGGGGGGGACACATACGGGGGGGACACATACGGGGGGGGACACATACGGGGGGGACAACGGGGGACACATACGGGGGGACACATACGGGGGGGACACATACGGGGGGGACACATACGGGGGGGACACATACGGGGGGGGACACATACGGGGGGACACATACGGGGGACACATACGGGGGGACACATGGGGGGGACACATACGGGGGGACACATACGGGGGGACACATACGGGGGGACACATACGGGGGGACACATACGGGGGGGACACATACGGGGGGGGACACATACGGGGGGACACATACGGGGGGACACATACGGGGGACACATACGGGGGGGACACATACGGGGGGGACACATACGGGGGGGACACATACGGGGGGGACACATACGGGGGGGGGACACATACGGGGGGGACACATACGGGGGGACACATAGGGGGGGACACTACGGGGGACACATACGGGGGGGACACATACGGGGGGGACACATACGGGGGGGACACATACGGGGGGGACACATAGGGGGGGACACATACGGGGGGGACACATACGGGGGGACACATACGGGGGACACATGGGGGACACACACGGGGGGACACACACGGGGGAGACACATACGGGGGGGACACATACGGGGGGAGACACATACGGGGGGGACACATACGGGGGGGACACATACGGGGGGGGGACACATACGGGGGGACACACACGGGGGGGACACATACGGGGGGACACATACGGGGGGGGACACACACGGGGGAGACACATACGGGGGGACACATACGGGGGGGAAACATACGGGGGGACACATACGGGGGGGACACATACGGGGGGGACACATACGGGGGGGAAACATACGGGGGACACAACGGGAGACACACACGGGGGAGACACATACGGGGGGACACATACGGGGGGACACACACGGGGAGACACACACGGGGGGACACACACGGGGGACACATACGGGGGGGGACACACACGGGGGAGACACACACGGGGGGACACACACGGGGGGACACATACGGGGGGGACACACACGGGGGGACACACACGGGGAGACACATACGGGGGGACACATACGGGGACACACACGGGGGAGACACATACGGGGGGGAGACACATACGGGGGGGGACACATAGGGGGACACATACAGGGGGGACACATACGGGGGGAGACACATACGGGGGGACACATAGGGGACACATACAGGGGGACACACACGGGGGACACATAGGGGGGGGGACACATAGGGGGACACATACAGGGGGGACACACACGGGGGACACATAGGGGGGACACATACAGGGGGACACATGGGGGACACATACGGGGGGACACACATGGGGGGACACATACGGGGAGACACATAGGGGGGGGGGACACATAGGGGGACACATACAGGGGGGGGACACATAGGGGGGACACACATGGGGGGGGACACACACGGGGGGACACATACGGGGGGACACATAGGGGGGGACACACACGGGGGGACACATAGGGGGGGACACATACGGGGGGGGTGACACACATAGGGGGGACACATAGGGGGGGGACACATACGGGGGGGGACACATATGGGGGGACACGGGCTGCTCATGGTCTCACAGTTCAAACCATGTTTCTTTCTCAGGACGCCGTCCGGTTGGCTGCGTCTGGACAGCTCCGTCTTCAGCCGTGTGGCCCAGACCCTGAGTGTGGGGAGCGGGAGGAGGCTTCAGAACCAGACCACGGCCCCCCCTGCGCTGGAGCCCGCCCCCGCCGCTCAGGAGCCCGCCCCTCCTGCGCTGGAGCCCGCCCCCGCCTCCACTGCAGCCGCTCCAGCTTCACCCCTGTAGGTTCTGCTAGACTTTTCTTTTACACTTTGGCCGACTGGTCCTAAACTTGAGACGCTGCAGGTAAAAGTCCTGATGTTTCACACACAGGTAAAAGTCCTGATGTTTCACACACAGGTAAAAGTCCTGATGTTTAGGTGGAAGTCCTGATGTTTCACACACAGGTGGAAGTGGAGATTTTTAGCTCGTTTCCTCCTTAACATCTTAGTTTTCATGTCAGAGAATAAAAAAGACTAAACTGAGGCTCATTTTATGATGTTTTGTCACGAGCGGTGATTTCCCGTAGGTCGTCTTTCCCTCGGGTTTATTCTGACATGAAAACTAAGACGTTAAGGAGGAAACGAGCTAAAAATCTGAGGGAAACATCAGGACTTTCATCTGCAGCGTCTCGCCTTCAGTGCAGGCTCCAAAACAAAAGCGTTTTCCATCGGGTCAAATGTGTCTTTGTGAAAGTTAAAGCTGACGTACATTGTCTGATGCTGATGTTGTGTAGGGATGGGAATTGATAAGATTTTATTGATATCAATACTATCAATAATTTTACCTATCGATTCGATTCTTTATCGATGCCTGACTTGTCTGTGTGTTGGGGAAAAGCAAGGAATGAATGTGCTTTCGATAAACTCTATCAAAAAAGACACATTGTTAGTTTTCCCAAGAATAATATTCATTAAATTAAGCATATTTCCAAATATACTGTGGCTCCTGCTGGCATTCAGCCTGCCTGGCATCCTCAAATATAACGGAAACATTTGTACTTTTCAACAAGTGTCAGTAACTTGTAACAGACTGATGCTGTTTTGTAACAACAACAGGACTCGGTCTCAGCCCAAACCCACAGATGTTCATTTATTTCTGCTTCATCCGATGCTACATTCTCCTTCTACCTCTGCTGCACTCATAGCGGGGACAGGCAGAGGTAGACCCGCCCACAGTGCTCTCAGGGCGGGGACAGGCAGAGGTAGACCCGCCCACAGTGCACTCAGGGCGGGACAGGCAGAGGTAGACCCGCCCACAGTGCCTCAGGCGGACAGCAGAGTAGACCCGCCCACAGTGCGCTCAAGGCGGGACAGGCAGACGTAGACCCGCCCACAGTGCACTCAGGCGGGACAGGCAGAGGTAGACCCACCCACAGTGCGCTCAGGGCGGGACAGGCAGAGGTAGACCCGCCCACAGTGCACTCAGGGCGGGGACAGGCAGAGGTAGACCCGCCCACAGTGCGCTCAGGGCGGGACAGGCAGACGTAGACCCGCCCACAGTGCACTCAGGGCGGGACAGGCAGAGGTAGACCCGCCCACATTGCACTCAGGGCGGGACAGGCAGAGGTAGACCCGCCCACAGTGCGCTCAGGCGGGACAGGCAGAGGTAGACCCGCCCACAGTGCGCTCAGGGCGGGGACAGGCAGAGGTAGACCCGCCCACAGTGCGCTCAAGGCGGGACAGGCAGACGTAGACCCGCCCACAGTGCACTCAGGGCGGGGACAGGCGGCTGTAGCCTCCGCTCTGAGCCCTGAGCCTGAGCGGAGGCTCAGACGGGTCAGTCTCAGACCCGGTCTTAAAGCACAGTGGGGAGACAGCGGGCGCAGCAGCGAGGCTCTGAACCCCGTCTGTCATGACAATAGCGACGTATCCAAAGTTTGGAAAGAAACTCCAAAGTCCTCCAGCAAAAATAAACGGAGCGTTCGCAGCAGCAAAGCGGAAACATAGAACTGACACGTTTATAAGAATGGACTGTTTTAATTGACGACTCGTCTCTCATGAACGTGTAAAACGGAGGGGAGGGGCTAAGCGGGGGCTAAGGGGTAGAACTGAGATCGGGCCGATGTTTCCCTGTTTACTTCAGAGCAGCGTCAACAGACTCAGAGAACTACGTCCTTACGCCCGTGCGTCTCCGCGGAGCAAAAAGTGTGTTTTCAGAGCGAGAGCATCGATAAAAGGGATCGATATAATGAAGCAGACGTACGGTTCCGATGCTTTGCGATTCCCATCCCTTATGTCGTGTCTGTGCTGATGTTTGTGTGTCTGTGCTGATGATTGTGTGTCTGTGCTGATGTTTGTGTGTCTGTGCTGATGTTTGTGTGTCTGTGCTGATGTTTGTGTGTCTGTGCTGATGATTGTGTGTCTGTGCTGATGATTGTGTGTCTGTGCTGATGATTGTGTGTCTGTGCTGATGATTGTGTGTCTGTGCTGATGATTGTGTGTCTGTGCTGCAGTCTGGTCCGCGCCCTCTGTCACCTCGAAGCCACGGAGCCGGGACACCTGAGCTTCCTCCGGGGGACGTCCTGAGAGTTGTGCGGCGGAGCGACCCCGACACGCTGCTCTGCTCCAGGGGCTCGGCCCACGGCCTGGTGCCCATCGTCTACGTCACCCTGGGCACGACGGAGGACAGCCTCTACCGGAGCGGGACCACGGGACAGTGAATGGGCCGGTGTACAGACAGCCTCTACCGGAGCGGGACAGCGGGTCGTCCGGGACAGTGAATGGGCCGGTGTACAGACAGCCTCTACCGGAGCGGGACAGCGGGTCGTCCGGGACAGTGAATGGGCCAGTGTACAGACGGATGAGAGAGAAGCATGCTCCCGCCTCTGTGCATGACGCCCAACGCTCAGTCCTCCTCAAGTGTCCCGTTTACTCTGCAGCACTTTTACAGGAGACATATCGAGCACCTGTTTCCCCAAAGTAGGAGCGACCCGGGGAGGGGGGGGGGTCATATTTATATCAGTCAGTGTTAATAATCTATAATGGAAATGTTTTCACCTGCAGTGTCTCTCTTTAACCGTCAGCCACGGGACAAAGTATCGAAATACTCGTCTATCAATGACGTCTCCACACGTATGTTTGGAAAATACTGAAATGTAGGAATTCACCCAAACGCCCTAAAACACGGCTCTACAAAAGCTACGGTTTCTATTATATTGGGAATTAAAAAGTGTCTTGTTTCTCCAGGTTTAAGGGTAAAATTGTAAAAGTCCAACGTCACTTAAATTAACCGTTGGCTTTTGAGCTTTTCTTTTATGTGATATGGATCTTGTTTAGGGCGACCAGACGCCCCACTTTACCCGAGACAGTCCCAGTTTTACTCAGTCCCTGTCCCAGTTGTCCCGGTTTTGTGGGCCCTGAAATAACACGCTTTACTTGAAACCTTGAAGCCCATGTGAACATTAGTTACGAAATATAAAACATCTCAGTTCTGTCGCCTCAGGCACTGGTGTCATGAGCCTTAAAGGGATATTTCAGGATTTTTGACATTGGGCCTCATTTCCTAGTTATCCAGAGTGTTGTTGATGTCTGGAGATATTTTTTCTTAAATTCATGCAGTTCTTATATTTGAAGAGTCTAGTGGCGCTAGGCTAATGCTAGGCTAGTGCATGTCTATGGTATCAGTTAGCCTGCATTAAAAACAGTCTGACCCACTCCACAGTGCACCTGAGGTAAATCACTTATAACACCAGACTAACCATATAAATGTCTGTGTTAATAGAATCATTTAAAATAACTTATATTTGAGCAGCATCAGCTTCGTGGCTGTAAGCTAACGCAGCGGCGAAGTGATCTGCGAGAAAATAGTCCCTCAAAATACAGTAATTCATGTGATACAAGGTCAGTTATATTTTTTAATGCAGGCTAACTGATACCATAGACATGCACTAGCCTAGCATTAGCCTAGCGCCACTAGACTCTTCAAATATAAGAACTGCATGAATTTAAGAAAAAAATATCTCCAGACATCAACAATCCACTGGGACATGGGACAGAGAGCTCCAAACTGGGACAGTCCCGGGTAAACTGGGACATCTGGTCACCCGAGTTCCAAAGTATTTTTGCAAGGGAGAGGTTTACCTGGAACGCAGCATTATTATTTCTCAGAAGCAAAGACATCATGCGTTTGAAATATTGATATTGCTAATGGCTCGCAGCTATTGTTTTTAACCTTACTAACTTCACAGATGCCCAAGCGTCTCTTATTATATCGATATGTCTCCTTTAAAACTGACCGTGTACAGCCATGTTGTAAAAAGAAACGAATCTCCTCCTGTATATGCCGTAATTGTACATTTTTGCTCGATGGTTGTGTACAGTAGAAGTATTTTTGAAGGTGAAGGAAAAGTGTTTTTTTGAAGGTGTGGAAGTTCCATATATGGGCAAGACGATTGTAAATAATGAGAGAGGGCGCAGTGTGGTCCACATCCTCCACGGCCTGTGTTTGAACTTAAAGCGGCATTAAAGTGACGTGAATCATGTTAGATACAGGCGGCATCTCCGGGATTAAAGAGGGGGAAACAAAGAGCTTAAAATGCTGAATTATGAAGATATTTCCTACTAAATAAAGATACAGAGACATGAAGACTTTCAAAGCCCATACAGACTTAACTGAGAATGCTAACCATAATGCTAACGCTAGCTTGTTGAGTGCTGTTTTTACTTTTATTGGACAATTTGCTGCAAAAACATCTCCATAATGACCCTTTATTTGTGTGTGATAAAGACGTTCCTCCCTGAGGCCACGCCCAGAGAAATCATAGAAATGCCTTTAGCCTTTAGCCTTATATCTTAGCCAGTTTCTACAAATGCACACATTTCGTTAGCCAATGAAATAAATGGTAAAGCCAGACGCAATACTAAAGTATAATGAGGTTTTGTCCTTTTCGTTGCATTTATATCATTTATGTGTTTCTTTATCACAGTATCCAGTCTGAGTGTGAGTTAGCATTTAGCTCAGAGGACACTTTTAGACGCTAATTTGTAGAGGTGTAACAAACGGACGACATGCATCGTGCTGAAGGTTTTAGTCTATATTTATTTATATTGAAGGTGTGTGCACTTAAACACAGCGCATGTGTCTCATCATCACTAACCGCTAAGCAGAAGGCTGCAAGAAAAGTGACATCGTCCAAAAACACATGAATCTGCCTTTGTGAAGGTTTTTTGCTGCTGATGATCCAAACACGAGCCTCAAACCCACAGGAACAAACACGAGCCTCAAACCGAACACGAGCCTCAAACCCACAGGAACAAACACGAGCCTCAAACCGAACACGAGCCTCAGACCGAACGCGCTGCTGTTTTAGCTCCGTCTAAAGGTGCGTTCAGACCAAACGTGCGTCCACGCCCCGTCCGCCTCTAGTTGGACGCCAAACATGGCCGCCTCACACTGGCGAGAAACGCCTGTTTGCGGCGCGTGAAGTTTTGCAAGCATCAGAATTAGGAGGCGTGTCATACAACTCAGGCCGAGCGCAAACCGCCATGATCAACTCGTCCTCCATGCTGCAGATAACAGGTGACCTCACTATTGGAGCCCAGTCCCTGATTGGTGATTACTTGAGTGCATGAAGCAGTGGGCGGGGCATCCCTGCTCTGTACCGCACTGTTCTCCCTGGCTTTGACGCGCGTTTATCCTCATCCGCATCGCATTTGCTACACTTCATACGCGCGGACGCTTTGCTTTGGAAGCGTCTACATAGGGTTAACATGGCAGGTGGAGGCGTGTCAGCGTTTGGTGTTTACTCATCTTAAAACGAAACTGAGACTTATCACGCTCTGTGTTTTCTATTTGTTTTGTCAGAGGCACATTTTATTGTAAAGCAGCTTTGAAAAATGAGAAAGCAGAGTCAGTTTTATTTCTGAAATGACAAATCCTGCCTAATAATGAACACGTAGGATCATTTATTTCTATCGCATGTGCACCGTGATGTTACAGCCCGACTCCTCTGCCTCTGAAGCTCCAAAGCTCTGAACATTCATTAGTGATTTCTAACGAGACTTAATGTGGTCCATGGGTGGACCGTTGCCGTCTGTATCTAAAGAAGCTTCACAGACGTGACCCAGGTCATATCTGTTACATGTTCTCCGTAGAACACGCCTCCGTCAGACGTGTTTGTTGCTCATTATTTCACTTATCGTAGGAAGTTTCATTTCTGCTAAATGCCGTTCTATATTGGAATTCACAGATGTAAAGAGAGTGATTCCATGTGCTGAGCATATAAGGACACTTCCACAGGGCCTGGACCGATATGTAGGGCGACCCGAGGGGGTTAAGGTTTATGCCTTAGGGCGACCCGAGGGGGTTAAGGTTTATCCTTAGGGAGGCCCGAGGGGGTTAGGGTTTATGCCTTAGGGAGGCCCGAGGGGGTTAGGGTTTATGCCTTAGGGCGACCCGAGGGGTTAGGGTTTATGCCTTAGGGAGGCCCGGCCTAAAGGACAGTCGGCTGGAGCTGAAGGAGCAGAAGGGATGATTTGAAGGGGCTTTAAGGGAACCTAAGAAAGAGGGGCCCAGGGGACAGTCAGAGGAGCCCAGGGGGGCTGTTGTGTCGGGGACTGGTAAAGGTCTGGCAAAGGTTCCCAAAGTGCGGGTTGGGACCCTCAGGGGGTCGTGAGATGATATAAAGACATTTATTTTATTTTATTTCATGACTTTTAATTTGATGCATTCTACAATGTAAACAGTGTTTTTTTACTTAAATTGAGCCAAACAAACAAACAAACAAACAAACAAACATTAATAAACCAGATTTGAAATGTTTCGCTCCTGAAATGATTATATGGGTCTGGGGGATTTTGGGAGCACGGCCCAGAGAGTTTGTGAACCCCGGGCCTTTTCTGGTCGTGACCTCAAATATAAGAACTGATGTTCACAACTCACAACCTTTTTCCATAAGCGACCCCCCCCCCCCCCCCCCCCCCCGAAAATGATCTCACAACCCACGGGGGGGTTAAGTGTGCCTAAAGGAGTCTAAGGGACAGTTACATGGGGGGGGGGGTCTAAGGGAGTTAGGGTGGGGGTTTAGGGACGTCTGGGTGAGGGTTTAGGGACATCTGGGTGGGGGAGGTGCAGCTTGTATATATATCCATGTGCTCTGTAATAAAATATACTGACGTCCTGTTCCTGCTGCCTCCTGTCATCTCTGCACCACCGACACCCAGAGCCCAAACACGGGTCTGAAGCTGAGGTAAGTCATGTGGACTGTCCCGGGTCTGAAGCTGAGGTAAGTCAGGTGGACTGTCCCGGGTCTGAAGCTGAGGTAAGTCAGGTGGACTGTCCCAGGTCTGAAGCTGAGGTAAGTCAGGTGGACTGTCCCAGGTCTGAAGCAGAGGTAAGCCAGGTGGACTGTCCCAGGTCTGAAGCTGAGGTAAGTCAGGTGGACTGAGGTGGACTGTCCCGGGTCTGAAGCTGAGGTAAGTCAGGTGGACTGAGGTGGACTGTCCCAGGTCTGAAGCAGAGGTAAGTCAGGTGGACTGTCCCAGGTCTGAAGCTGATAGCAGGTGGACTGGGTGGACGTCCAGGTCTGAAGCAGAGGTAAGTCAGGTGGACTGTCCCAGGTCTGAAGCAGAGGTAAGCCAGGTGGACTGTCCCAGGTCTGAAGCTGATCAAAGTCAGGTGGACTGTCCCAGGTCTGAAGCTGAGGTAAGCCAGGTGGACTGTCCCAGGTCTGAAGCTGAGGTAAGTCAGGTGGACTGAGGTGGACTGTCCCAGGTCTGAAGCAGAGGTAAGTCAGGTGGACTGTCCAGGTCTGAAGCTGAGGTAAGTCAGGTGGACTGAGGTGGACTGTCCCGGGTCTGAAGCTGAGGTAAGTCATGTGGACTGTCCCAGGTCTGAAGCTGAGGTAAGTCAGGTGGACTGTGGTGGACTGTCCCAGGTCTGAAGCAGAGGTAAGTCAGGTGGACTGTCCCAGGTCTGAAGCAGAGGTAAGCCAGGTGGACTGTCCCAGGTCTGAAGCTGAGGTAAGCCAGGTGGACTGTCCCAGGTCTGAAGCTGAGGTAAGTCAGGTGGACTGAGGTGGACTGTCCCGGGTCTGAAGCTGAGGTAAGTCAGGTGGACTGAGGTGGACTGTCCCAGGTCTGAAGCAGAGGTAAGTCAGGTGGACTGTCCCAGGTCTGAAGCTGAGGTAAGTCAGGTGGACTGAGGTGGACTGTCCCAGGTCTGAAGCAGAGGTAAGTCAGGTGGACTGTCCCAGGTCTGAAGCTGAGGTAAGTCAGGTGGACTGTCCCAGGTCTGAAGCTGAGGTAAGTCAGGTGGACTGAGGTGGACTGTCCCAGGTCTGAAGCAGAGGTAAGTCAGGTGGACTGTCCCAGGTCTGAAGCAGAGGTAAGTCAGGTGGACTGTCCCAGCTCTGAAGCAGAGGTAAGTCAGGTGGACTGTCCCAGGTCTGAAGCTGAGGTAAGTCAGGTGGACTGTCCCAGGTCTGAAGCAGAGGTAAGTCAGGTGGACTGTCCCAGCTCTGAAGCTGAGGTAAGTCAGGTGGACTGAGACTGTCCCAGGTCTGAGCAGAGGTAAGCCAGGTGGACTGTCCCAGGTCTGAAGCAGAGGTAAGTCAGGTGGACTGTCCCAGGTCTGAAGCAGAGGTAAGTCAGGTGGACTGTCCCAGGTCTGAAGCAGAGGTAAGTCAGGTGGACTGTCCCAGGTCTGAAGCAGAGGTAAGTCAGGTGGACTGTCCCAGGTCTGAAGCAGAGGTAAGCCAGGTGGACTGTCCCAGGTCTGAAGCTGATCAAAGTCAGGTGGACTGTCCCAGGTCTGAAGCTGAGGTAAGTCAGGTGGACTGAGGTGGACTGTCCCGGGTCTGAAGCTGAGGTAAGTCATGTGGACTGTCCCGGGTCTGAAGCTGAGGTAAGTCAGGTGGACTGAGGTGGACTCAGTGGCGTAGCAAGGGTACGAGGGGGCCCCAAGCAGGAATGTCAGTAGGGGGCCCTCTGGTGGCCGTTTTGTGTTCTGCAATGGGGCGAGGAGGGGGACAATGATATTTGCATGCCAAGCAATGAAGACTAATAAAAGAAGGCACTTCAGAGACATACAACTACAGTAACTTATTACACTCCTGTCTTGCTCTCCTTCTTCTTCTTTCTCCTTTTCTTTCGTTCTTGCTGCCAGAGGCATCATTTCTCTTCATTTTGGAGGAGATGCGTAACTGCTCTGTTTACACCAACACGTGGGTTTGCGCTGTCTCTCTCTCTCTCTCCTTCCCCTCTGAGAAGCAGGTGGGGGAGGGGCGCTCATGGGCTCTTTCAGGGAGTATGCGACGGACAACTGTCGTTGCACCTTGTCAATGCTGCTGCAGTGACTTCATTCTCTTGGTCATTTCTGTCAAATCTGTTGGCCCTCTGGGGCCCCTGCTGGCTTGGGGGCCCCAGGCAGCTGCCTGCCTTGCCTTATGGCAAACTACGCCTCTGGGTGGACTGTCCCAGGTCTAAAGCTGATGTAAGTCAGGTGGACTGTCCCAGGTCTGAAGCTGAGGTAAGTCATGTGGACTGTCCCGGGTCTGAAGCTGAGGTAAGTCAGGTGGACTGTCCCAGGTCTGAAGCTGAGGTAAGTCAGGTGGACTGTCCCAGGTCTGAAGCTGATGTAAGTCAGGTGGACTGTCCCGGGTCTGAAGCTGAGGTAAGTCAGGTGGACTGTCCCGGTCTGAAGCAGATGTAAGTCAGGTGGACTGTCCCGGGTCTGAAGCAGATGTAAGTCAGGTGGACTGTCCCGGGTCTGAAGCTGATGTAAGTCAGGTGGACTGTCCCGGGTCTGAAGCTGAGGTAAGTCAGGTGGACTGTCCCGGGTCTGAAGCTGAGGTAAGTCAGGTGGACTGTCCCGGGTCTGAAGCTGATGTAAGTCAGGTGGACTGTCCCGGGTCTGAAGCTGATGTAAGTCAGGTGGACTGTCCCGGGTCTGAAGCTGAGGTAAGTCAGGTGGACTGTCCCGGGTCTGAAGCTGAGGTAAGTCAGGTGGACTGTCCCGGGTCTGAAGCTGAGGTAAGTCAGGTGGACTGTCCCGGGTCTGAAGCTGAGGTAAGTCAGGTGGACTGTCCCGGGTCTGAAGCTGAGGTAAGTCAGGTGGACTGTCCCAGGTCTGAAACACGAGGTTAATTTAGGCTGAAGGAAGAGTGACCAGCGTTCCCCTGAGCCCCCTGCTCCATGTGTGACACAACATAACATCCAAATAGCTGATAATGATAGAGGCGTTTATGAACAGTCCTCATAACGCTGGAGGAGTCGCTTAAACTCCCATCGTATCTAAGACTATCATCCGTACCAAGAAAACAAATCAAATGAATATTAATGCTATAGTGCAAGTTACACAAAGGTACTAACAGACCCTGATCCCTCAGGTCTGAAGCTCAGCAGAAGGGCCTGGTCGGTATTTGGATGGGAGACCGTTTGGGAACAGCAGGAAGCCTGGGTGAATGCAGTGAGTGAGCGGTTGGTGGTGGGAGGGGCCGATGGCACAGTCTGCAGCCTCGCTTCCATCAGTCTACCCCAGGGCAGCTGTGGCTACAACAGTAGTCTGGAGTGAATGGATAATGACGACAGTGCTTTGAGAAACTTGGTGATACAGGCTTGTAAAGCGCAATACAAGTGAAAGGCATTATTATTATTAAATATGAATGTGTTTGTAAGAAGACAAAACCCAACCCTCCATATACTGTTAGCATTAGTTTAAAGCCCAGCTTGTATTTCAGTCCAGAGGAGATTTTAGCTCAGAAATATTAAGTGGCCTTTGTTCCAAACTTTGTTTTAAGTTTTTTTGTTTTTATTCAGCACATAATTCATGAAATTAGACCTAAAGCTGTAAAATAACCTGAAATAGTTCATTTGGTATTCCTTACTTTACATTGTGCATCACTTGAATAAAGTGATTCAAATGTTATAAGTAAAGGTCCTGGTGCAATTCCAGAAACTAAAGTCTGGACAAACCTCTGTCCACTCAGACACTGGAGCTCTTGTGACGCCTCCTCTGTGCTGCAGGGGGGCTCTCGGTGCCTCTTCAGTGTTTCAGAAGAAGAAATGTCTTTAGTTCATAAGCTGCTGTTTGTTTACTTTTAAAGGATCATTATCAACTCAAAGGAAAAACTGAACCTCCACAAAACACGGCAAAGACGAACAAAGTATCCAGTAAAACAATGTGGAACAGAAACTACAAATGCAGAGTTGTGGATTTTCTTACCAATCTAAAGGAACAACTGAAGAAGTATTGTCTGATCAAGTGTGAGATTTATTACGCATGCACACAGAGACAGTCCAAGGTAAGTTCTGAGGAGCAAGCTCCCGGACAAATGCTATATAAGCAAATACAACAAAGACAACACAGCAGGACAACAGGTTTGGTGTGTGTATGCAGATCATATTCAAGTCCATGGGAGGGAAAGGCCTTTGTTAAAGGGGACAGGCCTGTGGTGTCCTCAGGTGTGAAAGGCCTCGTCTGTGATGCAGGAAGCCGGCGCTCTCCAGCAGGCCCCCAGACGATAGGTTAGTTTGTGTATTACTGCGACTCGTTTTACTGATACTAACTCTAAATAAAACTGTCACAACATCACAGAAAAAGGCAAAAAATGCAGCCATACCAAGAGAGAGGGAGGCTGCTCACTGTTTGCACGTCGCCCCAAACATTTGTTACAATCAATGCAACAAAATCACTTTATTGTCCTTCTTTGCTGCAAATGGAGTGTACCAAAATAAAGTCAGGATGACCACCGCGGTCAGCTACGCGCACGGAGAGTGGCTCGTCACGCAGCAGTTCAGCGAGGAAATGCGACGCTTCTTTGCATTATGCTTCTACTGTGCGGAGATGTTCACGCAAATCCTGGTCTCACAACATTCACCGCAGCTGAATACATCCACGGCGACACCAGTGACCTCCATGCTACAAGGTAACATCTTAGCATGCGGTGCGTCCAAAACTACAGAACTCAGCTCGCAGCAGACCATTATTACCTCCAAACAACGAAACACTAAACTTTTTCAAACAGTTAATCATGCGTCAGTAATATGGAATCCCAACACAAAACCTAAAGGAATATTTGGCGGACATATAAACATACGCAGTGTGATTTCAAAAACTGAACAGTTGGAACATCCACTTTTGGATTCAAATCTTGATTACCTGTGTCTTACAGAGACTTGGTTAACATCCACCACTCCTTTATCCGTGTTTACAATTCCTGGATACAATGTTTACAGACGGGACAGAGGAAAGGGGAAAGGAGGCGGAGTCTTAATCTACGTGAAAGACTGCATCAATAGTCATCAAATTAACATTCCAGTGCAAACTTTGGAGTGCGTCGGTGTTACTATAACCCTTTCAGCACAAATGTCATTCATTTTACTTGCTGTATATCGACCACCAAATGCGACAAATGAATTTTATTCTGGCTTAGCTGAAATACTTAAAAAATATGAAAGAAAAGAAACTCTGTTAATGGGTGATCTGAATATAAACTGGCTTGATAAAATGAGAAAGAAAAACTTAAGGATATCACAAACTCGGTACAAATGACTCAAATGATAAACAAGCCAACTAGACTAACAAAAAACTCCCAAACCTTGATTGACCTAATATTTACAAATAAACCAGATAGGATTACCAAAACATACAACTTAATAACAGGTTTGTCAGATCACAACCTCACTCTAGTTGCTAGAAAAATGAATAAATCCAGGTATAGGGATAAACAGCAAACAAATAATCAAAATAAAATACTCCATATTCCTAAGAGAACTCAGATTGCACTGATGAATGATTTAAATGAAATAGATTGGGAGTGCAAAGTTGACAGTAAAGGCTGTGAATATACATGCAGTAATATTACTTTAACCTTACAGGAGACTGTTGCCAAATATACACAATTAAAGAGAAACAAAACTAATAAAAAGAAACTGCCATGGTTTGGTAGCCCCCTTTGGGATCTAATGAAGCAGAGAGACCTGGCACTTAAAACCTTTCTTAAATCAAAATTGACCACTGATCATTATATATATAAAAGTTTAAGGAACAAGGTTACCATGCAGCTTAGAAAAGCCAAGGCAAACTTTTATTTAAATCTGATTAAAGATGCAAAAGGCAATAGTAAACTCCTTTGGAAAAGTATGGATAAATTACTTGGAAAAGAAAAAACTAATTGTGACCATATACAACTTAAAATAAATAGAATTACTCAAAATGACAATGCAGAGGTAGCAACACATTTTAATGATTATTTTTAAATTCTGTGCGGGATCTGGCAGATATGTTCCCGAAACCAAATTGTGTATATAACTGTAATTGTGATGAGTCATTTCTTAAATTATCAAATGTAGATGAAGGCACAGTTTTAAAAGAAATATCACACTTAAATAATAGTAAATCTAAAGATATTTCGCCATTGATACTGTGTTTTTAAAAGAGCACAAACACATTTTAACTCCAGTGCTAACTAAAGTCATAAATCAGTCTATAAATGAGAGTATCTTCCCTACAGCTTTGAAAACAGCTATAGTAAAGCCCATACACAAGTCAGGAGACAAGCTCCAAGTCTCTAACTATCGACCTATAAGCATCCTTCCTACTATCTCCAAAGTCTTCGAAAAAGTTGTTGCGGCGCAGCTTGTGGAACATCTTGATTACAATGCTGCATTACATCCTCTCCAGTTTGGTTTCAGAAAACGATACTCAACGGAGACTGCTTGCTGCTATTTAATAGAGGAAATAAATCCAGTCTTGATAGTGGAGGAGTCGTAGGTCAGTCTTTCTTGACTTGCGTAAAGCCTTCGATACAGTAAACCATGAACTGCTGATAAATAAGTTAACACATTTCTCCATTAGCACAAGTACAATTAACTGGATCCAATCTTATCTCAGTGCAAGGCAGCAGTGTGTATCAGTAAATAATGTATCATCTCCGTTACGAGCATGCACTATAGGTGTGCCGCAGGGCTCTATATTAGGGCCCTTGCTATTTTCTCTTTATATTAATGATTTTCCATCTGTATGTAATAATGCTAAATGATAATGTATGCTGATGACACTGTTGTGTATACTCATGGTAAAACTGTTAAGGAAGTTGCCCAAAAGTTAACTGAGGAAATGAAAAACATTTCCATTTGGTTGAAAAACTCTCATTTAACTTTGAATGTTGACAAAACGGTTTCTATGTTTTTCACAAACCGCCGTAAGTTCTCACTATGTGAAACTGGACAAAAAATCATAATTGAAGGTCAGGAAAGTTTAAATGTCGACCAAATTAAATATTTAGGAGTAATTCTTGACCCAAATTTAAATTTCAAAAAACATATTAAAAAACTAACCAATACGTTGAAATTTAACATAGCAAATTTTAGATATATCAGGAACTCTCTGACTATAGATGCTTCTAATTTATATCTAAATGCGATGATAGTTCCGCACTTCCGTTATTGCATGACGAGTTGGTCGCAGGCATGTAAAACAGCATTAAGGCCCCTGGAATCATTGTACAAATGTTCTCTTAAGGTTCATGACAAGAAATCTCGGCTATTTCACCACTGTCATATTCTTAAAAAACATAGTATATTAAATTTTGAAAACATAATCATATATTCAAATCTCTGTCTGTTGTTCAAGATAATTAATGGTACTGCAGCTCCTCCATTAAAAAGTTTATTTCACTGAGCTCAGAAATTTCATCTGGAGCCACTCGGTCGATTCCTCAGTGTAAAACAGCTCAGCCTTCTCCAGTGTGGCATCAGACAGTGGAATATGTTCCAACAGAGCAGACCACATGTGCACATGTTAACACTTTTTCACACCAGGCCAAAAAATGGCTTCTTTTAAAACAAACCTGTTCCCATAATGTACTGTCAATTGGTTTCATTTTAATGCTGTTTAGGGGGAAATGTATTTTTAACATGTGTAATTCTCTAAGACTTTGTATGTTGACATCAGTCTGCCCAGGGACTGCAGGTGGAAATTAGCACAAGTGCTACAACCTGGTACAATGCATCTCTCCTTTCTGAGGTTAATGTATATTGTACACTGTCCCTGTTCAAATAAATAAATAAATAAAAAAATATTTAAAAAAATAAAGTAAATGGACAGTCGCAATAGTTAAATGTATTTGTAGGGTTCTGTTTTTTCCTGTTTGTGTTCACAAACATAAAGGATCTAAGTTTCCCTAAAGCAGATTCTAAAGTGTTTAGACGCTCTGTGGTTCCATCCCCCAGAGGTTACTCTGAATGTGGGGGAAACTCCTCCAGAAGAGGGCGCTGTCCACATAAAGTAGATTGTTGTGTTTAGTTTTAATGTGGGGCAGTTTGATCAAGAATATGTTGTTTGACTAAAGTCTTAAAGAAACTTCACTCATCATTTTAGCAGTTTAATAAATCAAATTGCAATATTTATCAGAAAAATTACCTTTCAAAATAATAGATGCAATAACATGACTTACTCATTGGCACAAACCAGAGTCAGACACATGGGTCATGTGACCAAGTGATGTCACTGCTGAAGCCTGATGTTTGTGAGAGAAGGACATGTGTGTTCTGAATGCAGAGGTTCTAAATAACTCATAAAAATGCAATTATTTTACTCATGAAAACACAAACTTTTCACAAAATAGAATTTTTTTATTATCCATGAGAGACGTTACAAATCACACAAAATAAATCACATTTTTTCAGAAAATAACAAGTTTATTCCTGGTTTAGTCCGAGTTCAGTGCTACATAATCACGACATCCACCTTCAAAAATATCTAACGCTTTATGTAATGTTTGTATGTTTTTGTTTTGTTTTTCTGCAGGAATGTGAAAAGAATATGTTTGAGCTCTGCAGGTCAACTCTCAGGGAAAAACAACAACTCTAATCATAATAGAGTGTAATTTATGTAATATATTAAGTTATCTTGACTTAAACAAATGAGTTTCTAATGTATTATTATTACTCAGTTGTGTTCGTCCTTACATTGTGACATCATCAACATTAATAACATGAACTGTTCACATTGGTTATATGTTTGTCGTTTTCATGCTCTCGGTGAAGACTGGAGACTCCAGGTCTTCACTGCCGCCTCACGCCCTCACAACGCTGTTTCTGGAACGCAAGGAAGGAATGGACTTTTAATTGTAAAGCTCCTTTCACAGACACAGACACACACAGAGTCACACACAGTTACACACACAGTCACACAGAGTCACACACAGAGTCACACACAGACACACACAGAGTCACACAGAGTCACACACAGTTACACACACAGTCACACACAGTCACACACAGTTACACACACAGACACACACAGACTCACACAGAGTCACACAGACACACACAGTTACACACACAGTTACACACACAGAGTCACACACAGACACACACAGACACACACAGACACACACAGACACACACAGACACACACAGTTACACACAGAGTCACACAGACACACACAGTCACACAGAGTCACACACACAGTCACACAGAGTTACACCAGTCACACACAGACACACACAGACTCACACAGAGTCACACACAGTTACACAGTCACACAGAGTCACACACAGTCACAGAGACACACACAGAGTCACACAGACACACACAGTTACACACACAGTCACACAGAGTCACACACAGAGTCACACAGACACACACAGTTACACACACAGTCACACAGACACACACAGTCACACACAGAGTCACACAGTTACACACAGAGTCACACAGACTCACTCTCATGCACTGCAGATGCATTAGTACCTTGTAGCCGGTCTTGTGGCAGTGCTTCCTGAGTTTGTCCACGTGCCTCATCACGTCTTTGACCCACTGCTGATTGGTTGGCACACAGAGGGGGCGGTGCCTGCGCGTCACGAGGCTGAGGGAACAGAATCACTTCAGATCAGTAAGACGTAATGCAGCAGGTGTTACAGAGAAATAACAATGGTATATAAAGGTCCTGCAGCTGAGTCTGCTGGGCACCAATGATTTTACTGTTACTTATGTTTGTCACTGAAAGAAAACCAAACCAAGACACAAAACTAAATGTTAAAACTGACTCAATAACAACTGGTAAAAATGAGGACATTGCAAACTCTAAATGAATTCATTTTTCTTAAACAGAGTCTTTGCTGCAACTTTTTGCAGATGCATCAGTGTTGGACTCAAAGCACAAGTCCTTATCAATAATAGTCCCTGGATATTTGTGTTCAGAGACAGTTACAGAGTTGTGCCACTAGGGGGCACAACACATGGGAGAGGTTATGTTAGGATATCAGAAATGATGAACTTTCCATTGTTTTCTTTCCTCTTCTTCCTCTGCTTTATCTGAACTCTGCTTCCTTTGCTCCGGCTCTGTAGGCTCTTAAAACCACACTGTGGAATATTCCAGGATATATAGTTTGGAAACGCTTTTTCATTACAAATTGAGTTCTTCTCATTAAGAAAACGCCAAGAATAAAGGGTGGCCATTTTAACAAATTTAAAATATAAAGATATTTCTCCCTGTTTTGTTTCCCCCATAATCCCATGTGTTTGTTCTGTTTAGTGTCTTCAATGAGAAAATAAAAATAAAAAGGACATGAGCTTGTGATGTCGAAGGTGAAACGAAAGATTTTCAAACGATACGATACTGAAACTTTTGGGGTCATTTGTGTCGATACTGAAACCGATACTGGGTGAGTGCACGTTAATCAATATACATTCGTAAAACAAAACAAAACAAATGTGTAAAACTGGTTATTTTATGTTAATATGCAAATTGGCATCGATACTTAACAAGTAAAACTCGTAGTACAATTATACTATGGCTAAAAGAGTGAATGTGTGGGACTCACATCATGGCGCTGATGGCACAGCCCTGTCCGGCCTCCTGCACAGAGTAATCCACAATGGCCTGTTTAGGAACCGCTTTGTTCTTCACCTGCAGGCAGCAGTCCATGACCATCTGTCCCATGACCGCTGTGGGACATGAGAGGACACATGAGAGGGAGGACAGACTAAAGAGAGGACACATGAGAGGGAGGACACATGAGAGGGAGGACACATGAGAGGACACATGAGAGGGAGGACACATGAGAGGGAGGACACATGAGAGAGAGGACACATGAGAGGGAGGACACATGAGAGAGAGGACACATGAGAGGGAGGACACATGAGAGGGAGGACACATGAGAGGGAGGACTAAAGAGAGGACACATGAGAGGACACATGAGAGGGAGGACACATGAGAGGGAGGACTAAAGAGAGGACACATGAGAGGACACATGAGAGGGAGGACACATGAGAGGGAGGACACATGAGAGAGAGGACACATGAGAGGGAGGACACATGAGAGGGAGGACACATGAGAGGGAGGACAAGAGAGGACACATGAGAGGGAGGACACATGAGAGGGAGGACACATGAGAGGACACATGAGAGGGAGGACACATGAGAGAGGAGGACACATGAGAGAGAGGACACATGAGAGGACACATGAGAGGAGGACACATGAGAGGGAGGACACATGAGAGAGAGGACACATGAGAGAGAGGACACATGAGAGGGAGGACACATGAGAGGGAGGACACATGAGAGGGAGGACACATGAGAGGGAGGACTAAAGAGAGGACACATGAGAGGACACATGAGAGGGAGGACTAAAGAGAGGACACATGAGAGGACACATGAGAGGGAGGACTAAAGAGAGGACACATGAGAGGGAGGACACATGAGAGAGAGGACACATGAGAGAGAGGACACATGAGAGGGAGGACTAAAGAGAGGACACATGAGAGGGAGGACACATGAGAGGGAGGACACATGAGAGGGAGGACACATGAGAGGGAGGACACATAGAGGAGGATGAGGACACATGAGAGGGAGGATAAGAGGACACATGAGAGGGAGGACACATGAGAGGAGGACACATGAAGGAGGACACATGAGAGGGAGGACTAAAGAGAGGACACATGAGAGGAGGACTAAAGAGAGGACACATGAGAGAGAGGACTAAAGAGAGGACACATGAGAGGACAGACTAAAGAGAGACACATGAGAGAGAGGACAGACTAAAGAGAGGACACATGAGAGGACAGACTAAAGAGAGGACACATGAGAGAGAGGACAGACTAAAGAGAGGACACATGAGAGGGAGGACAGACTAGCTCTAAAACTAAACTCCTCGTCAGTTTGTCCTGGAGCTGTTCTCTGGACAGAGAGGACAGACTAAAGAGAGGACACATGAGAGGACAGACTAAAGAGAGGACACATGAGAGAGAGGACAGACTAAAGAGAGGACACATGAGAGGACAGACTAAAGAGAGGACACATGAGAGGACAGACTAAAGAGAGGACACATGAGAGAGAGGACAGACTAAAGAGAGGACACATGAGAGGACAGACTAAAGAGAGGACACATGAGAGGGAGGACTAAAGAGAGGACAGACTAAAGAGAGGACACATGAGAGGGAGGACAGACTGGCTCTAACACTAAACTCCTCGGTCAGTTTGTCCTGGAGCTGTTCTCTGGACAGAAGGACCAGCGAGGGGTCGTTCTAAAGCTTGACATCGTTTCCAACACAAAACACAGAAAGTTCCAAAGTTATGTCAGAAAATCTGCGATGTTGTAGTTGGTGCCCCCAGAGTCGCCTATGCCCAGGCCCGCTCTGGGACACAGGACATGTACTGACCTGAGCAGCAGCAGGTCAGGAGGACGCAGCAGAGGACAGCACAGCTGGAGACTCTCATGCTGACACAGTCGGGATAGACCACAGTGACCACACACACAGCCCGAGGCTTATTTAAACACTTACACAAGCCCTCCCCTGACCCCTCCCCTGACCTCCCTGACCCTCCCCTGACCTCTTCCCACACTGCTCATTCTGAGGAATGTCTGTTACTTCCACTTTCTTTTCTGCTCTGGGCATTTCCCTCACTCTCCTTTGTCCCGTCTGTTCTGTCCGGGGGGGGAACAGGTTTGAGTTCATAAAAGGATGACTAAAGCTCAGGTGAATGATGTGGGACCGGTGTTTTTCAAACTGTGGTCCTGCGGTCACACTGGCTCATCAGGGCCAGATCTCCCGCCCGGCGCAGTCTGTGGTGCACGCGCGAGCCTCCATGAGGCGCTGGTTCTAAAGGCCAGGGCGTTCTTTAAGAAAAAGAGGTCGACTGAGGCGAGGGTCATTACATGCAGCTCTTGTACGGCCTCACTTTATTTTCTGCCTTGTTCTTCCTTTAGATCCAAATTACAAACAAAAACAAAATGACTTTGTAAAGTCTGCACGGGCTTATGCATAACTCTGTTTCTGATCAACTCAATCTTTTACATTTGGTACATTTGCGCATTCGAGCGGTGCCCCCCCCCGGGGAAAGCATATGGGGGGGGGGTCATATCGTCTGCTCTACAGCAAGATCCGACCCTTAAACTCTGTTCTTTGAATTAGAGATACTCGGAGTTTACATGTAGTAATGTAGCTCTAGTTCAGACTCGTGTGGTTAAATATTTCAAATGAAGAGGTTTTAATCCCTGTGGTCCTGAGATCTGGGTAATGACCGAAAGGACGAGATCACGAATACAAGCGGCTGAAAGGAGTGGGCGGCTGGGGGTGAGGAGCTCCGTTACCTGGAGGAGCTCGGAGTAGAGTCGCTGCTCCTTCACGTCTGAAGAAGCAGCCGAGGCTCAGGCATCTGTCTCGGAGCCTCCTGATCGCCTCCCTCAGGAGGTGCTCCAGGCATGTCCTATTGAGAGGAGGCCCAGACCCAGGACACACTGGAGGGACATGTCTCTGTGGCCTGGTGTCGCCTCGGGGTCTGAACATCTGGAGGAGGTCTGAACATCTGGAGGAGGTCTGAACATCTGAGGAGGTCTGAGAGGAGAAGGAAGTCTGGACATCTCTGCTCAGACGTGACCCGGCCCCGGATAAAGAGGATCAATATCAGACTGATTTCTATCTAATGTGTTTTATATATTTTGGAAACTCAACTTATAATGAACAATCCCCTCGTAGAGCGGGTCGTCTCATGACCATAAGGTTGGGGGTTCGAATCCCAGCTCCTGCAGATATACACTTCCTTTGTGTCCTTGGGCAAGACCAAAGTGACCGCATGTCCTGCCCTTATCAACACTGTACGCACTTTCACTTCACCACAAGCCCTCCCCAGGGGTCAGGGGGAGGGGTCAGGGGGAGGGCTTGTGGTGAAGTGAAAGTGCGTACAGTGTACGCACTTTCAGTGTACAGGGGGGGGGGAACAGGTTCATAACAATGATAAGAATCGAACTATCATTTTAAACAAAGACCGAAGCCCGTGTTTCTCAAACTGCGGCCCGTGCCCCACTGGTGGTGCTCAGCAGGTCATCCACACTTTTAAACTTTGAAATTAGAGATACTCAGAGTTCAGATCATTTAGTTTAATGTAGCTCTATTTCATTTATATAATGAGGTTGGGACAAAATAAAGGTTTGCAATATATCACAATACGTCTGTTGTGATATCAGCCTTATTCTTTTACAACAGACTTTTATGTGGCTAAAAGAATGTTCGCTCATAAAGGTTTAAGGCCTTTAAAGACAATGATAGGAGTATATTTACTTCCTAACTGAGAAGAGTCAGTATTAGAAGTGAAGCTGAAGTGTCTGAGTGAAAGGAGCATTTCCCAGAAGAGCTGTGTTTGTGAGAACGGCCTCAGTCTTTCCCTTTCCCTTTTGACCTCTGGACTTCCCCTCAGAGCCGCAGAAACGGGACATTGTATTCTTCCTTTATTTATTACGTACTCATTTACAACTGACCTTTTACAAAACCCTGCAGCTGCTGCGACTGAATATTCTCTGGAAATCATCCCACTGACACAAAGCCAAACAAACACCCAGAGCGTCTCCTCCACAGCAGGACAGACCCCGAATACAAGAACCCATTTCCTCCAGTCCAGTTTTACCCAAATCTAAAGCTTCCCGACTGGCCAGAGTAACGCCTCATTTGAAAGCTAAGACCTACAAAACTGAGATGTTTCTTTGCGTTGTCAAAATCAGCATGAAGTTAATTTGCTGTGAGATCAATTTAGTTACAGTTTTAATGAAACACTGAAAGTAAAACAGAGACGAACACAGTCAAAGAAAATGTTTTTGTCTCTTTTGTGTTTTATTGTCCTGCTCTTCTTTATGAAGCTTCTCCACATGAACAAAGCTCAGAGCTTTAGCAGTGACTCTAAATGAGGATCTTTCAAACTGTCATTGGAAGTTTGGACGATTTTAGTCTCTTTTACTTTTTATTTAGTCAGATTTTATTCGACAAGAATATCTGCACCTTTTTGTCACAGTTTTAGACTCTTTAAAAAAATGTTTAATTTAGTTTTAGTCACAAAAATATTACTTTGACTAAAATGATGAAATATTTTCATCGATGAAATAAACGCTGAGTTACACAATATACAATAAACAATATAAGAAGAAGCAGCGACCTGGTTGCTTCACACGTGAGGACCCAGCACAGCCCAGCGGGTCCATGGAGGGGCGCGTCGAGACTGAACCATGAACTCAACACACGCCCTGTACGGGACGACCAGGGTTTATACCACTGTGGGGCTGGCACCATCTGCTATCGATTACATCTATTCAATAAAACTGAAAATGCTGCACAAGTCCAACCTGGAGGTTATTTTATATTTAAGGTTATCCCTAAGGCTGCCAGCAGGAGGAGCCACAGTCATTTCATATTTACAGAGATATTTCAAATGATAAAACGTACAAATGCAGAGGCACCGAAAATAAGAATAATTTTAAGCCACATGTGCTGGATATATATATATATATATATATATATATATATATATATATATATATAACTCTTCCTTACCCTCCGCGGGCGGTCTCTTTTTCTCCAAGCTCGGGTCCTCTACCAGAGGTGAAGTCGCTTGGTATTGCTATGTCAACCACCACGGCTTTCCTCTGCTCTTTGTCCACCACCACAATGTCCGGTTGGTTCATTACCATTCTGTCCGTCTGTATCTGGAAGTCCCACAGGATCTTGGCTCGGTCATTCTCTACCACCTTTGGAGGTGTTTCCCACTTTGACCTTGGTGTTTCCAGCCCATACTCTGCACAGATGTTCCTGTACACTATGCCAGCCACTTGGTTATGGCGCTCCATGTAAGCTTTCCCTGCCAGCATCTTACACCCTGCAGTTATGTGCTGGATTGTCTCATTGGCCTCTTTGCACAGTCTACACCTGGGGTCTTGTCTGGTGTGATAGATCTGGGCCTCTATTGCTCTGGTGCTCAAGGCCTGCTCCTGTGCAGCCATGATGAGCCTCTGTGCTGTCCTTCAGGCCAGCTCTGTCCAGCCATTGTCTAGTTGTTCGTTGTGTCGGGAGCGTCAAGCCGGCAGCGTGAGGCTTAAGGCCAGCAACTTTAAATGCAACTTCCATGCCTTGATGACAGCGCTGATGCCGGTCCGAGTGGTGCCGTATAGCTGGACCCGGTCGGGGTCTGCGGGCTCACAGGGTGTCGTGCTTTCTTTCGCCAACTGGGTCCTGGCAGCACCATCATGCCTCCCCTGTTGTCATCTGTGTTGTCCCTGTCTGTTTGTAAGCTGTCGCGCTACATGCGCTTCTCTACCTGTAAATAGGCGCTGGACTCGACTTTTAAATGAAGGACTCAAGTGAAACATGAAATTAACTTTTGAAGAAACCAAACTTAACTTATATAATAAAAGCAAAACATATTCTTGTAAATCATTTGCCTCTGCCCGGTCCTTTTAATGAACCTGTGTGCCTTAAGTTAGAACCTTGCTTAAGTTGTTTTCCCAGTTATACTGGCAACCTGTACCTTATTTATTTTAAAGCCAACTATTTAGTATCACCCCCACTCTGCTACATATATATATATATATATATATATATCCTCGGAATCCCACAAGCAAATGGCAACCTCGAAGAGGTGACAAGGAAAGCGGCTACGGCCAAATACCTCCAACGAGTAAGGCAGGTCCTAAGAAGCAGCTCAGTGGCAAGAACAAGTCCCGGGCAATAAACAGCTACGCCCTGCCAGTAATCAGATACCCTGCAGGAATAATAAGCTGGCCAAAGACAGATCGATGTATCTATGAAAGTCAGTATGGGTGAACAGCTTGGAGTTATTGATGTCCCCGGAGCCTGAAGAAGCAGCAGAGAGGAGCCGTGGGCAGAAGAGGTGGAGACAGAGACACCTCCACCTGATCACCCACAGGACAGAGACACCTCCACCTGATCACCCACAGGACAGAGACACCTCCACCTGAGCACCCACACAGTCACAGCCTATCACCGCTCAGAGGAAACACTGGGAAAGCCTAAAAATATAAGAAACCATCTAAAAACACTCATAAGAGTTTAAAATTCAGAGGTAAAACCAAGTAATAGTAGTAATAGTAATAGTAGTAGTCTTATTAATTCAGTCTCAGTATTATAAGCTTAATTTTAATATAACTTTAACTAAAATGATGACGGAAAATGACCACCAGGTAAAAAAATAGAAACTTTATTTGAAAAATGAAATGCTCCGGTGTTTTCACACAGTTTGTGTCATTTACACATGTATTTAAAGTGCAGTGAGGCGACACAGAGAAACTTCTACTGACGGCTCTTCTTCTGGTCCACGATCTTCAGCAGCCTCCGAATCCATCGATGATGCTCTGGAGGAGGAAGGCACAGCTGTTTGCCTTTCACCTGGATCCTACAGCAGAAAACAGAGACCACAGTGAGACCAACAGAGAGAGAAGAGAGGGAAGAGAGGGAAGAGAGGGAAGAGAGTGAAGAGAGGGAAGAGAGTGAAGAGAGGGAAGAGAGTGAAGAGAGGGAAGAGAGTGAAGAGAGTAGAGTAAAGAGAGCTTGCACTCACACAGTGGCGCTGATGTCACAGCCATGCCCCGCCCTCTGCAGTCTGTATTGCTCCACATTATCCGGACGCAGACGTTTATCAGCCACACTGAGGCAACAGTCCATCATCTCTATCTGGGCTGGAAGAGGAGACACACATTCAGAAACCATAATGTAGGGCAGGGCCATAAGGACCATAATATTTGTTTAATAAAAGGGCAGAACAAAACACTTTTTTTTTACAATTCCCCCCTATTGTACTTGTTTCCCAAATTGCATCGGAGATGAACTCGATATTGTGAATTTGCACATCTTCCAAACAGCAGTCTCGACTTTAGTGCCAAAGCTTGTTCACACAGTGTAGGGACGGGCTCACTTTAAACCTAAACCTATGACGGCCCGTGATGTGGTGCAGGTCTCACCTGTGCAGAGAGCAGCACACAGCAGCAGCAGCAGGACACAGGCTCTGGGCTCCATCTGGTCAGGAGGAGAAGGTGTGGAGAAGGTGCTGGAGGAAGAGTCTGTAGCAGCGGTGACTCTGTGTGAGTCCTGAGTCTCTGTGTGAGTCCTGAGTCTGGTCTGTCTGAGCTGTGGCTGACTCTGCTCTTTATACCCTTCAGGAGAAAGTGAAAGTTCAGTGACGGGAAACTGTTGGCTTTGATCCATGACCGAGGCCAAACCTTAACAACCCTTTATTGTCTTTCACGGACTTTCCTTTTCAGAGTGTGTGGGAGTAAATAAGTTTTACTCCATTTCAATGATTGTGTAGCCGATCTTTTCTGTTTGTTTTGTTCTTGCACTATTTGCTTGAATAAAGACAAAAAGGAGAGATCCACTCCAGTCACAATCACGGCCAGGTGCTTCTCTTAATCTTTCACCTGGAAACAAATACGTCGCCTCATCGTCACAGTGTGTTTAAATAATGCACTGATTCAACATTTCCGTGTGGATTTATTTGGGGGAAAAGTCAATTCGAGGGACGCTTCCTCAAAAGGCATTTTTCCCTCTGTGCTTAAAACAGCCCCTGCAGAGGAGGACGTTCATGATCCTGATTTATGGATCTGAACCCAAATCCTGACACTTTACAGATTTTCTCCAGTTCAGTTTTACCCAAATCTTAAAGCTTCTTACAACCTACACGTAACAGCTCATTTGAAAGCTAAGACCTACAAAACTGATCTAAGATTTTTCCTTGTTGTGTTTCCATGGGTTTTTGCTGCATTGTCATCACTTTTTCGTCGCTTCTTTGACACGTTTTGTTGCCTTTTCATCTTCGTTTACGTCGCGCTAAGTTTTTATATTTGGGTAATGCTTGGATACCTTGATAATAACTGGAGAAAATGTGCTCGGTTAAGGTGGAGGTTAAAATGTTATACAAATACTGTGAACTATGTCAAACAAAAACTCCCCGTGAAACATTAACCGGCTCCTCATGTTCATGTTTATTATTTTCGGCTTAAGGGCAAGTGTTGCATCACTCTGAAGCTGAGACACATAAACTCTTCAGCTCCAGAGGGACGAGCCAAAGCCTGATCACGGAGGAGGATGAGGAGGAGGAGGAGGAGGAAGAGGAGGAGGAGGAGGAGGAAGAGGAGGAGGAGGAGGAGGAGGAGGAGGAGGAGGACGAGGAGTTCTCTTCCCATCAGCCCAACGACGACCGCTTCCCACACTCCGTTTAAAGGGACACTTTCATTTTCCTCTAACTGCTGTGATGTAACAAAGAGGCTGCGGTGCAGGTGAGAGTGCACGAGCCTGTGGGCGTGTGGAGCAGGTAAAGGCGAGGCTCACGCAGGTGCTGCTTAAGATAAGATAAAGCCTTTAGTGATTTCACAATGGAGAAATTCCCTTGTTACATTCAGCTCTCAAGAAAACACTCAGAGTGTGTAGGATAGACAGGAAATGTGCAAATAGTTAAATAGTAAATAAAGGTCTCTTATACAATGACTACACAACTTTAATAGGCAAGGCAAGTTTATTTGTAGAGCACAATTCATACACAAGACAATTCAAAGTGCTTCACAGTTGCATAAAATTACAAGAAAACAGATAAAAATCAATCAATAAAACATCAACATAAAGTTAATCAATGACAGTAAAAGGCAAGAGTGCAGATAAAACACTTTCAGTTTTCATATGCACGGGTAAAAAGAGCTGTTTTCAGCCTGGATTTGAACATTGGCAAAAAGTATAAACAATATATAATAAACAGATTATAAAAAATGTCAGCATTGGCAGGTTTACAGTCAGTGCAAGTGATTATTGCACATGTTACTTTACAGTCTGACAGCAGTGGGGATGAAAGACCTGCTCCTTCTTGCACTGAGGGTGTCTCAGTCTGCCACTGAAAGAGCTGCTCAGCTCCTCTACAGTCCCCTGCAGTGGGTGGGACGTGTTGTCCATGATGGAGGTGAGCTCGGCTAATACCCTCCTGTCCCCCAGGGGGCAGCCCAGGACGGAGCTGGCCCTCCTGTTCTTGTTCTGCTCTGTGTGGCCCGGGGCCCAGCACACGGGAGTATAGTGGTATAGTATAGTGGAGAGCAGAGGCCACAGAGTCATAAAAAGTCCTGAGCAGAGGCCTGCTTACTCCGAAGGACCTCAGGCTCCTCAGAAGGACCTCAGTCTCCTCAGAAGGTGGAGGCCACTTTGGCCCTTCTTGTACAGGGCGTTGGTCCAGTTTATTGTTCGAACACACAGGTACTTGAACCTCCCCCTGGATGTTGAGTGGTGCGTGCGGTAGTGTCCTCCTCCAGAAGTCGATCACCATCTGCACACTGATCAAACTCACCTGTGATCTGCACACTGATCAAACTCACCTGTGATCTGCACACTGATCAAACTCACCTGTGATCTGCACACTGATCACACACACACACCTGTGATCTGCACACTGATCACACCTCACCTGTGATCTGCACACTGATCAGAGACACACCTGTGATCTGCACACTGATCAGAGACACACCTGTGATCTGCACACTGATCACACCACACCTGTGATCTGCACACTGATCACACTCACCTGTGATCTGCACACTGATCACACTCTTCTGTGATCTGCACACTGATCAGAGACACACCTGTGATCTGCACACTGATCTCACTCACCTGTGATCTGCACACTGATCTCACTCACCTGTGATCTGCACACTGATCACACTCACCTGTGATCTGCACACTGATCAGAGACACACCTGTGATCTGCACACTGATCAGACTCACCTGTGATCTGCACACTGATCAGAGACACACCTGTGATCTGCACACTGATCACACTCACCTGTGATCTGCACACTGATCACACTCACCTGTGATCTGCACACTGATCACACTCACCTGTGATCTGCACACTGATCACACTCACCTGTGATCTGCACACTGATCAGAGACACACCTGTGATCTGCACACTGATCAAACTCACCTGTGATCTGCACACTGATCAAACTCACCTGTGATCTGCACACTGATCAGAGACACACCTGTGATCTGCACACTGATCAGAGACACACCTGTGATCTGCACACTGATCAGAGACACACCTGTGATCTGCATACTGATCACACTCTTCTGTGATCTGCACACTGATCAGAGACACACCTGTGATCTGCACACTGATCACACACACCTGTGATCTGCACACTGATCAGAGACACACCTGTGATCTGCACACTGATCAAACTCACCTGTGATCTGCACACTGATCAGACTCACCTGTGATCTGCACACTGATCAGAGACACACCTGTGATCTACACACTGATCACACTCACCTGTGATCTGCACACTGATCACACTCACCTGTGATCTGCACACTGATCACACTCACCTGTGATCTGCACACTGATCAGAGACACACCTGTGATCTGCATACTGATCAGAGACACACCTGTGATCTGCATACTGATCAAACTCACCTGTGATCTGCACACTGATCAGAGACACACCTGTGATCTACACACTGATCACACTCACCTGTGATCTGCACACTGATCAGAGACTCACCTGTGATCTGCACACTGATCAGAGACACACCTGTGATCTACACACTGATCACACTCACCTGTGATCTGCACACTGATCACACTCACCTGTGATCTGCACACTGATCAGAGACACACCTGTGATCTGCACACTGATCAGAGACACACCTGTGATCTGCACACTGATCAGAGACACACCTGTGATCTGCACACTGATCACACACACCTGTGATCTGCATACTGATCACACTCTTCTGTGATCTGCACACTGATCACACTCTTCTGTGATCTGCATACTGATCACACTCTTCTGTGATCTGCACACTAATCAAACTCACCTGTGATCTACACACTGATCAGACTCACCTGTGATCTGCACACTAATCAAACTCACCTGTGATCTACACACTGATCAGACTCACCTGTGATCTGCACACTAATCAAACTCACCTGTGATCTACACACTGATCAGACTCACCTGTGATCTGCACACTAATCAAACTCACCTGTGATCTGCACACTATCAAACTCACTGTATCTGCACACTGATCAAACTCACCTGTGATCTGCACACTAATCAAACTCACCTGTGATCTGCACACTGATCAAACACACCTGTGATCTGCACACTGATCAGAGACTCACCTGTGATCTGCACACTGATCAGAGACTCACCTGTGATCTGCACACTGATCAGACTCACCTGTGATGATCAAACACACCTGTGATCTGCACACTGATCAGAGACTCACCTGTGATCTGCACACTGATCAGAGACTCACCTGTGATCTGCACACTGATCAGACTCACCTGTGATGATCAAACTCACCTGTGATCTGCACACTGATCAGAGACTCACCTGTGATCTGCACACTGATCAGACTCACTTGTGATCTACACACTGATCAGACTCACCTGTGATCTGCACACTGATCAGACTCAATGGGCCCAAAAAACAACAATAAGACAGAAAGGCCACAGAGGATTTTTCGACATGTCAAAATCCCAGTTTATTTCTGCACAGGCAGAGGAATGCATAGGGAAAACAAAGCCGCCTTGTAGCTAGACAGAAAATATGGTTTGAAAGAGGCCGAAAGCCCAGAGGGTTTTTACTTATTGGTTTGCATTCTTTGTGTCTCACACTTTTTCTTTTGTTGTTTTTCTTTTGAAAAAATTCAAAACATAATAACCTTGCGGGCCGCGCCTCCATTGCCACGCCTCCATTGCCGCGCCATAATCCTACCGAGAGCGCTAGCGTGGCCACACTACATTTTATTTGTTGTGTCCGGGGGTGAAAGGTCAATAAAATTTATATTTCCAATTTTTAATTGGAGTTTGTTTGTGCGAATGGGAGCAATTTGCAGTTTTACGATAAATCAAAAAATTGTTCGTACAGATTGCGGCTTCGCCGCAAACAAACCGTAAGACAGCAAAAAAATGTTGATAACTTTTGATGCCCCACATCTCTAGATGAGCTGGAGCGATTTAAACGCCAGCGAAAACGCTGACTCAGCACTTTCCCGAATTCCTGTCAAAATGGCGGACTTCCGGTTTGTCAGGGGGCATGGCCACAATAATATTTTTTGTTTGTTGTCACATGTCGAATGTCTGTACCGAATCCCGTCGCTCTACGACAAAGTTGACATTGGCCCCTCCCCCATTGGCGTAATGTATTTTCACTTTTGTAGGTGGCGCTGTCGCGCCATTTTTTATTTCCCCAATACGAAACACACATTTAAATTAATTTTTCACCGGACCTGAATTTTGGGCAAAGTTTGGTGAGTTTTCGACTATGGTCAAATTCCTGCTCAAAGAGCAGAAGAAAGAAAGAAAGAAAGAAAGAAAGAAAGAAAGAGAAAGAAAAATAATATTTCTTGCAAAAACAATATCGTCGCGACGACAACATGTTATACATTTTTGGAAAGCTCTCAACGACCCCCACGCAGCCGTATGACAGTTGGCCATATACCCCCGTTCATTTTGCTGCAATACTAAAGGGCCCACACCGGAGGTGTCCTGTTTTACACGGTGAGTTTACGTTTGACATGGGGACAGCACTTCGCTGTGACGGTGGCCCAGGTGGTAGAGCAGGTCGTCTCGTGATCGGAAGGTCGTGGGTTTGAATCCCAGCTCCCGCAAATGCACATTGTCGTTGTGTCCTTGGGCAAGACACTTCACCCTCCTCGCCTCCAGTCCAGTGGGGCCTCATGAAGAGTTTCATGAGGCCCCGAAGCTTCCCCCTCAAAGATAAAAGGTGATTACACTTATTAATAACCTGTTTTTGGTTGTTGGTTACGGCTCCTTCATTAGAAATGAAACTCTGGCGTCATATTTAAATGTACAGGTTGTTCTGTTTATGAAAGTGTGGTCTTTCGCAATAATAATAATCCATTTCAGTTGAAGTGCGTGGGACTGTCTTTAAAGTATTATTGACACGTAATTACACAGCACTTAAACGGACAATAGGAAGTGCCAGCCGCTCCTCCTCATGTATTCAGTTCTCTTTTCCTCTAAATAAGACGGGCCGGTTTTCCTCTAAATAAGACGGGCCGGTTTTCCTCTAAATAAGACGGGCAGGTTTTCCTCTAAATAAGACGGGCCGGTTTTCCTCTAAATCAGACGGGCCGGTTTCCTCTAAATCAGACGGGCCGGTTTTCCTCTAAATCAGACGGGTCAGGTTACACAGAGTCACAGTGAGGCCAGTGTAAACCATCTGTGCTGTAAAATCTGCATTTAGATGAAACATCTTGATAAAACCACCTTGTGAAAGAATAACATCTTATGCAATAACATTTTCACTGAGCAGATTGTGATAAGCTACACTTTCATCATCATCCTTTCATCATTTCTAAAACATTTAATATGTTTAGCCCAAAGCCTTTCCCTTTAATTTTATTGTTTCTTCTCCTCTTACTCCTTAACTGAGTGCATTTTCTCCAGTTCGACTTTACCCAAATCTAAAATCTTCTGGAAAGAAAGCATCAGAAAAGCGAATAGGTTACGAGGAAAGTAAAATGTGGTTATTTTGAAGAAAATTTGACGAATTGGGCGAAAAGTTTTGTTAAATAAAAGAAAAATTGTATTGAAAAAGTAAAAACATGCAGTTGTTTTGAGTTGATTTGAGTTGAACTTGTTGTTTTTATGCTTTTGCCACATTTCTGACTTTTAATAGTTTTACAGGCCTCGCAGAAACCCGAGTGGATAATTCCTTATTTAAACTTAACCATTGAAAAAGTGGGACAGAAGTCTAAAGGGCTGCAGGGCTCTCTCCTCTAAAGTGTCACTGGTTAGAGCTCATTTTAATGTGCACTAACGAAGCACTAACCAAGCACTAACGAAGACAGCACTTTGGAGTGAATGGGACACTAAACGGGGCTAACTTCACACAGGGGCGGGGGCTAACTTCACACAGGTTTGTGAATCCAGTGCAGATTAGAATCATCATAATCCGATCAGAGTCCCTGAACAACTGTCACTGTGAAAATGCAACTAAATACTTGTATTATTAATGATCCTCTTACACCATAACCATTTCTCCAGTTCAGCTTTACCCAAATCTAAACGAACGCCTCAAGTGAAAGCTAAGACATACAAAACTCATCTAAACAAATCTTTTTCCTTTTGCTGCGTTATCACTTTTTCATCACTTTTTCGTCTAATGTTTGTGTCATTTTTGTTGCTATTATGACACTCTTTTCAAGATGTTTGTAGATTTGGGTAAAGCCAAACTGGAGAAAATGTTAAGAGGTTAAAAACATAAAGTGTTTTTAGTAGCTACACACTGAGGCGTTATGCTGCACTGAAGGAGCTTCTGCCATCTGGTGGTGACAGAGAAGATCACAGTCTTTGATTATTTATTACAGATTAACCTCGTCACCCCCGCTTTAACTGAGCACATTTTCTACGATAAAAACGAGACACAAATGAGGCGTTACTCTGGCTGTAAACTCCAGTCGAGAAGCTTTAGATTTGGGTAAAGCCGAACTGGAGAAAATGTACTTAAGAGGCTAAAAGAATATCTGGGCCATTTTAGTTTATTCATTTATTTATTTCATTTTGATGAACAAACCAGCCCAGATGACTACCTTTGTTATGAATTTAAAAAGAAAAAGAAAAAACAAAAACAAGAAAAGAAAGAACTGAGCCAGAGTGTGTTTTTATCCTTACCGCCAGGGGGCTCCCAGTGCTCTCCAGTCGGATGTGTCCGCAGAAGAAGAAGCCTTCCTGGTTTGTTTTGGTTAGCTGTAGCTGTTAGCCGTTAGCTTCTGTCACGTGTTGCTCTGAGCTCGGTCCAAAGCCTCTGGTTCTGCTCGTGTTTATCGGTTCGTATAAACGCGTCGGTCCTGATCACTTTGTGACTTTACTTTCTGTGTTTTATTTATTTAAACCTCGGCTCTGAGTCACACGTGTTAGTCCAGCATTAGCATCACAACAGGAGCAGATGATCATGAAGAAGAAACCCAACATTCTGCTAACAGGTGACTTTATAACATGTGTTAAAGCTTTAATACAAAGGTCCTAAAGAGGAGAAACTAACAGTTTGATGAGAGTCTGTTTAAACAGGGCTTAAAGAGCTCAGGCCTAAAGACACGGACATAACCTGATCCAGTGTGATTGTGTTACAGAATACTCAATACTCGCCTTAAACTGTATTTAGTAACGTATTACTTTGTCTAATCAGAGTACTGTATTCTGACCACTTTAACCTCTTAACCCCCGCCTTAACCAGTTCAGCTTCACCTCAATCTTAAAAGCTTCATCAGAATCAGAATAGTTTTTATTGCCATTGTTTGGGACAGGTTCAAACTAGGAATTATTCTCGGTACAATCGTGCAACATAAAACACAGCATTTAGATAAAGAAAATAAGCTATACAACTTTAAACTAAGGCTATAGGGCCATGCGTCAATAATATTAATATAAATAAGATAAAAAGTAAAATATGGTAAAACGACAACAACTCGACATAACAGGGGATTGTATTTACAGATGTTGTATTTACAGATGTGCAGGTGAATAAAGCAGCGGATCTAAGTGTGGCAACAGAGCAGATACATCCATAACTCTGTGTTTACAGCCTTGGCCAGTGCTGCATTTGAAAGCTAAGACCTACAAAACTGATCGTGACTTTTTTTGTCACGTCGTCGCCCTTTAGTTGTTACATTTTTAAAGTATTTTTATCGCCACTTTTTTGTTCGTTTTGTTGATTTCCTCCCACGTCTTTGCTGCTTTTTTCATTCTCGCTTGTTTCAAGAGGATTTTAGATTTGGGTAAAGCCAAACCGGAGAAAATGTCCTTGTTTACGGTGATGGTTAATGTTGATTTATTTGGTTTATGTGATATAATAAATGTACAAATGGCTGATTTTGTGAATTTGTCAGATTAGACACTTTTCCAATGGGGTTTCTTGATTTCATTGTTTATGTGAATTGTAAATTTCAATAAGCCGGTGTGATTTCATATGAGACTCTGGCCTATAGGCTGTAAGCTCCAGTCGAGAAGCTTTTAGATTTGGGTAAAGCTGAACTGGAGAAAATGTGCTCGGTTCAGGCGGGGATTAAGCTGTGATCACTTTAAACACGGCACTTTCATTTTTGCATCGACTTTTGAACAGCTTTTCACTTTAAAGGGATATTTGAGGATTTTTGACATTGGGCCTCATTTCCTAGTTATCCAGAGTGTTGTTGATGTCTGGAGATATTTTTTTCTTAAATTAATGCAGTTCTTATATTTGAAGAGCTTAGTGGCTAATGCTAATGCTAGGCTAGTGCATGTCTATGGTATCAGTTAGCCTGCATTAAAAACAGTGTGACCCACTCCACACCTGAGGTAAATCACTTATAACACCAGACTAACCATATAAATGTCTGTGTTAATAGAATCATTTAAAATAACTTATATTTGAGCAGCATCAGCTTCGTGGCTGTAAGCTAACGCAGCGGCGGAGTGATCTGCGAGAAAATAGTCCCTCAAAATGCGGTAATTCATGTGATACAAGGTCCGTTATATTTCAAACATTATTCTATTAACACAGACATTTATATGGTTAGTCTGGTGTTATAAGTGATTTACCTCAGGTGCACTGTGGAGTGGGTCACACTGTTTTTAATGCAGGCTAACTGATACCATAGACATGCACTAGCCTAGCATTAGCCTAGCGCCACTAGACTCTTCAAATATAAGAACTGCATGAATTTAAGAAAAAAAATATCTCCAGACATCAACAACACTCTGGATAACTAGGAAATGAGGCCCAATGTCAAAAATCCCGAACTATCCCTTTAAGCTGTTTATGTGGCGTTTGTTTTGTGTTGCAAATAAACAGAATCTGGAGGATATATCAAAGAGCACCTTTCACCTTCCAGGGCTTTTTTATGGAGTTATTATTTCTATCGTCCAAAGCGCAGTAAAGGAAACCTGCTGAACGTTATAAAGTGTTCAGAGATTGTGTTGTTGTGTCTCAGGGACGCCTGGAGTGGGAAAAACCACCCTGGGAAAGGAAGTGGCTCAACGAACAGGCCTCAAGTACGTCAACATCGGAGAGCTGGCAGAGGAAGGTAATGTTCAGACTTAACACAGAGGAAGGTGATGTTCAGACTTAACACAGAGGAAGGTGATGTTCAGACTAACACAGAGGAAGGTGATGTTCAGACTAACACAGAGGAAGGTGATGTTCAGACTAACAGAGGAAGGTGATGTTCAGACTAACAGAGGAAGGTGATGTTCAGACTAACAGAGGAAGGTGATGTTCAGACTAACAGAGGAAGGTGATGTTCAGACTAACAGAGGAAGGTGATGTTCAGACTAACAGAGGAAGGTGATGTTCAGACTAACAGAGGAAGGTGATGTTCAGACTAACAGAGGAAGGTGATGTTCAGACTAACAGAGGAAGGTGATGTTCAGACTAACAGAGGAAGGTGATGTTCAGACTAACAGAGGAAGGTGATGTTCAGACTAACAGAGGAAGGTGATGTTCAGACTAACAGAGGAAGGTAATGTTCAGACTAACACAGAGGAAGGTGATGTTCAGACTAACAGAGGAAGGTGATGTTCAGACTAACACAGAGGAAGGTGATGTTCAGACTAACAGAGGAAGGTGATGTTCAGACTAACAGAGGAAGGTGATGTTCAGACTAACAGAGGAAGGTGATGTCAGACTAACAGAGGAAGGTGATGTTCAGACTAACACAGAGGAAGGTGATGTTCAGACTAACACAGAGGAAGGTGATGTTCAGACTAACACAGAGGAAGGTGATGTTCAGACTAACACAGAGAAGGTGATGTTCAGACTAACACAGAGGAAGGTGATGTTCAGACTAACACAGAGGAAGGTGATGTTCAGACTAACACAGAGGAAGGTGATGTTCAGACTAACACAGAGGAAGGTGATGTTCAGACTAACACAGAGGAAGGTGATGTTCAGACTAACAGAGGAAGGTGATGTTCAGACTAACACAGAGGAAGGTGATGTTCAGACTAACAGAGGAAGGTGATGTTCAGACTAACACAGAGGAAGGTGATGTTCAGACTAACAGAGGAAGGTGATGTTCAGACTTAACACAGAGGAAGGTGATGTTCAGACTAACAGAGGAAGGTGATGTTCAGACTAACACAGAGGAAGGTAATGTTCAGACTTAACACAGAGGAAGGTAATGTTCAGACTTAACACAGAGGAAGGTGATGTTCAGACTAACACAGAGGAAGGTGATGTTCAGACTAACAGAGGAAGGTGATGTTCAGACTAACAGAGGAAGGTAATGTTCAGACTTAACACAGAGGAAGGTGATGTTCAGACTAACACAGAGGAAGGTGATGTTCAGACTAACACAGAGGAAGGTGATGTTCAGACTAACACAGAGGAAGGTGATGTTCAGACTTGACACAGAGGAAGGTGATGTTCAGACTAACACAGAGGAAGGTGATGTTCAGACTAACAGAGGAAGGTGATGTTCAGACTAACACAGAGGAAGGTGATGTTCAGACTAACAGAGGAAGGTGATGTTCAGACTAACACAGAGGAAGGTGATGTTCAGACTAACACAGAGGAAGGTGATGTTCAGACTAACACAGAGGAAGGTGATGTTCAGACTAACACAGAGGAAGGTGATGTTCAGACTAACACAGAGGAAGATGATGTTCAGACTAACACAGAGGAAGATGATGTTCAGACTAACAGAGGAAGGTGATGTTCAGACTAACAGAGGAAGGTGATGTTCAGACTAACACAGAGGAAGATGATGTTCAGACTAACAGAGGAAGGTGATGTTCAGACTAACAGAGGAAGGTGATGTTCAGACTAACACAGAGGAAGGTGATGTTCAGACTAACACAGAGGAAGGTGATGTTCAGACTAACACAGAGGAAGGTGATGTTCAGACTAACAGAGGAAGGTGATGTTCAGACTTAACACAGAGGAAGGTGATGTTCAGACTTGACACAGAGGAAGGTAATGTTCAGACTTGACACAGAGGAAGGTGATGTTCAGACTTGACACAGAGGAAGGTGATGTTCAGACTAACACAGAGGAAGGTGATGTTCAGACTAACACAGAGGAAGGTGATGTTCAGACTAACACAGAGGAAGGTGATGTTCAGACTAACACAGAGGAAGGTGATGTTCAGACTAACAGAGGAAGGTGAGTCAGACTAACACAGAGAAGAAAAGGAATGATGTTCAGACTAACACAGAGGAAGGTGATGTTCAGACTTGACACAGAGGAAGGTGATGTTCAGACTAACACAGAGGAAGGTGATGTTCAGACTAACACAGAGGAAGGTGATGTTCAGACTAACACAGAGGAAGGTGATGTTCAGACTAACACAGAGGAAGGTGATGTTCAGACTAACACAGAGGAAGGTGATGTTCAGACTAACACAGAGGAAGGTGATGTTCAGACTAACACAGAGGAAGGTGATGTTCAGACTACACAGAGGAAGGTGATGTTCAGACTAACACAGAGGAAGGTGATGTTCAGACTAACACAGAGGAAGGTGATGTTCAGACTAACACAGAGGAAGGTGATGTTCAGACTAACACAGAGGAAGGTGATGTTCAGACTAACACAGAGGAAGGTGATGTTCAGACTAACACAGAGGAAGGTGATGTTCAGACTAACACAGGGGGATGGAGGAAGGTGATGTTCAGACTAACACAGAGGAAGGTGATGTTCAGACTAACACAGAGGAAGGTGATGTTCAGACTAACACAGAGGTGGTTCAATAACACAGAGGAAGGTGATGTTCAGACTAACACAGAGGAAGGTGATGTTCAGACTAACACAGAGGAAGGTGATGTTCAGACTAACACAGAGGAAGGTGATGTTCAGACTAACACAGAGGAAGGTGATGTTCAGACTAACACAGAGGAAGGTGATGTTCAGACTAACAGAGGAAGGTGATGTTCAGACTAACAGAGGAAGGTGATGTTCAGACTAACAGAGGAAGGTGATGTTCAGACTAACAGAGGAAGGTGATGTTCAGACTAACAGAGGAAGGTGATGTTCAGACTAACAGAGGAAGGTGATGTTCAGACTAACAGAGGAAGGTGATGTTCAGACTAACACAGAGGAAGGTGATGTTCAGACTAACACAGAGGAAGGTGATGTTCAGACTAACACAGAGGAAGGTGATGTTCAGACTAACACAGAGGAAGGTGATGTTCAGACTAACACAGAGGAAGGTGATGTTCAGACTAACACAGAGGAAGGTGATGTTCAGACTGACACAGAGGAAGGTGATGTTCAGACTTGACACAGAGGAAGGTGATGTTCAGACTAACACAGAGGAAGGTGATGTTCAGACTAACACAGAGGAAGGTGATGTTCAGACTAACACAGAGGAAGGTGATGTTCAGACTAACACAGAGGAAGGTGATGTTCAGACTAACACAGAGGAAGGTAATGTTCAGACTTGACACAGAGGAAGGTGATGTTCAGACTGAACAGGGGGTGAGCAGACACAGAGGAAGGTGATGTTCAGACTAACACAGAGGAAGGTGATGTTCAGACTAACACAGAGGAAGGTGATGTTCAGACTAACACAGAGGAAGGTGATGTTCAGACTGAACACAGAGGAAGGTGATGTTCAGACTAACACAGAGGAAGGTGATGTTCAGACTAACACAGAGGAAGGTGATGTTCAGACTAACACAGAGGAAGGTGATGTTCAGACTAACACAGAGGAGGTGATGTTCAGACTAACACAGAGGAAGGTGATGTTCAGACTAACACAGAGGAAGGTGATGTTCAGACTAACACAGAGGAAGGTGATGTTCAGACTAACACAGAGGAAGGTGATGTTCAGACTAACACAGAGGAAGGTGATGTTCAGACTAACACAGAGGAAGGTGATGTTCAGACTACACAGAGGAAGGTGATGTTCAGACTAACACAGAGGAAGGTGATGTTCAGACTAACACAGAGGAAGGTGATGTTCAGACTAACACAGAGGAAGGTGATGTTCAGACTAACACAGAGGAAGGTGATGTTCAGACTAAACAGAGGAAGGTGATGTTCAGACTAACACAGAGGAAGGTGATGTTCAGACTAACACAGAGGAAGGTGATGTTCAGACTAACACAGAGGAAGGTGATGTTCAGACTAACACAGAGGAAGGTGATGTCAGACTAACACAGAGGAAGGTGATGTTCAGACTAACACGAGGAAGGTGATGTTCAGACTAACACAGAGGAAGTGTCAGATGCAGAGGTAGTTCAGACTAACACAGAGGAAGGTGATGTTCAGACTAACACAGAGGAAGGTGATGTTCAGACTAACACAGAGGAAGGTGATGTTCAGACTAAACAGAGGGGTGTTAGACTACACAGAGGAAGGTGATGTTCAGACTAACACAGAGGTGGAAAAAGAGGTGATGTTCAGACTAACACAGAGGAAGGTGATGTTCAGACTAACAGAGGAAGGTGATGTTCAGACTAACAGAGGAAGGTGATGTTCAGACTAACAGAGGAAGGTGATGTTCAGACTAACAGAGGAAGGTGATGTTCAGACTAACAGAGGAAGGTGATGTTCAGACTAACACAGAGGAAGATGATGTTCAGACTAACAGAGGAAGGTGATGTTCAGACTAACAGAGGAAGGTGATGTTCAGACTTAACACAGAGGAAGGTGATGTTCAGACTAACAGAGGAAGGTGATGTTCAGACTAACAGAGGAAGGTGATGTTCAGACTAACAGAGGAAGGTGATGTTCAGACTTAACACAGAGGAAGGTGATGTTCAGACTAACACAGAGGAAGGTGATGTTCAGACTTAACACAGAGGAAGGTGATGTTCAGACTAACACAGAGGAAGGTGATGTTCAGACTAACAGAGGAGGTGATGTTCAGACTAACAGAGGAAGGTGATGTTCAGACTAACAGAGGAAGGTGATGTTCAGACTTAACACAGAGGAAGGTGATGTTCAGACTAAAAGAGGAAGGTGATTTAGACTAACACAGAGGAAGGTGATGTTCAGACTAAACACAGAGGAAGGTGATGTTCAGACTAACACAGAGGAAGGTGATGTTCAGACTACACAGAGGAAGGTGATGTTCAGACTAACAGAGGAAGGTGATGTTCAGACTAACAGAGGAAGGTGATGTTCAGACTAACAGAGGAAGGTGATGTTCAGACTAACAGAGGAAGGTGATGTTCAGACTAACAGAGGAAGTGATTAGACTACGAGGAAGGTGATGTTCAGACTAACACAGGAGGTATGCGCAAGGAAGGTGATGTTCAGACTAACACAGAGGAAGGTGATGTTCAGACTAACACAGAGGAAGGTGATGTTCAGACTAACACAGAGGAAGGTGATGTTCAGACTAACACAGAGGAAGGTGATGTTCAGACTAACACAGAGGAAGGTGATGTTCAGACTAACACAGAGGAAGGTGATGTTCAGACTTAACACAGAGGAAGGTGATGTTCAGACTTAACACAGAGGAAGGTGATGTTCAGACTTAACACAGAGGAAGTGATGTTCAGACTAACACAGAGGAAGGTGATGTTCAGACTAACAGAGGAAGGTGATGTTCAGACTAACAGAGGAAGATGATGTTCAGACTACACAGAGGAAGTGATGTTCAGACTAAACAGAGGAAGATGATGTTCAGACTAACACTGAGGAAGGTGATGTTCAGACTAACACTGAGGAAGGTGATGTTCAGACTAACACTGAGGAAGGTGATGTTCAGACTAACACAGAGGAAGGTGATGTTCAGACTAACACAGAGGAAGGTGATGTTCAGACTAACACTGAGGAAGGTGATGTTCAGACTAACACAGAGGAAGGTGATGTTCAGACTTAACACAGAGGAAGATGATGTTCAGACTAACACAGAGGAAGGTGATGTTCAGACTAACACAGAGGAAGGTGATGTTCAGACTTAACACAGAGGAAGGTGATGTTCAGACTAACAGAGGAAGGTGATGTTCAGACTAACAGAGGAAGGTGATGTTCAGACTAACAGAGGCCTCTTTATCGTGTAAACGTTGAGTATCTCTGGTGTTTCTGCAGGACAGCTGTACGACGGCTTTGATGAAGAATACAACTGCCCCGTCCTGGATGAAGACCGGGTGAGACTAAACTAAACCTACAGTAGTTTGATCAATAACAAATGTGTTTTAAATCTAGAGCCGCTGATTTAACACTGAACACTCAGAGTCCAGCTGCAGGTTCAATAATAATGAGAGAAACCGTCTCCTTTATTCATCATAACGGCCTGACTTTAGACTTTAGACTTTAGACTTTAGACTTTAGACTTTAGACTTTAGACTTTAGACTTCAGACTTCAGACTTCAGACTTCAGACTTCAGACTTCAGACTTCAGACTTCAGACTTTAGACTTTAGACTTTAGACTTCAGACTTCAGACTTCAGACTTCAGACTTTAGACTTCAGACTTCAGACTTCAGACTTCAGACTTCAGACTTCAGACTTCAGACTTCAGACTTCAGACTTCAGACTTCAGACTTCAGACTTCAGACTTCAGACTTCAGACTTCAGACTTCAGACTTCAGACTTCAGACTTCAGACTTCAGACTTTAGACTTTAGACTTTAGACTTCAGACTTCAGACTTCAGACTTCAGACTTCAGACTTCAGACTTCAGACTTCAGACTTTAGACTTTAGACTTTAGACTTTAGACTTCAGACTTCAGATTCAGACTTCAGACTTCAGACTTCAGACTTTAGACTTTAGACTTAGACTTTAGACTTTAGACTTTAGACTTTAGACTTCAGACTTCAGACTTCAGACTTTAGACTTTAGACTTTAGACTTCAGACTTTAGACTTTAGAGTGGACTGGATTCTTTCTGCTCTTCCATTGTTCTGCATGTATGAGCTCGCACACATTTGGAATAATATAATAGAATCTTTGGCTGATGTGTCTCTGCTGCAGGTGGAGATTGATTGATTGATTGATTGATATTTTTGTATCAAGCTACACAACACAGGCACAAAAGCCAGAAAAAAAAGAAGAAAATAAATAACATTCTAGCTCAAAAGGAGTGGGAAGAAGACGAGCTTATTGACTCCCTCCCTGTTCATAAACTTAAATAATAATGTGGTTGCAACAATAACACGGTTTATTCTTATTGTCTTACTAAACAATTAAGTTGGTTACATATTGGGTAAATGCATTGGGATGATGTGTAACCTCTGGAACAGGTGGATATTGGGTAAATGCATTGGGCTGATGTGTAACATCTGGAACAGGTGGATATTGGGTAAATGCATTGGGCTGATGTGTAACATCTGGAACAGGTGGATATTGGGTAAATGTTTTGGGCTGATGTGTAACATCTGGAACAGGTGGATATTGGGTAAATGTTTTGGGCTGATGTGTAACATCTGGAACAGGTGGTGGACGAGCTGGAGGAGCAGATGTGTGAGGGCGGGGTGATCGTGGATTATCACGGCTGTGACCTTTTCCCCGAGCGTTGGTTCCACATCGTGTTCGTTCTGCGCACGGACAACACGCAACTGTACACGCGACTGGAGACAGGTGAGACCGTGGCTTTACCCAAATCTAAAAGCTTCAGGAGGAGAACAGGTGAGACCCGTCTGGCTTTACCCAAATCTAAAAGCTTCTGGAGGAGAACAGGTGAGACCCGTCTGGCTTTACCCAAATCTAAAAGCTTCTGGAGGAGAACAGGTGAGACCCGTCTGGCTTTACCCAAATCTAAAAGCTTCAGGAGGAGAACAGGTGAGACCCGTCTGGCTTTACCCAAATCTAAAAGCTTCTGGAGGAGAACAGGTGAGACCCGTCTGGCTTTACCCAAATCTAAAAGCTTCAGGAGGAGAACAGGTGAGACCGTCTGGCTTTACCCAAATCTAAAAGCTTCTGGAGGAGAACAGGTGAGACCCGTCCGGCTCATTGGTTCCCGTCAGTCACTCGTCGAGTCAGAGTCGACTTGTCGCCTAACGTTTATCTGAATCAGCCGTGTTATGCGTTGCTATGGCGACGCCCACAGTGGAGTGATATAGATACAGACGGCATTGCGTCATAGAAGGGGGCGTGGCTTAGCCGACGGGGACAATAGAATCTTTTGGCCGTTTTCTGGTGGAATATAAACTTATTTATCACATAAATAATCCATCCATCCATCCATTTTCTTCCACTTGTCCGTTGCCGGGTCGTGGGGGCAGCCGCCGGTGCTGCCCAAATCACATTGCACCAGCCCCCATGGCTCCTTCTGCAGGTGGTGGGTCCACGGAAGGACGGCCTCACGGTTCAAACCGGGCCTGTTGGTCTCTCCTAGGGGGGCTACCAGTGTAGGCAGACACTGGAAGCAATGTGGGTGAAGTGCCTTGCCCAAGGACACAACGACAATGTGCACAGTCAGGAGGCGGGATTCGAACCCACGACCTTCCGATCATGAGACGACCCGCTCTACCATCTGCGCCACTGTCGCCCATAAATAAAGTCAAGTGTAAATCGGGTCCATATGGATGTTTTCTCACAGCAGATTGTTCAGTAGAAGTGAAAAAAACGGCAGTCGTAGCTAGTGCTAGCTAGCCGTTAGCATTAACACGATGCTAACATGAAGCATCATGTTAGCATCATGTTAGCATTCTCTGTTATTTATGTATTTATGGGCTGTTGAACCACTTTGCTCCTCATGTCTTTGTATCTTTATTTAGTAGAAACTATATTCATAATTCTGCATTTGTTAAAGTCGATTTTGAATAACTGGAGAAAGTTTAGATTTTCCCCCTTAACTGTTTTCAAACATGACCATATATGGGCGATTCCAGAGACGTCTGTATCTATCCCAGTGATTTAATACGTGTGCGACAGTTAGCGTTGGACTCACTGACCGTAATCATGTGCAGGATATACAGTCACATCCATAACAGCTAGACAACAATGATCACACGTAAACAGACACAACGAGGCCGACTCTCAAACCTCATGAAACCTAAAGCGTCCTGTCCTGGTAGAAGAGCTTGTTTTATGTTGAAGCTTTTAGATTCAGGTAAAGCTGTGGGCTCAGGCGGGGCTAAAGTGGCTAAACCCTCTCTCTGTCCAGGGGCTACAGCGGGAAGAAGCTACAGGACAATGTTCAGTGTGAGATCTTCCAGACCATCCTGGAGGAGGCTCTGGAGGCCTATCAGGAGGAGATCGTCCACCAGCTGCCGAGCAACACGCCTGAAGACCTGGAGCAGAACACGGAGCAGATGGTGCAGTGGGCGGAGCAGTGGATCAAGGAGCACAACTAGAACTGTTCTGTTTTATGTCATGTTTGTAAAAGAAACGATCAGGATAAAAACATAAATACAGGTCATTGTGATCTCTTCCACCTCAGGCTTTACCCAAATCTCAAAGGTTCTGGAGAAAAGAGTCATAATAGAAACAAAAGCGTGACATAAAAAGACACAAAAACAAGACAAAGATGATGAGATAATGGAATTTGGGTTCACGATTAACAATATGATCTCATCGTCTTCATCGTCTGCTGTAAATATACTGAGACATTAAGTATCTTTGAACAAACTCATGTTCATAATCAAAGTCATTGTTGCTGCTTTTATAAGGCAGCAGTTTATGAAGAACCACAGAACATTAAAGCTTTAGCTCACGATTCATCACAAACATAATCATGTTTTTGATCAAACCACGCATGATGAAGGACTTTAACGTGACAGAGCAAACTCTACTTTATAAATCCAAACGTTTGCAGATTCTGTCCAACATGTTAAACGTCTCAGGCTGAAGATCCGGTGGTAAAGATGAAACTGTGGATATTTGGTTCATGAAACGAGAGCAGATGCTTTAGATGTAAAGGCTCTAAATGTGTCCAAACTCACTCGTAACTTTCCTAATGTATTCGTAGCTTCCAAATCCTTCACAGGGACGAGTTTATCAGCTCGTTTCACTTTAGGGTCACTTTCACAGAAATGCTGCAAAAACAGCCTGAAAGTTCATCAAATTAATACAAATGTTTTATAATTTGATGCTGTTTCCCCACAAACGTTTGAGTTTATGAAATACATTGCATTCCTTTAACGCTCCTTTAAGTGTTTTCTGTCGGACAAGCATTAAAAATGTAGATAATTATTACAGAAAAAACACGATTAATCCAGCCTTAATTAAAGGCTTAGGTTTCAGCAGCTCGTTTATTATAACAGTAGAGCAGAAGTGTCCAAAGTGCGGCCCGAGGGCCGAATGTGGCCTTCTAGCTGAATCGGTACGTTATCAGAGATGGTTCTTTTTATTTGAAATGTATTAATTCTACACAATTCTAACCTAACATGTATGTTATTGTGACAGAGCTGGTGTGAAGGTTTAAGCATACATAAAGGTGTGGGGCACAGTTTAAACCTCTGCTTGTCGAGGGTTTCTCTGGCCCCTCCCCCCGTGTAGCTTCAGTGTGAGACACCCCAGCAGTCGAGCCATATGGAGCTGCGATCACATTATCAACTCTTCAAACTGAGAACGTTTAATCAGCCTGTTCTGCTCCGTACGTTTGTAGCTTTGGCGTTTGTCTCTCAGATGGTGGATCATGTTTCTAATGTTCGCTCAGACTCTTCTTCGAAATGTTTCATCTTAATCCAACACTCAGACTCATTATTATTCAGATCATTCACTGTGACCGCGTTTCTCAATCTGCCAAATGTCTGTAATGATGAGGGGAGCGGCGCCCCCTTGTGGTGTAACTCCATCATTCACAGAGGGAGATTTAGTGATACTTTAACACGATGATCACGATTATTAAAACATCGATTAATTACGCGATTAACAATATTATTGTTTCTCGTCCCAGTGACAAAACTGCACCAAACAAAGTTAGTCAGTTTTCTTACTCTGTGTTTATATTTGGGTAAAGCCGAACTGGAAACGATGCGCTGGGTTAAGGGGAGAGCTTTGAACACGAGGCGGTGAGGCCGTAGTGAAGGCCATTTGAACACTGACATGATGGACTTTCTGTAACACTGAAGAAAAGCCTCTGATGGTTCAGGTCCGTTTACAGAGACGTTCAGGAGCTGATGCTGGACGTAAAGGCTCTGACCACAGAATAAACAGGATCATGTTAAAGGTTAAAGTGTCTAAACCTATTCCTAACTTTCTTAACACATTTGTAACTTCCAAATCAAAAACATCGTCCGGTCATGAGGCCGATGGAGCCGACGGCAGCATTTAGAAACATGTAACAGTTTGGAAACATTCCATCCATTTTCTTCCCCTCGTCCGGGGCCGGGTCGTTGCACCAGCCTCTATGGCGCCCCCTGCAGGTGGTGGGTCCACAGAAGGGAGTCGGGGAAAGCTGCAGACCCGGAGACAGAGCTACCGTGAAGTGAATCCACCGTGATAGTGCGCCCTCTGCTGGATAAGGCGGTTCTAGACCGATCTGCGTTTAGGAAGGCTGATGTTGATTGATATGTTGATCTACTTCACACACGTGAGGAGTTAGTGAGCTGAGTTATTTAAATGTTTTCATGAAAACAAAACAAAATTCTTATGATTTTCTTATCTGCTGATTAATAAAGATAACATAACTTTGAACAGCATACAAAATGCTTGTTATTTTTGTTCCTAAACGATCCTAATCTTAACCTAATCCTAACGATTGTAAACTAACTCTAACTATTATTGACAGAAGGACGGCCTCATGGTTCTAACCGGGCCTGTTGGTCTCTCATAAGGGGCTTCTGACCTGCTCTTTGTCTGACCCGTCACCCATGGGAGACCCTACCAGGGACATGAAGCCCCCGACAACAGAGCTCCAGGATCATTCAGGCTCAAACCCTTCACCACGTTAAGGTGGAGGCTCCAGGATCATTCAGGCTCAAACCCTCCACCACGTTAAGGTGGAGGCTCCAGGATCATTCAGGTCAAACCCTCCACCACGTTAAGGTGGAGGCTCCAGGATCATTCAGGTCAAACCCTCCACCACGTTAAGGTGGAGGCTCCAGGAGGAACTTTATCCACTTCATCTTAAAAGTAGCATTGACTTAAATAAAGTGGAGCAGTTCAAGGCCGCGCTCTTAATCCCACTGCACACTTTATCATCCACGTTTAAAGATAAGATGAACTCTTGTTTTCTGAGTTCTTTCTCCTTGTTCAAGCCATTTGCTCCTTTGGTTAATTCAACATATAAATGGTCAGTTTCTCTCTTCAGTAGTTTTACTTGATCTTCATCCTCACCAAGGTTAGATTTCAGGTGAATAGCTGAGACCCACAGGCGGGTCCTCCCTCCGGCCGGTGGCGGCGCCAGAGCGCGGTGTGACCCGCCTCAGCAGAAGAAGAAGCGGAGCTGCGCAGGAGCAGTAGAAGAAGAGCGGAGGGAGTTTAAACATGTTTTTCATCATCTTTTGTTTTATTTATGACTTTAACACATGTATAACCTCAGTAATGTGCGCGCACTGACCCACAGCTGCGTTTACGATCCTCCGGACTCCACAGAGAGGTACTTTATATTCTAACGTAGTACTTTATATTCTAACGTAAGGTACTTTATATTCTAACGAGAGGTACTTTACGTTAGGATATAAAGTAAAGTATTCTAACGGGAGGTACTTTATATTCTAACGTTTGGAACAGAGAAACCGGCTACAGTTTCCTCCATAACTTCATTCACTTTACTTTAAACTTTACACCAGAAGCTACAAACTCTGTCTACATCAGGTTTGTCCAAAGTTTGTCCCACTTCATAAAGTTACGGAGATGTTTCTGAGCCTTAGATGAAGTGTGTGGTTTCCAAAGCCAAACGTAAAAGCCACATTAATAAACATATTATACGTGATCTTGTCATCGCCGTCCTCAGTACAAACTCGTTGGTGTATTTGTGATGATTTCCTTGTTTTGTTCTTATGTGTGACGTCAGCCCTACAGCCTTTATGTCTTAAATTCATCCCAAATACAGAAAGCTTTGGTTCAAGGCGCATCAGCCTCTTGATCTGATGACATATATATCAGATATCAGGCTTTGTGAGCGGCATTAACCTCTTACCCCCCACCTGGACCGAGCGCATTTTCTCCAGTTTGGCTTTACCCAAATCTAAAAGCTTCTGGAAAAAGCATCAAAATAGCGACGAAAACGAGGATGAAAATGCAACGAATGAGCAACAGAAAAGTGACGACAAGAACCCGGGGAAAAGATCCGTTTAGATGAGTTTTGTTGGTCTTAGCTTTCAAATGAGGCGCTGCACTTGGTTAAGGCGGGAGTTAGGAGGTTAAAGCGTTGAATCTACATTTATTAGAAGCATTTTTTACTGTAGAAGTTCATCAAAAATATCAAAATGTTTCTGTCCCACATTCACGGAAAACGCTGCTAACAGATGAACATGAACTTAAAGTGTCGTCTCCATAAAGAATGTATCAAGTGTTGTTTCCTGTTTGTTCCAGGAGGTGGCGCTGTCCTGCAGGATGAAGAGGCAGTGCACCGGGACCACAGCGACTCCAACCAAGGTCTGGAACATCTGAACAAACCATTTGGAGGAAAGCTGCTGCTGCTGCTGTCAGAGCCAGGCACATCTGATCAGTTTGGCTTTACCCAAATGTAAAAGCTGAAATGAAGCGATACCCTATAGACCAGGGTAACGCCTCATTTGAAAGCTAAGACCTACAGAACTGATGTAAACGGATCCTTTTCAGTTTTTGCCTCACTTCATCGCTTCATTTTGACGCTTTTGTTCCAGAAGCTTTTAGATTTGGGTAAAGCTGAACTGGAGAAACTGTGCTCGGTCCAGGTGGGGGTTAAGAGGTTAAGATTAGTTTCTTATAAAACAATGTATCATCTATAAGATCCTATTGTCTGGAACATACGCACATTTACAATATAGAGTTTATCTCCAGTGTCAGGAAATGAGAGGGAAAAATGGCTGAACACTTAACCGAGCACAATCAGTTCAGCTTTACCTAAATCTAAAAGCTCCTCGACTGCAGCTCACAGTCTACAGGCCAGAGTTACGCCTCATTTGATATTTCCATCATATGTTTGGTGCTGTTTTTCATAACTGTTCTGTTTTTATCCTCATTTGTGTCTGTGCAGCTGAAGCGCTGGGTGGACCCGTCCTTCACTGACCTCCCGTCCTTCACTGACCTCCCCTCGGACCGTGTGAGCGAGCAGAGGAGGCCCCGCGCCTCCAGAGCCGAGAGGAGGCCGGTGAAGAGGAGGGCCGACCCCGGGACGGGCCTGGGCAGAGGGGGGAGGAGGACCAGCCCTGGGTGGACCGGCACACCCCGCTCTCTCAGGCCGAGCTGGCTGTTCACAAAAAGAAGCTCGAGGAAGTGGAGAGGTGGATGACGGAGCAGCTCCACAGCTCAAAGGTCTGTGTTCACTCAGGACTGAGCTCCATAAGCTAAGAGACGTCTTTATATAGAAATAAAAACAACTCTGTAAACAGGTTTTAACGTCTGGGACCTGAGAGGTGATGGTCAGTGTCACATCGGTACCTGGATGAGTATTGTTGTTAACGCGCTGACATGGGGAATAAAATGAAAGCCTGATATGCAGCTCCGTCGTGTTCAGCTTCTTCACAGGTCTCAGTAATCCTGTTTAGTTTGTTTCTTCTTCTGCTTAAGCCCTTTGTTTTGTATTTTACTGGATTGTGTCGCATAATTAAATAGAACATGGTGCGTGTTGCATTTTAAAGGTTTGTAAACACCAAAGGCGCCGACATAAAAAGTGAATTTCTCCATTGTGAGATCAATAAAGTACGATCTTATCTTGAAGTTCCATAATGCACCTGTAAGGATAAGGACACTGGCTCATGAAGTTTGTGAACTCAAAGCTGTTGTAAATACTGTTATAAAACTGTATCTGAGACAATATGTCCCAGGATACTTAAAGCCTTTTATCCTATTTTTATAACAAACAATGAAAGAGGAAGCCACAACATTACAATGTTATTGTGTCCAAACTCATTCCATATTCTTAGCATCTCGATTCTTCACAGGGACGAGTTTATCGGCTCATTTCACACCTTTAGGGTCACTTTCACAAACAGGTTAGAAAACTATTGTCCCAAAGGCTTGATAATGAGCAGCACAGTGTTTGTCTGAGTTTACAAAGTACTAAAGGAGGACAAAGCAAATGTTCCATTACTAGGAAAAACTCAGGTAAGTTATAAACCGAATGCCACTTGACATTTGAAGTGTAAAGTGTTGATATTTTTGGTATTGTGACTAGAGCTTTTGTCCCAGCTTTAATATGGATCTCATGCGCCTCATGCATGTCCTCTGCTGTCCACAGGGGGGCGTCCTGCTGCTGACCGGCCCTTCAGGCTGTGGGAAAACGGCCACAGTTCAGGTCCTGTGCAAAGAGCTGGGAGCCCGGCTGCAGGAGTGGAGCAACCCTGTGCACACGGAGCAGTACGGCCAGGAGGGTGCGCTGTTTCACACACTTTCACTTTGCATCCATTCTTTTAGTGGCACACTGACACTTTTTTAATACATTGCCAATACATTTAACCCCAAGCTTCTCCCTTTTAGCGTGGATTCACAAGCAAGGACCAGGCCACCACAGAAACTGACATTAGACATTATAAAATCAATTGAAACACATTAAAAACATAAGTATCAATGTACAGTTGTCCCACAGCGGCTTGTAAACATGACAAAATGTGCAAAGGTTAAAGGTGTATTAGTACTTTCGAGAGGCTCTGTATAACCGTCTGCACCAAGACAACACAGGGCCGCTTTAAAGTTCTACAGCAAAGGTTTCCATTCACCATAAAGATTTTAATTTTAATTTTTACTGAAAGTTCAAACACAAGTAACAGACAACTGTGAAGTGAAAGCAAAATGATACATGATTCTGTTATTTTACAAACAATAGAAAAGTGAAAAGTGGGGCGTGCATAAGTATTCATACAGCATTTTCTGAGTGCATTAAATTGCCTTTATAACATTCCTAATGACTGCAGAATGTTCACACCTTGCCCTAACCATTAAATAGAGGCCACCTGTGTGTAATCTACTCTCAGTATAATTCCAGCTGTTCTGTGAGGGCCTCAGAGCTATGGTCAGAGTGTATTGGTCACTAAACAACATCATGAAGGCCAAGGAGCTCACCAGAGAGGTCAGGGATAAAGCTGTGGAGAAGTTTAAAGCAGCGTTATACAAAGGGAGCACTGTTCAATCCATCATTCAGAAATGGAAAGAGTATAGCACCACTGCAAACTTACCAAGACACGGCCGTCCACCTAAACTAACAGACCGAACAAGGAGAGCACTGGTCAGAAATGTAACCAAGTGTCCTAAGATAACTCTGGAGGAGCTGAGACGTACTGCCGCTGAGCTGGGGGAATCTGTACATGGGACAACTATAAGTCTCTACACAAATCTGGCCTTCATGGACGAGTGGAAGAAGAAAGCCATTATTGAAAGGGGGCCATAAGAAATCCTGTTTGAAGTTTGCTAGAAGTCATATGGAGGACACAGCTACCATGTGGAAGAAGGTGCTTTGGTCAGATGCGACAAACATTGAACTTTTTGGCCCAAATGCAAAACGCTATGTATGGAGCAAACCTAACACTGCTCATCGTCCTGAGTGCACCATCCCCAGCAGGGTTTCCGTTAGCCGGCTGTAGCTTTTGGCTGGTTTGAAAAGCAAATGGCCGGTAAAAATGATTTCCATCGGCCAAATTGGCCGACGGTAAAAAAAATAAAAAAAATAAATATGGAGAGAATATAGAAAAATATATTAACATTTGGCCTAAGCCAGTCACTAACATGACAAAGTGTTTTTGAGACAGGCCTAAATATTAAAAAGGTTCAATATTTCTATCTAAAAAAGTTTCGACTTACGCCCTTAGCTCATTATACGAAGCGCAGTTGAACGAGTAGTTAGAATAATATTACGCTTTTTCTTCGTGGTTCTTCACATTTTCCAAGAAACGGCGAACTACAGGTACATTTACTTTTATGAAAGTGTGTTAAGAACTCAACAGCTAATGAATTCGATTAGGATATTCTGTAAACTCTGTGTGTTCAGTCAGACTGACGCGAACTCTCACAGCAGCTCTTCCTGGGAGAGTGGCCGGGTTTAGAGGCGCTTCCCCCGGTCAGTCTGCGCAGACGCCTGGGTTTAGTTAACAGTGTTCAGAGCCGCTCTTGAGTGTCAGAGCTGGGTCCGGGTGCATCTCACTAAAGCACTCGTGTAGCGCTCGGTCTAAATGTAGATTGTTATTGATAATAAGCCACATTCATTATAGGCTCTATATTTTTAATGGCCGGTAATTCTTGTGAAGTCTAGCGGAACCTCTGATCCCCAGTGTCAAATATGGTGGGGGGAGCATCATGCTATGGGGCTGCTTTTCCTCAGCGGGGACTGGGAAGATTGTAAGAATAGTTGGGAAGATGGATGGAGCCAAATACAGAGACATTTTGGAAGAAAACCTGCTGGAGTCAGCAAGAGAATTGGGGCTGGGGCGGAGATTCACCTTCCAGCAGGACAATGACCCTAAACACAAAGCTAAATCTACAATGGAATGGTTTAAAAACAAACATATTAATGTGTTAGAATGGCCCAGTCAAAGTCCTGACCTAATCCTATTGAAAATCTGTGGAAAGACCTGAAAACTGCTGTTCACAAACGCTCTCCTTCTAATGTGACAGAGCTTGAGTTGTTTTGTAAAGAGGAATGGGCTAAAATGTCAGTCTCTACATGTGCAAACCTTGTAGTCATACACAAAGTATTAAGTCATGCTGTATGAATACTTATGCACGCCCCACTTTTCACTTTTCTATTTTTTGTAAAATAACAGAATCATGTATCATTTTGCTTTCACTTCACAGTTGTCTGTTACTTGTGTGTGAACTTTCAGTAAAACATTCAAAATAAATCTTTATGTTTATGGTTGTAAACATGACAAAATGTGCAAAAGTTCAAGGTGTATTAGTACTTTCCAGAGGCGCTGTATGTTATGTATCATATGGTTCGGCTGTTATGTTATGTATTTTTGGTGCAGAGTGTTTATGTATTTGTTTGGTGCAGACTGTTATATGTTATGTTTTGGTGCAGATGTTATTGTTATGTATTGTCTTGGTGCAGACTGTTATATGTTATGTATTGTCTTGGTGCAGACTGTTATATGTTATGTATTTGTCTTGGTGCAGACTGTTATATGTTATGTATTGTCTTGGTGCAGACTGTTATATGTTATGTATTGTCTTGGTGCAGATGTTATATGTTATGTATTGTTTTGTGCAGATGTTATATGTTATGTATTGTTTGGTGCAGACTGTTATATGTTATGTATTGTCTTGGTGCAGTGTTATATGTTATGTATTGTTTTGGTGCAGAGTGTTATATGTTTGTATTGTTGGTGCAGATGTTATATGTTATGTATTGTTGTGGATGTTTATGTTATTATTGTTTTGGTGCAGAGTGTTATATGTTATGTATTGTTTTGGTGCAGACTGTTATATGTTATGTATTGTCTTGGTGCAGACTGTTATATGTTATGTATTGTCTTGGTGCAGATGTTATATGTTATGTATTGTTTGGTGCAGACTGTTATATGTTATGTATTGTCTTGGTGCAGACTGTTATATGTTATGTATTGTTTTGGTGCAGACTGTTATATGTTATGTATTGTTTGGTGCAGACTGTTATATGTTATGTATTGTCTTGGTGCAGACTGTTATATGTTATGTATTGTTTTGGTGCAGATGTTATATGTTATGTATTGTTTGGTGCAGACTGTTATATGTTATGTATTGTCTTGGTGCAGACTGTTATATGTTATGTATTGTTTGGTGCAGATGTTATATTTATGTATTGTTTTGGTGCAGAGTGTTATATGTTATGTATTGTCTTGGTGCAGACTGTTATATGTTATGTATTGTTTGGTGCAGATGTTATATGTTATGTATTGTTTTGGTGCAGAGTGTTATATGTTATGTATTGTTTTGGTGCAGATGTTATATGTTATGTATTGTCTTGGTGCAGACTGTTATATGTTATGTATTGTTTGGTGCAGACTGTTATATGTTATGTATTGTTTGGTGCAGAGTGTTATATGTTATGTATTGTCTTGGTGCAGATGTTATATGTTATGTTTTTTGCGTGTTTATTTATGTATTGTTTTGGTGCAGATGTTATATGTTATGTATTGTTTTGGTGCAGACTGTTATATGTTATGTATTGTTTGGTGCAGATGTTATATGTTATGTATTGTTTTGGTGCAGAGTGTTATATGTTATGTATTGTCTTGGTGCAGACTGTTATATGTTATGTATTGTTTTGGTGCAGAGTGTTATATGTTATGTATTGTTTTGGTGCAGAGTGTTATATGTTATGTATTGTTTTGGTGCAGAGTGTTATATGTTATGTATTGTTTTGGTGCAGATGTTATATGTTTTTTTTTTTTTTTTTTATATGTTATGTATTGTTTTGGTGCAGACTGTTATATGTTATGTATTGTTTGGTGCAGACTGTTATATGTTATGTATTGTTTGGTGCAGACTGTTATATGTTATGTATTGTCTTGGTGAGATGTATTGTATGTATATATGTTAATGTAATTGTTTTTGGTGCAGAGTGTTATATGTTATGTATTGTCTTGGTGCAGACTGTTATATGTTATGTATTGTTTTGGTGCAGAGTGTTATATGTTATGTATTGTTTTGGTGCAGATGTTATATGTTATGTATTGTCTTGGTGCAGATGTTATATGTTATGTATTGTTTGGTGCAGAGTGTTATATGTTATGTATTGTTTTGGTGCAGACTGTTATATGTTATGTATTGTCTTGGTGCAGACTGTTATATGTTATGTATTGTCTTGGTGCAGACTGTTATATGTTATGTATTGTTTTGGTGCAGAGTGTTATATGTTATGTATTGTCTTGGTGCAGACTGTTATATGTTATGTATTGTTTGGTGCAGAGTGTTATATGTTATGTATTGTTTTGGTGCAGAGTGTTATATTTTGTTTGTTTTGAGATGTTATATGTTATGTATTGTTTGGTGCAGAGTGTTATATGTTATGTATTGTTTTGGTGCAGACTGTTATATGTTATGTATTGTCTTGGTGCAGAGTGTTATATGTTATGTATTGTTTGGTGCAGACTGTTATATGTTATTATTGTTTTGGTGCAGATGTTATTTTATGTTTGTTGGTGCAGAGTGTTATATGTTATGTATTGTTTTGGTGCAGATGTTATATGTTATGTATTGTCTTGGTGCAGAGTGTTATATGTTATGTATTGTCTTGGTGCAGAGTGTTATATGTTATGTATTGTTTGGTGCAGAGTGTTATTGTTTGTATTGTTTTGGTGCAGATGTTATATGTTATGTATTGTCTTGGTGCAGAGTGTTATATGTTATGTATTGTCTTGGTGCAGAGTGTTATATGTTATGTATTGTTTGGTGCAGACTGTTATATGTTATGTATTGTCTTGGTGCAGAGTGTTATATGTTATGTATTGTCTTGGTGCAGACTGTTATATGTTATGTATTGTCTTGGTGCAGACTGTTATATGTTATGTATTTCTTGGTGCAGATTTATATGTTATGTATTGGTTCGGTGCAGAGTGGCAGTGGAACAGCCTGTCGGGACCTCCTTCCTCGCAGCTGCAGCAGTTCCAGGACTTCCTCCTCAGGGCCAACAAGTACAGCTGTTTGCAGATGAGCGGAGACGCCAGCGCCGCTCACAGGAAGGTCATCCTGGTGGAGGTAACGCTTCACACGCGCGTTACACACGTCAGACACTTGTTTACTTGTTTTAGGGAAATTAGAATAAAAAAAAAAAATTCTATTTGCTAAATGCCAGAAGAATGAGAGAGAATTTTCTACACAGTTTTTTTGTTACTTTTCACAAACCAAAAGTTTACACACATGTCATTAATATTTGTAGCATTGCCTTTAAACTGTATAACTCGGGTCAAACGTTTTGGATTTCCTTCACAAGCTTCTCACAATAGTTGGATGAGTTTTGGTCCATTCCTCCAAACAGAACTGGTGTAACTGAGACACATTTGTAGGCCGCCTTGCGTACCTTGAGATGTTGCTCCAATATTTCCACATAGAGTTCTTTCTTCATGATGTCATCAGTGAAGTGCACCAGCCCCTCCCACAGCAAAACAGCCCCACAGCATGATGCTGCCCCCCGTATTTCACAGTTGGGATGGTGTTCTCAGGCTTTTTCCTCCAAACGTGACCATGGTCCTTATGGACAAACAGACACAGGATATGTCCCCAAACATTAAAGTCTTTATCCTTGTGTTTGTTTTGGAGTCAGAGCTTCTTCCTGGCAGAGTTCCCTCTCAGCCCATGTCGGGACAGGACTTGTTTCACTCTGGATAATGACAAACTCTTACCAGGTTCAGCATCTTCACCAGCTCTTTTGTTCTTGGGTTGATCTTCATGTTTCAGACTCTGGGACACAGAACCCGCCTTCTTTCTGATCTGTATGATGATTGGACATTTCCATCATTGTTTTAACCAATGAACCTGAACCTTCAAGTGTAAATTACACCCAAGGATGAACCAGACTTGTGCTTCCAAGGTCATGACATCATCATCTGGGCTTTAACAAACTGATTAAAGGTTCAGTAATCTGAGTGTATGGAAACTTCTGACTTTGTAAAAAGTAAGAATTTTTAAGAAATGTTTTTATATCTCTCATTCTTCTGGTATTTGACAAATATAAATATTTTTTGAAATTCTAATTGACCTAAAAATAAATAAAAGTAAATTCTGGTTTCATGTCAGACAGTGAGAAAAAAATTCAATTGTATCTTTTTATAAAGTGTATGTAAACATCTGGTTCCCATTGTAACTGCACATGTCTGACTATGGTTTTCTTATAGGATTTACCCAATCAGTTTTACCGACAGCCTGGAAGCCTCCATGACATCCTCCGGTAAGAACACACATGTCAGAGGGTGGTGTGTCAGAGGGTGGTGTATTAGGTGGTGTATTAGGTGGTGTATTATGGTGGTGTATTAGGTGGTGTATTAGGTGGTGTATTAGGTGGTGTATTAGGTGGTGTATTAGGTGGTGGTGTATTAGGTGGTGGTGTATTAGGTGGTGGTGTATTAGGTGGTGTATTAGGTGGTGGTGTATTAGGTGGTGTATTAGTGGTGTATTAGGTGGTGGTGTATTAGGTGGTGTATTAGGTGGTGGTGTATTAGGTGGTGTATTAGGTGGTGGTGTATTAGGTGGTGTATTAGGTGGTGGTGTATTAGGTGGTGGTGTATTAGGTGGTGTATTAGGTGGTGGTGTATTAGGTGGTGTATTAGGTGGTGGTGTATTAGGTGGTGTATTAGGCGGTGGTGTATTAGGTGGTGGTGTATTAGGTGGTGTATTAGGCGGTGGTGTATTAGGTGGTGGTGTATTAGTGGTGGTGTATTAGGTGGTGTATTAGGTGGTGGTGTATTAGGTGGTGTATTAGGTGGTGGTGTATTAGGTGGTGTATTAGGTGGTGGTGTATTAGGTGGTGTATTAGGTGGTGTATTAGGTGGTGTAGTGATGCTGTTGTGTTGCAGGCGTTTCGTGAGGACGAGCCGTTGTCCGTTGGTTTTCATCGTGTCTGACAGTGTCAGCGCCGACAGTAGCAGCAGAAACCTGTTTCCCGAGAGCTTCAGGAGCAGCTGAGCATCGGCCACATCAGGTACAGCACATCTGTACATCTGTACATCTGTACAGCACATCTGTACAGCACGTCTGTACAGCACATCTGCACATCTGTACAGCACATCTGCACATCTGTACAGCACATCTGCACATCTGTACAGCACATCTGCACATCTGCACAGCACATCTGCACAGCACATCTGTACAGCACATCTGTACATCACATCTGCACATCTGCACATCTGTACAGCACATCTGCACAGCACGTCTGTACAGCACATCTGTACAGCACATCTGCACAGCACGTCTGTACAGCACATCTGTACAGCATGTTTAAGATCTGTCTAGCACTTGTAGTCAGGCGAGCCACTCCAGAGCCTCCTCTAAATCAGTGGGTTTCAGACACATGTGTAGAAGGTGACGCGACAATAAACTCATCAATAAAAACATGAGAACTGTGAACCTAAAACTCCGCCAAAGCCTTCAGGGCTCAACACCCGTCTCTCCATTGATGACTCCAGCAACAGCGCCACCTAGTGAGCACACAAGGGCCTAACTCAAACACATTCATGCCATATTTGGCTCTGAGGGTATCAGTGATTCCAAATACACTAAACATATTTCACGATGTTGTTCTCGCAGCAGCTGAAATGATGTCTCTGTGTGTTTGCAGCTTTAACCCTTTGGCTCCGACCGCCATGATGAAGGCGCTGAGTCGTATCGCGGCGCTGGAGGTGGAGAGGGTGAGTTTTTGTGGTGGGTTTGTGTTTCTCATGTATTTACACTGATGTATCTGTGTGTGTGTGTGTGTGAGCAGAGCGGAGGGCACCTGTCGGCTCCAGACCACCCCCTGCTGGAGAGGCTGTGCTCGGGCAGCTCCGGGGACATACGCAGTGCCATCAACAGCCTGCAGTTCTCCTGTGTCCCAGGTCAGTGCCACACGGGTCAGTGCCACACGGGTCAGTACCAGGTCAGTGCCACACGGGTCAGTGCCACACGGGTCAGTGCCACACGGGTCAGTGCCACACGGGTCAGTACCAGGTCAGTGCCACACGGGTCAGTGCCACACGGGTCAGTGCCACACGGGTCAGTACCAGGTCAGTGCCACACGGGTCAGTGCCACACGGGTCAGTGCCACACGGGTCAGTACCAGGTCAGTGCCACACGGTCAGTGCCACACGGGTCAGTACCAGGTCAGTGCCACACGGGTCAGTGCACACACAGAGGACCTGTTTGGACTGACCCATGTCCTCGTTCCTGTGTTTGCTCGTAGACCTGTCGCTGGAGAAGAGTCTGTTGAAAACATTTAAAGGGAAATCCTCTCAGACGTCTGGGGTAAAAGGCCGGGCAAAGACAAACCGCGTGAAGGGCAAACGTAAAGCGGTGGCAGAAGAGGAGGAGCAGGCCATCGGGGGCAAGGACGCCTCCCTGTTCCTCTTCAGAGCCCTGGGAAAGATCCTGCACTGCAAACGTGAGCCGCACTTCCCACTAACGTCCACCGGGAGTGAACTCATTAGTGTTTGTGTGAACAGGAGGCCTCGCTGAAGAAGCAGCAGAAGATCAGCCCAGACTTCCTGCTCATCTGTCTGAGCACCAGAGAGAGCCTCTGCTGGTGGACCCCGAGGTGGGTGCTCCTTAGGCTCTTTGCTTTGAGGTTGTCTGTCTGTAACCCTGTGTTCTCCTGAGTGCAGTCGGTGGTGGAGCGCTCACACATGTCCTCAGACCTCTTCAACCTCTACCTGCACCAGAACTACCTGGACTTCTTCTGCGAGGCGGAGGACGTGGCCCGAGCCAGCCAGTACCTGTCCGACGCTGACCTGCTGTCTGCGGACTGGACTGTACGGTTACTCTCACAAACACCACAAACATAACAAACTCCACAAACACCGCAAACATAACAAACACCACAACACCACAAACATCACAAACATCACAAACACCACAAACACCACAAACACCACAAACACCACAAACACCACAAAAGCCACAAACATAACAAACACTGCAAACATAACAAACATAACAAACATAACAAACACTGCAAACATAACAAACACCACAAACACCACAACATCACAAACACCACAAACATCACAAACATAACAAACACCACAAACACCACAAACACCACAAACATAACAAACACCACAAACATCACAAACACCACAAACATAACAAACACTGCAAACATAACAAACATCACAAACATCACAAACATCACAAACATAACAAACATAACAAACACTGCAAACACCACAAACACCACAAACACCACAAACACCACAAACACCACAAACACCACAAACACCACAAACATAACAAACACCACAACACCACAACACCACAAACACCGCAAACACCGCAAAACCGCAAACACCGCAAACACCGCAAACACCGCAAACACCACAAACACCACAAACACCACAAACACCACAACATAACAAACACTGCAAACATAACAAACATCACAAACATCACAAACATAACAAACACCACAAACATAACAAACACTGCAAACACCACAAACACCACAAACACCACAAACATAACAAACACTGCAACATAACAAACACCGCAAACACCACAAACACCACAAACACCACAAACACCACAAACATCACAAACACCACAAACATCACAAACACCACAAACATAACAAACACTGCAAACATAACAAAACATCACAAACATCACAACATAACAAACATAACAAACATAACAAACACTGCAAACACCACAAACACCACAAACACCACAAACATAACAAACACCACAAACACCACAACACCACAAACATCACAAACATAACAAACACCACAAACACCACAAACATCACAACATAACAAACACCACAAACATAACACATAACAAACATAACAAACACCACAAACACCACAAACACCACAAACATCACAAACATAACACAACTAACAAACACCGCAAACACCAAACAAAAAAAACAACACCGCAAACACCGCAAACACCGCAAACATAACAAACACCGCAAACACCGCAAACATCACAAACATCACAAACATAACAAACATAACAAACATAACAAACATAACAAACACCGCAAACACCACAAACATCACAAACATCACAAACATAACAAACATAACAAACACCGCAAACACCACAAACACCACAAACACCGCAAACATCGCAAACATCGCAAACACTGCAAAACACCACAAACACCGCAAACACCGCAAACATCGCAAACATAACAAACATAACAAACATAACAAACATCACAAACATCACAAACACCACAAACATCACAACACCACAAACACCACAAACATAACAAACACCACAAACATAACACATAACAAACATAACAAACACCACAAACACCACAAACATAACAAACATCACAACATAACAAACATCACAAACATAACAAACATCACAAACATAACAAACATCACAAACATCACAAACCCCGCAAACATAACAAACATCACAAACATCACAAACATCACAAACACCACAAACACCACAAACATCACAAACATAACAAACACCACAAACATAACACATAACAAACATAACAAACATAACAAACCCACAAACGTAACAAACATAACAAACCCCACAAACATAACAAACCCCACAAACGTAACAAACATAACAAACCCCACAAACATAACAAACATAACAAACCCCACAAACGTAACAAACATAACAAACCCCACAAACATAACAAACCCCACAAACGTAACAAACATAACAAACACCACAAACATAACAAACACCGCAAACACCACAAACATAACAAACACCACAAACATCACAAACACCACAAACATAACAAACCCCACAAACACCACAAACATAACAAACACCACAAACACCACAACACCACAACATAACAAACATAACAAACATAACAAACACCACAAACATAACAAAACAAACCCCGCAAACATAACAAACATAACAAACATAACAAACCCCACAAACATAACAAACCCCGCAAACGTAACAACATAACAAACCCCGCAAACGTAACAAACCCCACAAACGTAACAAACATAACAAACCCACAAACATAACAAACCCCACAAACGTAACAAACCCCACAAACGTAACAAACCCCGCAAACCCGAAACATAACAAACACCGCAAACCCCGCAAACATAACAAACATAACAAACCCGCAAACGTAACAAACCCCACAAACGTAACAAACATAACAAACCCCACAAACATAACAAACCCCACAACATAACAAACCCCACAAACGTAACAAACATAACAAACCCCACAAACATAACAAACCCCACAAACGTAACAAACCCCACAAACGTACAACCCCACAAACACCACAACGCGACAAACCCCGCAAACATAACAACATACAAACCCGCAAACGTGACAAACCCCGCAAACGTAACAAACCCACAAACGTAACAAACCCCACAAACATAACAAACCCCACAAACGTAACAAACATAACAAACCCCACAAACGTAACAAACCCCGCAAACGTGACAAACCCCGCAAACGTGACAAACCCCGCAACCCCGCAAACATAACAACCCACAAACATAACAAACCCCACAAACATAACAAACCCCACAAACATAACAAACCCCACAAACATAACAAACCCCACAAACACCACAAACGCGACAAACCCCGCAAACATAACAAACACCGCAAACCCCGCAAACATAACAAACATAACAAACATAACAAACCCCACAAACATAACAACCCCACAAACCCCACAAACATAACAAACCCACAAACATAACAAACATAACAAACCCCACAAACATAACAAACCCCACAACCCCACAAACATAACAAACCCCGCAAACATAACAAACATAACAAACCCCACAAACATAACAAACCCGCAACCCCGCAAACATAACAAACCCCACAAACATAACAAACCCCACAAACATAACAAACCCCACAAACATAACAAACCCCACAACCCACAAACACCACAACCCCACAAACCCCACAAACATAACAAACCCCACAAACATAACAAACCCCACAAACCCCACAAACATAACAAACCCACAAACCCCACAAACACCACAAACCCACAAACCCCACAAACATAACAAACCCCACAAACATAACAAACCCCACAAACATAACAAACCCCACAACCCCACAAACATAACAAACCCCACAAACCCCACAAACATAACAAACCCCACAAACCCCACAAACACCACAAACACCACAAACATAACAAACATAACAAACCCGCAAACATAACAAACATAACAAACCCCACAAACATCACAAACCCACAAACACCACAAACACCACAAACCCCACAAACACAACAAACACAACAAACACAACAACCCCACAAACATAACAAACACCACAAACCACAACACAACAACACACAAACACAACAAACCCCACAAACATAACAAACACAACAAACCCCACAAACATAACAAACACAACAACCCCACAAACATAACAACACCACAAACACCACAAACATAACAAACACCACAAACACCACAAACATAACAAACCCCACAAACCCACAAACCCACAAACATAACAAACACCACAAACACAACAAACACCACAAACATAACAAACACCACAAACCCCACAAACCCCACAAACATAACAAACACCACAAACCCCACAAACATAAAAACCCACAAACATAACAAACACCACAAACATAACAAACACCACAAACCCCACAAACATAAAAACCCCACAAACATAACAAACACACAAAACAAACACACACAACAAACACAACAAACACAACAAACACAACAAACACAACAAACACAACAAACACAACAAACACCACAAACACACAAACACAACAAACACCACAACACAACAACACACACAAACACAACAAACATAACAAACATAACAAACCCCACAAACCCCACAAACATAACAAACACCACAAACACCACAAACACCACAAACACAACAACACAACAAACATAACAAACATCACAAACATCACAAACACCACAAACACCACAAACCCCACAAACATAACAAACCCACAAACATAACAAACCCCACAAACATAACAAACCACAAACACCACAAACATAACAAACACCACAAACACCACAACACCACAAACATAACAAACCCCACAAACACAACAAACACAACAAACACAACAAACAAACAAACATAACAAACACCACAAACACCACAAACACCACAAACACAACAAACACAACAAACACCAAACACCACAAACACCACAAACACCACAAACACAACAAACACAACAAACAAACAACACAACAAACACCACAAACACCACAAACACAACAAACACAACAAACATAACAAACAAACAAACACCACAAACACAAACACAACAAACACAACAAACACAACAAACACCACAAACACCACAAACCCCACAAACACAACAAACCCCACAACATAACAACATAACAAACACCACAAACCCCACAAACATAACAAACACCACAACATAACAAACACCACAAACACCACAAACACCACAAACACCACAAACACAACAAACACAACAAACACCACAAACCCACAAACACAACAAACCCCACAAACATAACAAACATAACAACACCACAAACCCCACAAACATAAAAACCCACAAACATAACAAACACCACAAACATAACAAACCCCACAAACATAACAAACACCACAAACCCCACAAACATAAAAACCCCACAAACATAACAAACACCACAAACATAACAAACACAACACAACAAACACAACAAACACAACAAACACAACAAACACAACAACACAACAAACACCACAAACACCACAAACACACAAACACAACAAACACAACAAACACCACAAACACAACAAACACCACAAACACAACAAACATAACAAACATAACAAACCCCACAAACACCACAAACACCACAAACACAACAAACACAACAAACATAACAAACATCACAAACATCACAAACACCACAAACACCACAAACCCCACAACATAACAAACCCCACAAACATAACAAACCCCACAAACATAACAAACCCCACAAACATAACAAACCCCACAAACATAACAACACCACAACACCACAAACATAACAAACACCACAAACACCACAAACACCACAAACATAACAAACCCCACAAACACAACAAACACAACAAACATAACAAACATAACAAACACCACAAACACCACAAACACCACAAACACCACAAACACAACAAACACAACAAACACCACAAACACCACAAACACCACAAACACCACAAACACCACAAACACAACAAACACAACAAACACAACAAACACCACAAACACCACAAACACACAAACACCACAAACACAACAAACACCACAAACATAACAAACATAACAAACACCACAAACACCACAAACACCACAAACACAACAAACACAACAACACAACAAACACCACAAACACCACAAACCCCACAAACACAACAAACCCCACAAACATAACAAACATAACAAACACCACAAACCCCACAACATAACAAACACCACAAACATAACAAACACCACAAACACCACAAACACCACAACACAACAAACACAACAAACACCACAAACACCACAAACCCCACAAACACAACAAACCCCACAAACATAACAAACATAACAAACACCACAAACCCCACAAACATAACAACACCACAAACATAACAAACACACAAACACCACAAACACCACAAACACAACAAACCCCACAAACATAACAAACACCACAAACACCACAAACACAACAAACACCACAAACCCCACAAACACAACAAACCCACAAACATAACAAACATAACACACACCACAAACCCCACAAACATAACAAACACCACAAACCCCACAAACACAACAAACACAACAAACACAACAAACCCCACAAACATAACAAACACAACAAACCCCACAACATAACAAACACAACAAACCCCACAAACATAACAAACACCACAAACACCACAAACATAACAAACACCACAAACACCACAAACATAACAAACCCCACAAACCCCACAAACATAACAAACACCACAAACACAACAAACACCACAAACCCCACAAACCCCACAAACATAAAAAACCCACAAACATAACAAACACCACAAACCCCACAAACATAAAAAACCCCACAAACATAACAAAACCCACAAACACAACAAACACAACAAACACAACAAACACAACAAACACCACAAACCCCACAAACATAAAAAACCCCACAAACATAACAAACACCACAAACCCCACAAACATAAAAACCCCACAAACATAACAAACACACAAACACCACAAACACACAAACACCACAAACACAACAAACACAACAAACACAACAAACACAACAAACACAACAAACACAACAAACCACAAACACCACAAACACCACAAACACAACAAACACAACAAACACAACAAACACCACAAACACCACAAACACCACAAACACAACAAACACAACAAACACCACAAACACCACAAACACCACAAACACAACAAACACCACAAACACCACAAACACAACAAACACAACAAACACAACAAACACCACAAACACCACAAACACCACAAACACAACAAACATAACAAACATAACAAACCCCACAAACCCACAAACATAACAAACACCACAAACACCACAAACACCACAAACACAACAAACACAACAAACACCACAAACACAACAAACACAACAAACACCACAAACACAACAAACACCACAAACACAACAAACATAACAAACATAACAAACCCCACAAACCCACAACACCACAAACACCACAAACACAACAAACACAACAAACATAACAAACCCACAAACCCCACAAACATAACAAACCCCACAAACCCCACAAACATAACAAACACCACAAACACCACAAACACCACAAACATAACAAACCCCACAAACATAACAAACCCCACAAACCCCACAAACATAACAAACCCCACAAACATAACAAACACCACAAACACCACAAACACCACAAACACCACAAACACAACAAACACAACAAACACAACAAACACAACAAACACAACAAACATAACAAACACCACAAACATAACAAACACCACAAACACAACAAACACAACAAACATAACAAACATAACAAACACCACAAACATAACAAACCCCACAAACATCACAAACATAACAAACACCACAAACCAACAAACATAACAAACACCACAAACATAACAATAAAAACAAACACCCCAAACATAACAAACCCCACAAACATAACAAACCCCACAAACATAACAAAACTAACAAACATAACAAACATAACAACCCACAAACATAACAAACCCACAAACATAACAAACCCCACAAACATAACAAAACAAACATAACAAACACCACCACAAACATAACAAACCCCACAAACATCACAAACATAACAAACCCCACAAACATAACAAACCCCACAACACCACAACACCACAACACCACAAACACCACAAACATAACAAACCCCACAAACATAACAAACCCACAAACCCCACAAACATCACAAACACCACAAACACCACAAACACCACAAACATAACAAACCCCACAAACCCCACAAACCCCACAAACCCCACAAACACCACAAACACCACAAACATAACAAACCCCACAAACATAACAAACACCACAAACATAACAAACCCCACAAACACAACAACCCACAACACAACAAACCCACAACACAACAACCCCACAAACACAACAAACCCCACAAACACAACAAACCCCACAAACACAACAAACCCACAAACACAACAAACCCACAAACATAACAAACCCCACAAACCCACAAAACATAACAAACCCCACAAACATAACAAACCCCACAAACATAACAACCCCACAAACATAACAAACCCCACAACATAACAAACATAACAAACCCCACAAACACCACAAACATAACAAACCCCACAAACACCACAAACATAACAACCCCACAAACATAACAAACCCACAACCCACAACCCCACAAACATAACAAACATAACAAACCCCACAAACATAACAAACATAACAAACCCCACAACCCACAACCCCACAAAACATAACAAACCCCACAAACATAACAAACCCACAAACAAAACCACACATAACAAAACCCCCACAAAACATAACAAACCCCACAAAACATAACAAACCCCACAAACCCACAAACATAACAAACCCACAAACCCCAAACGTAACAAACATAACAAACCCCGCAAACGTAACAAACATAACAAACCCCACAAAACATAACAAACCCCACAAACATAACAAACCACAAACATAACAAACATAACAAACCCCACAAACCCCACAAAACATAACAAACCCCACAAACATAACAAACCCCACAAACATAACAAACATAACAAACCCCACAAACCCCACAAAACATAACAAACCCCACAAACATAACAAACATAACAAACACCACAAACCCCACAAACATAACAAACCCCACAAAACATAACAAACCCACAAACATAACAAACCCACAAACATAACAAACCCCACAAACATAACAAACCCCACAAACATAACAAACCCCACAAACATAACAAACCCCACAAACATAACAAACCCCACAAACATAACAAACCCACAAAACATAACAAACCCCACAAACCCCACAACATAACAAACCCACAAACATAACAAACCCCACAAACGTAACAAACATAACAAACCCCACAAAACATAACCAAACATAACAAACCCCACAAACATAACAAACCCCGCAACGTAACAAACATAACAAACCCCGCAAACGTAACAAACTAACAAACCCCGCAAACGTAACAAACATAACAAACCCCACAAACATAACAACCCACAAACATAACAAACCCCGCAAACATAACAAACCCCACAAAACATAACAAACCCCACAAACATAACAAACCCCACAAACATAACAAACCCCGCAAACATAACAAACCCCGCAAACATAACAAACCCCGCAAACATAACAAACCCCACAAACATAACAACCCCACAAACATAACAAACCCACAAACACCACAAACATAACAAACCCACAAACCCCGCAAACGTAACAAACATAACAAACCCCGCAAACGTAACAAACATAACAACCCCACAAAACATAACAACCCACAAACATAACAAACATAACAAACCCACAAACATAACAAACCCGCAACGTAACAAACATAACAAACCCCCCGCAAACGTAACAAACGTAACAAACCCCGCAAACGTAACAAACCCACAAACCCCACAAAACATAACAAACCCCACAAACATAACAAACCCCACAAACATAACAAACCCCGCAAACATAACAACCCCGCAAACATAACAAACCCCGCAAACATAACAAACCCCGCAAACGCAGCAAACATAACAAACGCCACACACACGTGGACCGAGCCAGCCAGTACGTGTCCGACACCGACCTGCTGTCTGCGGACTGGACTGTACGGCTACTCTCACAAACCCCACAAACCAAACAGCCACTAACGAATGTCCCAACACTGCAGAGAACACAGTCACCAGAACCTCTTTATCTGAAAACTATAAACTGTAAAACACTGTATATAGAGCTAGGAACCGTTACATTATTTCCGATACCTGAACGATACCAATACTAGATATTTGTCATATAGAACCATAACACAGATTAATAATGTTCATTTATTCATTTTCCTTCCATTTCATTTCTTTTACATTTGTATCATTTGTTTGAGACAAAACGACCAAGAGACTTCCTTTAACGACAAAAGGGCAGAAAAACCCTTTCCAAGTTTTCTTATTTTCCCTAAATTTCACCCAATTTAAAGGAACAGGCCAGTGTTTTCGAAACGGAGATCTGTTCTTACCTGAGCTTAGACGAGTTGATTCGTACCTGTCTGGTCTTTGTGCCCGAGGAAGAGCTTGGACGTTTTTTAATGTTATCCCCGTTTGGAGCCATAGGAATATGCTGGGAGAGGCCAAATGCTAACAACATCTTTAGTCGTTTTGTGTGACTGAGCACACGCTCAAAGACCAGACAGGTACGTATCAACTCGTCTAAGCTCAGGTAAGAACAGATCTCAGTCTGGAAAACACTGGCCTGTTCCTTTAACATTTTTTCCCACAATTTTCCCACAATGTTAAACCCCCCCCCCCCCCCCCCCCCCCCCCACATTTTCTGAGTTTTTTCCAAATTTTTCCCAAAATTGTTGAGACTGTTTCCCAATTTTCCCTAAATTTACCACAGTTTTCCACTTGTTTTTCTCATTTCACTTAAAGGACCTGTATCCTGCTATTTTAGCTATTCCACATTTACAGTATTATAAATATCGCTGCAAAAGTGTTACTTCACATAATGCAGTTATAAGGAGTTGACATGTGCAACGCAGTTTCATAAATGGCTAACACGCGCACGCTAACACACCCACGCTAACACACCCATGCTAACACGCGCACGCTAACACACCCACGCTAACACACCCACGCTAACACACCCACGCTAACACACCCACGCTAACACACGTTTTGATTGACTCACCGCTCAGCCTCGGGTGTTTACGTTATGGGATTGCGTTGGTTATAAAAGTGAATCCACTTTGATTCTGGCCGAGGTTCACCAAGCATCCATCAGGTTGGTTGATAAAGTCGCTGAATCCCAGAAATAAATTCCAACTTCTGGCGAGTGCACTCTTCTTTAGGAAGGTTGAATAGTCCTGTTCTCTCGTAGCCAAACGCGAACCTGTGACATTATTGTTGGGTAAGAAAAAAGAGCAGGCGTGTCCAGAGTAGGTTAGAAAGAGCTCAGTCTTCACAAACATGACTTCTGTTCGGATCCTCCGGGGGTGCGTTTGTTTACTCTCCCGGGACAGCACAGACGCGTCGGAGACTTACTTTTTTATTTTTTATTTCTCTCTCACAACAAAAATAATGAAAAAGCTGTTTTATAAATTAAAACCAGGCCGTAAGGCATTACATTACAGACGTAGAGCACTTCCGTTCCTTTGTGACGACACAACTGAACAGCTTAGTGGTTTACCAGGAGAGGGCGGAGCAGCTGCTCAGAGAGCAGGATTCAGGAGGATTACTGAGAACTGCGTGAATGAAGCCAAAAACCGCTCTGGGGGTGTTTTTGAGAAGGAAATAGCAACAACATGGCTAAAAGCTCCAAAAAGTCGATTTTGCATGATATAGGACCTTTAAAAAATAATAATGTTGACGACCAACAGCATCAAAACTTTCTTTTCTGTTCCTGCTTTCAATACTTTTATTTGTTCAGTACCAGACTGGTGTCGTTTAACAGTGCCCTGCCCAAAGGCACAATCACCAGAACATCTTTATCCCTGAACACTCAACTGTAAAATATACCACAACATTTCTCACATTTAATTCCTGAAGTTATGACTCTGTTGGTTGCAGTTTCTGAAGTGATCTGTATTTCCTGGAACTCTCACCAGACCCAACCTGAGTAGTTCTGTGTGTTCCTCTTCTAACGCTCCTCTGGGATGTTCTTGTGTGTTTCCTCTTCTAACGCTCCTCTGGGATGTTCTTGTGTGTTTCCTCTTCTAACGCTCCTCTGGGATGTTCTTGTGTGTTTCCTCTTCTAACGCTCCTCTGGGATGTTCTTAACGCTCCTCTGGGATGTTCTTGTGTGTTTCCTCTTCTAACGCTCCTCTGGGATGTTCTTGTGTGTTTCCTCTTCTAACGCTCCTCTAGGATGTTCTTGTGTGTTTCCTCTTCTAACGCTCCTCTGGGATGTTCTTAACGCTCCTCTGGGATGTTCTTGTGTGTTCCTCTTCTAACGCTCCTCTGGGATGTTCTTGTGTGTTTCCTCTTCTAACGCTCCTCTGGGATGTTCTTAACGCTCCTCTGGGATGTTCTTGTGTTTCCTCAGACCCGCAGCCTGATGTGCGAGTACAGCTCCTCTGTGGCCACCAGGGGGCTCCTGCACTCTAACTCTCGGCAGGTCACTGTGGGCTTCAGACCTCTGCACAAACCGCACTGGCTCCACGTGCACAAGAAGGTACTGCCTCACACAGTCCATGTTCACTTCTGTTATTTATGATGTTTAACTCGGTGGTGGTAAAATACGTTATTAGCCACAGACTGAAATGAGGCAGTTCTTATATTTGAAGAGCTTAGTGGCGCTAGGCTAGGGCAAGGCTAAAGCATTTCTATGGTATCAGTTAGCCTGCATTAAAAACAGTGTGACCCACTCCACAGTGCACCTGAGGTAAATCACTTATAACACCAGACTAACCATATAAATGTCTGTGTTAATAGAATAATGTTTGAAATATAACTGACCTTGTATCACATGAATTACCGCATTTTGAGGGACTATTTTCTCGCAGATCACTCCACCGCTGCGTTAGCTTACAGCCACGAAGCTGATGCTGCTCAAATATAAGTTATCCATCCATCCATTTTCTTCCGCTTTATCCGGGGCCGGGTCGCGGAGGCAGCAGTCTCAGCAGAGATGCCCAGACTTCCCGATCCACGCACACCTCCTCCAGCTGTTCTGGGGGGACCCCGAGGCGACACCAGGCCAGCTCGGAGACATAGTCCCACCAGCGTGTCCTGGGCCTTCCACGAGGCCTTCTCCCAATAGGACATGCCTGGAACACCTCCCGAGGGAGGCGACCAGGAGGCATCCGGAACAGATGCCCTAGCCACCTCAGCTGGCTCCTTTCGACGTGAAGGAGCAGCGACTCTACCCCGAGCTCCTCCCGGGTAACTGAGCTCCTCACCCGATCTCGGAGGGTGCGCCCAGCCACCCTGCGAAGGAAACTCATTTCGGCCGCTTGTATTCGCGATCTTGTCCTTTCGGTCATTACCCAGATCTCATGACCATAGGTGAGGGTGGGAACGTAGATCGATCGGTAAATCGAGAGCTTTGCCCCCTGACTCAGCTCCCTCTTCACCACAACAGTCCGATACAGCGACCGCATCACTGCTGACGCTGCACCGATCCGTCTATCGATCTCACGCTCGATCCGTCCTCACTCGTGAACAAGACCCCGAGATACTTGAACTCCTCCACTTGAGGTAAGGACTCCCCACTGACCTGAAGAGGGGAAGCACCTTTTTCCGGTGGAGAACCATGGCCTCAGATTTGGAGGTGCTGATCCTCATCCCGGCCGCTTCACACTCGGCTGCAAACCGCCCCAGTGCAGCTGGAGGTCCTGATTTGATGAAGCCAACAGAACAACATCATCTGCAAACAGCAGAGATGAGATCCTGAGGTTCCCAAACCGGACACCCTCCGGCCCCTGGCTGTGCCTAGAAATTCTGTCCATAAAGGTAATGAACAGAACCGGTGACACGACCGGGACCAAAACCGCATTGTTCCTCCTGAATCCGAGGTTCGACTATCGGCCGGATCCTCCTCTCCAGCACCCTGGAGTAGACCTTACCGGGGAGGCTGAGAAGTGTGATCCCTCTGTAATTGGAGCACACCCTCCGATCCCCCTTCTTAAAGAGAGGGACCACCGCCCCGGTCTGCCAATCCAGGGGCACTCTCCCCAACTGCCACGCGATGTTGCAGAGACGTGTCAGCCAAGACAGCCCTACAACATCCAGAGACTTAAGGTACTCGGGACGAATCTCATCCACCCCTGGGGCCTTGCCACCGAGGAGCTTTCTAACCACCTCAGTGACTTCAGCCTGGGTGATGGACGAACCCCCCTCCGAGTCCCCAGCCTCTGCCTCCTCATCGGAAGACGTGACGGTGGGATTGAGGAGATCCTCGAAGTACTCCTTCCACCGCCCGACCACATCCCCAGTCGAGGTCAACAGCTCCCCGCCCGCACTGTAAACAGTGTTGGTGAAGCACTGCTTCCCCCTCCTGAGGCGCCGGATGGTTTGCCAGAATCTCTTCGAGGCCGACCGATAGTCCTCCTCCATGGCTTCTCCGAACTCCTCCCAGACCCGAGTTTTTGCCTCTGTGACTGCACGAGCTGCAGCACGCTTGGCCTGCCGGTACCTCTCAGCTGCCTCCGGAGTCCCACAAGCCAACAAGGCCAGGTAGGACTCCTTCTTAAGCTTGACGGCATCCCTTACTTCCGGGCGCCACCACCGGGTTCAGGGATTGACGCCGCGACAGGCACCAGAGACCTTACGGCCACAACTGCGAGCAGCCGCATCGACAATGGAGGAGGAGAACATGGTCCACTCGGACTCCATGTCTCCAACCTCCCTCGGAATCTGGGTGAAGCTCTTTCGGAGGTGGGAGTTGAAGACCCTACTGACAGAGGGATCCACCAAACGTTCCCAACAGACCCTCACAACACGTTTGGGCCTGCCAGGTCTGACCGGCTTCCTCCCTGCCAGTGGATCCAGCTCACCACCAGGTGGTGATCGGTTGACAGCTCAGCCCCTCTCTTCACCCGAGTGTCCGAGACACGCGGCCGGAGATCAGATGACACAACTACAAAGTCGATCATCGACCTCCTGCCTAGGGTGTCCTGACCCGAAGGCGTAGGGACGCGACCCTCTCGTTCACCGGGGTGAACTCCAACACGTGGCGGCTGAGCTGGGGGGCTATAAGCAAACCCACCCCAGCCCGCCGTCTCTCCCCGCGGGCAACTCCAGAAAAATGGAGAGTCCAGCCTCTCTCCAGGAGTTGGGATCCGGAACCCAGGCTGTGCGTGGAGGTGAGCCCGACTATATCTAGCCGGTATCTCTCAACCTCCCGCACAAGCTCAGGCTCCTTCCCCCCAGCGAAGTGACGTTCCATGTCCCGAACGCCAGAAGCTGCGCACGTGGACCAGGTCCTCTAGGCACCCGCCTTTGACTACCACCCAGTCCTCTCTGCACCCGACCCCTATGGCTCCCTCTGCGGGTGGTGGGTCCACAGGAGGGCGGGCCCACGTCGTCTTAAACTTGTTCTTAAACAAAAAACTAACTATAAGTTATTTTAAATGATTCTATTAACACAGACATTTATATGGTTAGTCTGGTGTTATAAGTGATTTACCTCAGGTGCACTGTGGAGTGGGTCAGACTGTTTTTAATGCAGGCTAACTGATACCATAGACATGCACTAGCCTAGCATTAGCCTAGCGCCACTAGACTTTTCAAATATAAGAACTGCATGAATTTAAGAAAAAAATATCTCCAGACATCAACAACACTCTGGATAACTAGGAAATGAGGCCCAATGTCAAAAATCCTGAAATATCCCTTTAACCTCTTACATTTTCTCCCGTTCAGCTTTACCCAAATGTAAACGTAAACTGCTGTTGTTCCTCAGTACCGGGGAACTGTGTGGCCGCCCAGTCGCTCTTCAGGAACTACTGTCTGACCCCTGTGGGGCTGCAGACCGAGCTGCTGCCGTACCTCGCCAAACTCTGCACCCCCATGAGGAACCAAGGTACGGCTCTCCCCTTTAATAATCAATAATATTGTGTCCATTAAGCATTTAATTCATAACAACAAGGAACAAATGATCAAATTAAAAGATCGGTGACTAGTTGTTGTTGGCAGTGATTTGTAATTATTGAAGAGAAAGTTAAAGGGGGGGTATTATGTAAAATGGACTTTTTCAAGCTTTATATCATGTTATTATGTCATTCCCTCATTAAACACATGCCTGGAGTGTTGCCTTGGCTCATTCACATATTTTTGAGTAATCAGTAAAAACTTAGACGGCAGCCATTTTAGGTGTAGCTATGCCTCAGTCCTCCTAGGAACGCCCCCACCTCCTGGAGACGCCTCTGGACCTTTCGTCACCAGCCAAGCCACCAACCACTGCTCCTCAGCTCAGCAGAGCCCCCTCCCCGCACAGTAGTGTTGTTTAGATGCCACAGCAGTGTGCTGAAGGGGGCGTGTCGGAAAGCTTCTTAAAGAGACAGAGGCCTATTTCAAGACGTTCAGTACAGCCATTTTGAGAGAGCAATTTTATTCAAGGCAGTTATTTTAATTTACTGCATATACAGACCAACAGAAGGTTACGTCATCATTGTAGTATGCTATAGACTGGTGCTATGTGATTGAAAAAAGCAGAATACCCCCTCTTTAAAGAGTTTCTTTGCCTGTCTTGGGATCAGCAGAATGATGTGTAGTCACTGGAACAGGACAAAATATCCATGTGTCATATCTTCTGGATTATAGTAAATTAATGTATCTATTTCTTAAGTACAAAAGGCGGTATGTGCTAACAAGCTTAAGCTTCTGCCTCCTTTAGAGCTTCAAATCCACGTTATTTATTTATGTGTTTACTTATTCACCTGTGCATGTCTCTCTTTGGCTTTGATGACTGTGCTGAACTCTGTTCCTATGTAGAGGTGACCAGTGTGTGTTTGTTACAGCTCAGATCGACCTGATCCAGGACGTGGGGCAGCTGAGTCTGAGGAGGAGGCCCGACAGGTACTGACCTCACAGAGACAACACTGACCTCACCTTTTCTCTAGTTCAGCTTTACCCAAATCTAAAGGTTTACAGCCTATAGGCCAGAGTAACATTATTGAAAACTAAGCCCTACAAAACTGATTGTAATTTTTCATCAAATTTTTGACCGTTTTTGTGGCTTTATTGTTTTGCATTTTCGTTCCGTTTTATTGTGTTTTTGTCACTTCTTTGTGTTTTCATCCTCCTTTTCGTGGCTGTTTTGATGCTTTTTTTCAAGAAGCCTTTAGATCTGAGTAACGGCAAACCGGAGAAAATGTGCTCTGTTTAGGGGGTTAAGAAGCACCAAAGTGTTTTCCATATTCAAAAAATAGAAACAACAAACAAAACATACGAAACGGAATAATAAAACAGGCGTTAAGTACGAATGTAAGTACCATGTATAAAATGCTTTATTCTTTATTAGGATCTCCATTAGCTCCCACAGTCCTCCCTGAGGTCCTGACGTTATTTAAAATGACTTTTACTAAACAGTTTGTAAATCATAAAAGCAGAGGAAGCCTTGGACATGATACTATTGCTCACATAGACTGAGCTCATAATCCTTTCAGCTTCAAATGTAGTTTATTTTGAGTGTTTCTAATATTACAAGGACTCGAGTTCAGGGCGTTTGCTCCTCTGTTACTATTGGGTCCTGGAACAACCAGAGAGTTTGGGGTCACTTGGAGAGTCCCAAAAACCCGCTGATTAAGAGTGTTAGGCTCTCTCTGCGTCAGAACGTAGTGCATGAACATGAGGAGACTCACCTATAGTTTGGCCTTTACCTTTAACCAAGAGTGCATCTCACGGACATCAGTTTGAACAGGACAGATGCGTTTGTGTAGCACCACACCATAGGGCAGTAATGTCGGTGCTTTGGTCAACAGTTTCAGAACAGGAGTTGAAGAGTGAGCAGAGCATTTCTTTGCCATAGTTACACCTTTGTCCATCATGACAATATGATTAAACTGATATGACCAAGACAATGATTGATCTGAATCTGAAACCCAAATACAGCGATCGTTTTCCTCTTCGAAGGTAAACTGTTGGTCCTGGTTCTCTGACGGCTCCTCGTGTGTTTCTGTTTTGCCATTAGACGAGTGCGCGAGTTTGTAGCTGATTTTACTCTTAAACTCTTCTCTTTCTGTCGCCTGTGCCTCTTGTTTGTTAGTCAGAGTATTCCCTGGGCTTGATCTACATCGCGGCGTGACAGGACTGACCAATTCTCCTGTCGATTTAAAACGCACCACGCGATCATCGAGATCGACCTTTATTAAAATCGCGATTAGATTAAAATTCGATTAATTGTCCAGCCCTATAGCCCTATAGCCCTATAGCCTATAGCCCCATAGCCTATAGCCCTATAGCCTATAGCCCTATAGCCTATAGCCCATAGCCTATAGCCCCATAGCCCTATAGCCCTATAGCCTATAGCCCATAGCCTATAGCCCTATAGCCCCATAGCCTATAGCCCATAGCCTATAGCCCATAGCCCCATAGCCTATAGCCCCATAGCCTATAGCCCCATAGCCCTATAGCCTATAGCCCCATAGCCTATAGCCTATAGCCCCATAGCCTATAGCCCATAGCCTATAGCCCCATAGCCTATAGCCCATAGCCCTATAGCCTATAGCCCATAGCCATAGCCTATATAGCCCCATAGCCTATAGCCCCATAGCCTATAGCCTATAGCCCCATAGCCTATAGCCCCATAGCCTATAGCCCCATAGCCTATAGCCCCATAGCCTATAGCCCATAGCCTATAGCCCATAGCCTATAGCCTATAGCCCCATAGCCTATAGCCTATAGCCCTATAGCCTATAGCCCCATAGCCTATAGCCCCATAGCCTATAGCCCCATAGCCTATAGCCCATAGCCCTATAGCCTATAGCCCTATAGCCTATAGCCCTATAGCCTATAGCCCATAGCCTATAGCCCCATAGCCTATAGCCCCATAGCCTATAGCCCTATAGCCCCATAGCCTATAGCCCCATAGCCTATAGCCCCATAGCCTATAGCCCTATAGCCTATAGCCCTGTAGCCTATAGCCCCATAGCCTATAGCCCCATAGCCTATAGCCCTATAGCCTATAGCCCTATAGCCTATAGCCCATAGCCTATAGCCCCATAGCCTATAGCCCTATAGCCCCATAGCCTATAGCCCCATAGCCTATAGCCCCATAGCCTATAGCCCCATAGCCTATAGCCCCATAGCCTATAGCCCTATAGCCTATAGCCCCGTAGCCTATAGCCCCATAGCCTATAGCCCCATAGCCTATAGCCCTATAGCCTATAGCCCTATAGCCTATAGGCTATAGCCCTATAGCCTATAGCCTATAGCCCTATAGCCTATAGGCTATAGCCCCATAGCCTATAGCCCTATAGCCCATAGCCCTATAGCCCTATAGCCTATAGCCTATAGCCCTATAGCCTATAGCCCTATAGCCCTATAGCCTATAGCCCTATAGCCCTATAGCCTATAGCCCTATAGCCTATAGCCCTATAGCCTATAGCCCTGTAGCAATCATGAATCATGGAGAGTATTTTCCTGTATTTGCTCTTGATCTGCTCCCAATCCAATCTGCGATCTCTGAGTTTGATCTCAGGCTTTTCTTACTGTCTGCGCTGAGAGTGAAGTGACTGAGCTTGTTCTGTGCAGGTTAAAGCTGGAGGCCGTGGCCGATAAAGAGTGGGCTCAGGAGGACAGTGAAGAGGAGGAGGCTCCCAGAGAGGAAGGCTTATCCAGCAGTCAGAGCCAACCCAGCAGCACCCAGGCGCTCCTGCAGGAGGAGGAGCTGCTCATCGAGGAGTACGACTCGGACTAAACACCTCCTGCAGGAGGAGGAGCTGCTCATCGAGGAGGAGGAGCTTCTCATCGAGGAGGAGGAGCTGCTCATCGAGGAGGAGGAGCTGCTCATCCAGGAGGAGGAGCTGCTCATCCAGGAGGAGGAGCTGCTCATCCAGGAGGAGGAGCTGCTCATCCAGGAGTACGACTCGGACTAAACATCTGCAGGAGGAGGAGCTGCTCATCGAAGAGGAGGAGCTGCTCATCGAGGAGGAGGAGCTGCTCATCCAGGAGGAGGAGCTGCTCATCGAGGAGTACGACTCGGACTAAACACCTCCTGCAGGAGGAGGAGCTGCTCATTGAGGAGGAGGAGCTGCTCATCGAGGAGGAGGAGCTGCTCATCGAGGAGGAGGAGCTGCTCATCCAGGAGGAGGAGCTGCTCATCCAGGAGGAGGAGCTGCTCATCCAGGAGGAGGAGCTGCTCATCCAGGAGTACGACTCGGACTAAACATCTGCAGGAGGAGGAGCTGCTCATCGAAGAGGAGGAGCTGCTCATCGAGGAGGAGGAGCTGCTCATCCAGGAGGAGGAGCTGCTCATCGAGGAGTACGACTCGGACTAAACACCTCCTGCAGGAGGAGGAGCTGCTCATTGAGGAGGAGGAGCTGCTCATCGAGGAGGAGGAGCTGCTCATCGAGGAGGAGGAGCTGCTCATCGAGGAGGAGGAGCTGCTCATCGAGGAGGAGGAGCTGCTCATCCAGGAGGAGGAGCTGCTCATCCAGGAGGAGGAGCTGCTCATCGAGGAGGAGGAGCTGCTCATCGGAGGAGGAGCTGCTCATCGAGGAGGAGGAGCTGCTCATCGAGGAGTACGACTCAGACTGAACACTTCCAGATCTCTGCAATTATAAATGCAAGACTAAAGACTGAATCTGGACTAAACCAAGTCTCTAAAAAGAGCTCAAACAGGTTTAAATGGATCAACACCTGGTTCAGGAAGTAGAATTCACATTGGTTTCTTCCATTGGCTTTGTTTTTTTTATCATTTAAAGAGACGCTGCAGGTGAACAGGGAAAAACAAAAGTAACTTAATCATATCAGTTTCAAACTTTGGCTGTAGATCAGTGGCTTCAATATTTTTTTCATATAAAAAAGGCGTTTTATGCCAAAAAAATGCCCCAAATTTCACATCTTTTCGGCGACGAAATCTGAATAACGGACGGAGCCAGATTTAAATGTATGGTTTTATTTTGTGACATATTAGTAACAAAGATTTTGGATCTTGTTTAGTTTTAAAATAAGCTGTTTTTTTTAATTCAAAACTCAATAAATCAGGTTAGGCATTAAGTATTAAAAACTCCAACTTCAAAATATTGATTCGTTCAAGACTGTTCAGAGTCTGTAGCGACAATTTCCCATAAAAATCTGTGAGAAACATTGAGTCAGTGCAATAATGAAACACGTTATTGTGATGTTTTAGTTTCCAGGTGAAAGTTTATATGTTCAGACCAATTTGACCTGTTGTGTCTCCCCTTGAGGCAAAACAGATGTTTCCCGCAGTGGTCAGTGTTGAGATTTTCAGCCAGTTTTCTCCCTTAACTTCATAGTTTCCTTGTCAGATTATAAATGAGACGAAACTTACCCCGTACGAGGCTCGTCACTGGCGAGTCGGACATTTCCAGGAAGTGGCTACGACGCAGTGTTTTCCCGTTCATTCACCAATACTGACATGTTTGTTTTCTCAAATGGAGACGAGCGCTCTCCTTTAGTCGCTCCTACAGACTCCAGACAATATTTAGACGTTTTTTCAGAGGGATTTTTTTATATCTAATTCCTAACCTGATTTATTGAGCTTTGAACACACCTTTTTCTTGTCTTCAGATTTTTCCACTGATTCAAAAACTAACCCAGATACAAATTCCCACTGAAAAAAACCAAACATTGTTACTAAAATGTCACAAAATAAAGCCGTACATTTAAACCTGGGTCGTTATTCAGATTCCGTCACTGAAAATATTGACAATTTTGGTCAATTTTATGCAGAAAATGCCATATTTTTATTTGAAAACATAATAAAGAAAACTTGCAATAAATGTTTTTCTCATATTTATATCAGTAATGTTCAGTTAAAGTTTCAAACTGACTTCTCTACATTTGTCTCTGTTCACCTGCATCTTTTCGCCTTAAAGCATCAACCAAACAAAGAAAGGAAAACAAGTCCCTGATCCCAGACGGGTATGATTTAACTGTAGAAGAGCTTTGGAGCTCCAGGTCCGGCCTGTTACACTTCAGACTCTGCTGTGAAACTGTGAAACTCGGCGTCTCTGTCGCTTTATTTCTTTCCTCACACGCCTTGTGTCAATATGTGTGTGAGCTGTTCACTGTCGTTCTTTCTAATAACTATTATTGTGCAACAAAATGTCCCGTGTCTTTGTCTTTTGTCGTTCGGGGAAAAAAGATGTTTCCCTTTTGATCCATTTTGATTTAGACATTTAAACTTTAGAGTTAGTTTCTCTGGCATTATATCGTTTATGGCGATAGTTTCCTGCCTCAGTGTTCAGAACTTTAGATTTTGTTATGGTGAGATTTTATTACCGCTGCGGTCGAGTCTCTTTGGGATAAAAACAAACTGTACCAGGACAGCACACCGGTCCAATCACAATGCTCGGTGAGACCTGGGGGCGGAGCTCTTCTCTCAGACTTTGTGAAGGAAGTTTCAGTAAAGCTTCAGTGCACGGTGTATCTGTGTTAAAGGTTTACTTAGGAGAGAGCGGAGACTGTGGAGGACATTTCACCGCTGAGGACGCAGCTCCGTCTGATCAGGTACGAGTTCATCATGAGGACATTTTTATAACCGGTTTGCTGTGAAGAGGATCCTCCAGGGTTAGGTAAACAGACGTGTGTGTGTGTCCTCCAGGGTTAGGTAAACAGACGTGTGTGTGTGTCCTCCAGGGTTAGGTAAACAGACGTGTGTGTGTAGGTAAACAGACGTGTGTGTGCTCTGAGGGGCGGGGCTAGAGCAGCTGTGACTCTTAAACATGTTCAGTGGTTAAGGTTAAGGTCAAAGTTTATAAAGCAGATTTAAAATACAGTTGCACAAAGTGCTTTACATGTTTAAGACAAAAATAAATAAAGGCACAAACACTTTATAAAAAGACACATTTGGATTTTTTTTCTCACTGGCATGAAACCACTCATGAAAAACTTTTAGAATTAGAATTCTTAAAATTATTTCTATTTGCTAAATGCCAGAAGAATAAAAGATAAATTATCTTTGTAAAAAGTTACAAGAACATTTTTAAAGTCAGAAGTTTACACCAAGAAGATTACTATAGCACAAGTCTGGTTCATCCTTTCGTGTAGTTTTAAGACACTTTTTTTCCAAAATGGCCCAGCCCTGCTCCAGGATCGTCTCCGGGACGCTCTCCGGGACCCTCTCCCTCTCCGGGACGCTCTCCGGGACCCACTCCCTCTCCGGGACCCTCTCCGGGACCCACTCCGGGATCGTCTCCGGGACGCTCTCCGGGACCCTCTCCCTCTCCGGGACCCACTCCCTCTCCGGGACCCTCTCCGGGACCCTCTCCGGGACCCACTCCGGGATCGTCTCCGGGACGCTCTCCGGGACCCTCTCCCTCTCCGGGTGTGGGTCAGATGCAGACCCCTGGAGACCCCGGTGCTCCTGGGCTTCAGGTGCTGTAGACGAGGACATGGCTCATGGAGACCTGGGGGACGGCACCAGGGCAAAACCCGGGCCTAACCAGAGCTGCACTGGACCGGGCTCAGGGGGGGGCGGGGCCTCGGAGGTCCGGAGCGAAGGGGCCCAGTGGAGATCAGGGGTGGACTGGAGCCGCTCACAGGACCTGACCAGAGGTGAGTCTACGGGCTGCAGAACTTTAAATATCACTCAGTCATTGAAACAGCCAGAGGGAAAACAATGCTAACCATGATGCTAACCATGATGCTAACGTTTATGCTACATATACCATGATGCTAACGTTTATGCTACATATACCATGATGCTAACGTTTATGCTACATATACCATGATGCTAACGTTTATGCTACATATACCATGATGCTAACGTTTATGCTACATATACCATGATGCTAACGTTTATGCTACATATACCATGATGCTAACGTTTATGCTACATATACCATGATGCTAACGTTTATGCTACATATGCCATGATGCTAACGTTTATGCTACATATGCCATGATGCTAACGTTTATGCTACATATGCCATGATGCTAACGTTTATGCTACATATACCATGATGCTAACGTGTATGCTACATATACCATGATGCTAACGTTTATGCTACATATACCATGATGCTAACGTTTATGCTACATATACCATGATGCTAACGTTTATGCTACATATGCCATGATGCTAACGTTTATGCTACATATGCCATGATGCTAACGTTTATGCTACATATGCCATGATGCTAACGTTTATGCTACATATACCATGATGCTAACGTTTATGCTACATATACCATGATGCTAACGTGTATGCTACATATACCATGATGCTAACGTTTATGCTACATATACCATGATGCTAACGTGTATGCTACATATACCATGATGCTAACGTTTATGCTACATATACCATGATGCTAACGTTTATGCTACATATACCATGATGCTAACGTTTATGCTACATATACGGCATTGGGTTTATAGTCCACCAGGAAACGGCATAAAAGAGTGAAATAAAAGCTACTTCCTGACCCCTTCCTGACCCCTCGGCGAGGCCACGCCCAGACTATCAAAAGGAGAAGTGGAGTTTGATCCCAATGTGGACAGTTCGCAAGTCGGCTAAAAAAAGAAATGTTGGGTAGAAAAGTTATTTTTATTTGAATGTTTAAGCTGCTGACAGGAAGTGACACAAAAGAAGGAAACATTCCATAGCAGTTTGACTCATTCATTTCCCATTGAATTAACATGGTCGGCACGGCAACAGTTTAAAATTGTTTACCTTCTTTGATGTCACTTCCTGTCGGTGTCCAATAAGGAAGTGAAAACATAAACATCACAAAAAAAGTTAAACTAAAGGAAACTGGGAATAATCTTTAGCAGAATCTGAAATATAATCGTGTTAACTGTGTTTTAGCAAAAATTGTGTCTAATGTGTCAGATGCACTTTAAGATTTGGGTAAAGCTGAACTGGAGAAAATGCGCTCGGTTGAGGCAGGGTTAATATAGTTTACAGTAAAGTTGCCTTCACTTTATTTTAGTTATTTATTGTATATGAACAGAGCAATAACATTAGACGGACCAAACGCAGTGTTTCAGGCGTTAGACCCGTCCATAAGAGGCTTTTACACAGTGTTTCAGGTGTTAGACCCGTCCATAAGGAGCTTTTACACAGTGTTTCAGGCGTTAGACCCGTCCATAAGAGGCTTTTACACAGTGTTTCAGGCGTTAGACCCGTCCATAAGAGGCTTTTACACAGTGTTTCAGGTGTTAGACCCGTCCATAAGAGGCTTTTACACAGTGTTTCAGGCGTTAGACCCGTCCATAAGGGGCTTTTACACAGTGTTTCAGGCGTTAGACCCGTCCATAAGAGGCTTTTACACAGTGTTTCAGGCGTTAGACCCGTCCATAAGGGGCTTTTACACAGTGTTTCAGGCGTTAGACCCGTCCATAAGAGGCTTTTACACAGTGTTTCAGGCGTTAGACCCGTCCATAAGGGGCTTTTACACAGTGTTTCAGGCGTTAGACCCGTCCATAAGGGCTTTTACACAGTGTTTCAGGTGTTAGACCCGTCCATAAGAGGCTTTTACACAGTGTTTCAGGTGTTAGACCCGTCCATAAGAGGCTTTTACACAGTGTTTCAGGTTAGACCGTCCATAGAGGCTTTACACAGTGTTTCAGGGTTAGACCCGTCCATAAGAGGCTTTTACACAGTGTTTCAGGTTAGACCCGTCCATAAGAGGCTTTTACACAGTGTTTCAGGCGTTAGACCCGTCCATAAGAGGCTTTTACACAGTGTTTCAGGCGTTAGACCCGTCCATAAGAGCTTTTACACAGTGTTTCAGGTGTTAGACCCGTCCATAGGGCTTTTACACAGTGTTTCAGGTGTTAGACCCGTCCATAAGAGGCTTTTACACAGTGTTTCAGGTTTAGACCCGTCCATAGTACCGTTTTCAGGTGTTAGACCGTCATAAGAGGCTTTTACACAGTGTTTCAGGTGTTAGACCCGTCCATAAGAGGCTTTTACACAGTGTTTCAGGTGTTAGACCCGTCCATAAGAGGCTTTTACACAGTGTTTCAGGTGTTAGACCGTCATAAGAGGCTTTTACACAGTGTTTCAGGTGTTAGACCCGTCCATAAGGGCTTTTACACAGTGTTTCAGGCGTTGACCGTCATAAGGGCTTTTACACAGTGTTTCAGGGTTAGACCCGTCCATAAGGGCTTTTACACAGTGTTTCAGGTGTTAGACCCGTCCATAAGAGGCTTTTACACAGTGTTTCAGGTGTTAGACCCGTCCATAAGAGGCTTTTACACAGTGTTTCAGGTGTTAGACCCGTCCATAAGGGGCTTTTACACAGTGTTTCAGGTGTTAGACCCGTCCATAAGGGCTTTTACAGTGTTTCAGGTGTTAGACCCGTCCATAAGGGCTTTTACACAGTGTTTCAGGGTTAGACCCGTCCATAAGGGCTTTTACACAGTGTTTCAGGCGTTAGACCCGTCCATAAGAGGCTTTTACACAGTGTTTCAGGGTTAGACCCGTCCATAAGAGGCTTTTACACAGTGTTTCAGGTGTTAGACCCGTCCATAAGGGGCTTTTACACAGTGTTTCAGGTGTTAGACCCGTCCATAAGGGGCTTTTACACAGTGTTTCAGGTGTTAGACTCGTCCATAAGAGGCTTTTACACAGTGTTTCAGGTGTTAGACCCGTCCATAAGGGCTTTTACACAGTGTTTCAGGCGTTAGACCCGTCCATAAGAGGCTTTTACACAGTGTTTCAGGTGTTAGACCCGTCCATAAGAGGCTTTTACACAGTGTTTCAGGTGTTAGACCGTCCATAAGGGCTTTTACACAGTGTTTCAGGTGTTGCCTCCTCTTTTCACAGTGTTTCAGGCGTTAGACCCGTCCATAAGAGGCTTTTACACAGTGTTTCAGGCGTTAGACCCGTCCATAAGAGGCTTTTACACAGTGTTTCAGGTGTTAGACCCGTCCATAAGAGGCTTTTACACAGTGTTTCAGGTGTTAGACCCGTCCATAAGAGGCTTTTACACAGTGTTTCAGGTGTTAGACCCGTCCATAAGGGCTTTTACACAGTGTTTCAGGTGTTAGACCCGTCCATAAGAGGCTTTTACACAGTGTTTCAGGTGTTAGACCGTCCATAAGGGCTTTTACACAGTGTTTCAGGTGTTAGACCCGTCCATAAGGCTTTTACACAGTGTTTCAGGTGTTAGACCGTCCATAAGAGGCTTTTACACAGTGTTTCAGGTGTTAGACCCGTCCATAAGGGGCTTTTACACAGTGTTTCAGGTGTTAGACCCGTCCATAAGAGGCTTTTACACAGTGTTTCAGGTGTTAGACCCGTCCATAAGGGCTTTTACACAGTGTTTCAGGTGTTAGACCCGTCCATAAGGGGCTTTTACACAGTGTTTCAGGTTAACCCGTCCATAAGGCTTTTACAGTGTTTCAGGTGTTAGACCCGTCCATAAGGGCTTTTACACAGTGTTTCAGGTGTTAGACCCGTCCATAAGAGGCTTTTACAGTGTTTCAGGTGTTAGACCCGTCCATAAGGGGCTTTTACACAGTGTTTCAGGTGTTAGACCCGTCCATAAGAGGCTTTTACACAGTGTTTCAGGTGTTAGACCCGTCCATAAGAGGCTTTTACACAGTGTTTCAGGTGTTAGACCCGTCCATAAGGGCTTTTACACAGTGTTTCAGGTGTTAGACCCGTCCATAAGAGGCTTTTACACAGTGTTTCAGGTGTTAGACCCGTCCATAAGGGCTTTCAGTGTTTAGTTTGTCTAAGGGCTTTTACACAGTGTTTCAGGTGTTAGACCCGTCCATAAGAGGCTTTTACACAGTGTTTCAGGTGTTAGACCCGTCCATAAGGGCTTTTACACAGTGTTTCAGGTGTTAGACCCGTCCATAAGGGCTTTTACACAGTGTTTCAGGTGTTAGACCCGTCCATAAGGGCTTTTACACAGTGTTTCAGGTGTTAGACCCGTCCATAAGGGCTTTTACACAGTGTTTCAGGTGTTAGACCCGTCCATAAGGGGCTTTTACACAGTGTTTCAGGTGTTAGACCCGTCCATAAGAGGGCCTTTTTACACAGTGTTTCAGGCGTTAGACCCGTCCATAAGGGGCTTTTACACAGTGTTTCAGGTGTTAGACCCGTCCATAAGGGGCTTTTACACAGTGTTTCAGGTGTTAGACCCGTCCATAAGGGGCTTTTACACAGTGTTTCAGGTGTTAGACCCGTCCATAAGGGGCTTTTACACAGTGTTTCAGGCGTTAGACCCGTCCATAAGGGCTTTTACACAGTGTTTCAGGTGTTAGACCCGTCCATAAGAGGCTTTTACACAGTGTTTCAGGTGTTAGACCCGTCCATAAGAGGCTTTTACACAGTGTTTCAGGGTTAGACCGTCCATAAGGGCTTTTACACAGTGTTTCAGGTGTTAGACCCGTCCATAAGAGCTTTTACACAGTGTTTCAGGGTTAGACCCGTCCATAAGAGGCTTTTACACAGTGTTTCAGGTGTTAGACCCGTCCATAAGGGCTTTTACACAGTGTTTCAGGTGTTAGACCCGTCCATAAGAGGCTTTTACACAGTGTTTCAGGTGTTAGACCCGTCCATAAGAGGCTTTTACACAGTGTTTCAGGTGTTAGACCCGTCCATAAGGGCTTTTACACAGTGTTTCAGGTGTTAGACCCGTCCATAAGAGGCTTTTACACAGTGTTTCAGGTGTTGCCGTCATAAGGCTTTTACCGTGTTTCAGGTGTTAGACCCGTCCATAAGGGGCTTTTACACAGTGTTTCAGGTGTTAGACCCGTCCATAAGAGGCTTTTACACAGTGTTTCAGGTGTTAGACCCGTCCATAAGGAGCTTTTACACAGTGTTTCAGGTGTTAGACCCGTCCATAAGAGGCTTTACACAGTGTTTCAGGTGTTAGACCCGTCCATAAGAGGCTTTTACACAGTGTTTCAGGTTTAGACCGTCCATAAGGCTTTTACACAGTGTTTCAGGTGTTAGACCCGTCCATAAGGCTTTTACACAGTGTTTCAGGTGTTAGACCCGTCCATAGGGCTTTTACAGTGTTTCAGGCGTTAGACCCTCCATAAGAGGCTTTTACACAGTGTTTCAGGTGTTAGACCCGTCCATAAGGAGCTTTTACACAGTGTTTCAGGTGTTAGACCCGTCCATAAGGGCTTTTACACAGTGTTTCAGGTGTTAGACCCGTCCATAAGAGGCTTTACACAGTGTTTGATGTTAGACCGTCCATAAGGGGCTTTTACACAGTGTTTCAGATGTTAGACCCGTCCATAAGGGGCTTTTACACAGTGTTTCAGGCGTTAGACCCGTCCATGTTTGGCCTCCGTTTCAGGTGTTGATATGGGTTTCCAGTTTTAGTTCCTCAGTCACATGACCCTCTGACATTGACAGACGTGTTTCTGGAATGCTCTAAGTTACTCGTCACATCTGTTTGCAGCTGGAGACCTGACTGATCTGTCCAAATACTTCAGCTCCCTGCCCTCAGGAGTACACAGTATACACGACTGTGACATAAATACTTCAGCTCCTTGCCCTCAGGAGTACACAGTATACACGAATGTGAGTACTACTACATAAATACTTCAGCTCCTTGCCCTCAGGAGTACACAGTATACACGACTGTGAGTACTACTACATAAATACTTCAGCTCCTTGCCCTCAGGAGTACACAGTATACACGACTGTGACATAAATACTTCAGCTCCTTGCCCTCAGGAGTACACAGTATACACGACTGATACACAAATCAATATTTATTTATAAAGCCCTTTACAACACTCAAAGTTGCTTTACAGTAAAAAGAATGAGAATAAAACAATGACATAAACAACAATAAAATCAATTCAATATGAAATCATAAAATAGAAATAGGAACATAATAATAATGCTTTATGTTTGTCCTCATGGTTCCTTTGACAGTCATTTAAACCAAACTGTGTCGCTGAAGTTCATGTTTTTAGTCCATTGTTTTACTTCAGGTTCAGTTTTCAGGAATCGACCAGAATTTCTGCAGATTTTAGTCTCATTAACACTTTTACATTAGTCTGATTCTCTTCTCTGTTTCCCAGTCGAGTCCGTCTTTAAAGTTCCCGGGCTGAGTCTGGAGGCCGAGGTCCGAGACCGGTTCTACCCCGGGTCCAGAGTCAGAGCGTCCGTCCTGGACCGAGCCAAGTTCTGCTGACATCACGGAAAAGAAACCAAAGAGAGAAACTGTGTTTGTGTCAAAGAAACCAAAGAGAGAAACTGTGTTTGTGTCAAAGAAACCAAAGAAAGGCTGAAGATTATAGAAGAAAATACAAAGTTCTTAAAGTGATAGAAGTGAACTTCTATCTCCAGATTATCTATGTCTGACACGTCTCAGTGGAAATGTGAGAATGAATGAAAAGACGTCTTTATTTGTTTGTTGCATTAAAATCAGACGATCAAAGGTCCCAGAGAAACTTCTCTGCACCGTTTCATCATCAGGAAAATCTACATCACGAAACAACGTTAGATAAGAGAAGCAGTGGAAATGCTCAGAGGGAGAGATCCTCAAACCCATTCACTTTCATCACTTTTACTCTAATAGAAGGACGTGTTGAGGAGCTGTTCATTCCTCTCAGCTCGGGGTTGACCTTTCTTCAGACTCTCACTGATCTTCTTCCAGTCCTTCAGGTCTGCTCTCCAGAGAGCGGCCCTCGCCATCAGCCACCGCGCCCCCTCTGGTGTGTGTCTCTTCTTATAGAAGATCCAAATGCTATAGCCGATGATGCACAGGTCCATGAACAGGAAAATGGAGTTGGTGGTGAGGCCAAACGGGCGTGAGAACTTAGACTTGGACCATGGGCCTTTGAGGACCACCTGCAGAATATCTGCTTCTTCTTTAGAAACGATGTCTAAGACCAAATCTGAGATGATGTCGCCTAATCGGACCAGAGAAACAAATTTAGATCCGATGGAAATCCCTGAGGTGATCTGGTCCTGCTCAGGGATTCTCTCTGTCGGGCTGAAGGTGGCGCTGTTCATGCAGAACTGAAGATCCTTCATGTGACCTTTGAGCTCCTCACAGACAGAATTGGCTTTCATTTTCCGTTTTCTGTTCTCCAGCCAATCAGCGATCAGCGTGATTAGATTGGTGACCCCGCTCAAAGCTGCAACTATCAGGCCGGTCAGCAGCAGGACGGAGGCTTCTTTCGGTTTGATGGTCATCAGCCCCAAACCTGTGAGAGAAAACACGCCTCCGATCGCACCCATGAAGCTGCTGACCAGCGTAGAGACCAGTCTGCCAATGTTCATGTACTTCAGCTTCTTAGCACAATGCTCCAAATCCTCCACACACTTGTTCATCTGAGCCTCTCGCTCATCCAGCTTTTCTGTCAACTTCTGGGCCTGGTCTCCGAGCAGAAACACCAGGCAGGAGTCCTCATCCTTCCTGAAAGAGGAGTCATAAAGAAACACTAATACACTGGACCACAGTATTATACTGCAAATTATAATAACAGTAAAATGCTGCCATTCACAAAGAATTCTGGGAAATTATTTTTAAAAATACAATAAATCACGGTAACTTACTGTACTTCACATTATATGAAAGACTACAGTGTTATATAGTATCACTGGGTCCTGCTGTGGTAGAGAACACTTTGAGTCCCTGCCCTTCATAGAATCATGTGTTTTTAATTCTCTACTATTCGGTTAAAGTCTGTAATACTCAAAATATCCAGTAGAGGACTCAATAGTTGTGTTACATTCAGACTGCACACTTCTCAGTTGGATGCTTGTACTTATGTCACCGAGCAACAAGAGGCTCTGGAGGCGCTTCAGTGTTTCTGAAGCGTAGTCGCATCTTGGAAGGAGCTCTTGCCTGAAAAATAACTGCAGTTCTGGGGCTAACTTTGCTCCTGCCATGTCCTATCAATCTTTAACTATACCCCCAGTATTTCAAGGGACTATACGGAGTTTAAATATAAAGTTAAGTATTTTCCTCCCCCTACATGTTCCACCCATGTCCTAATGTGTAGAATGAGCCCAGACCTGTTCACCACAACTGCCTCTAAAATCCTGCACTGTCAGAAAGGTGTTACTGCACGAGCTTAATATTAAGGCTGCAGTTACACGTAAGACCTGAGGTGGCAGTAGTGAGTATAAAAATGACCAACTTGCATCTAGTCCCTTAACCCTTTGGTTATCCATCTTTAACTGTACCCCCATGGTCTACACCAGGATCTCTGTAAAGAAGGAAGACACGCACATCCCAAAATCCTAAACAGTGTGCTGGACCGAGAGAGAGCACAAAAAAACGCAGCTTTAGGAGGAAAGTAAGCTGTGCGGACCTTCTTTCTACACCAGGATCTCCTCAGTATTTAAGCCTATATCCAGCCCATACGCTTGAATACAAGGTGATTATTTGTTCATACTTGTTTTCATAGGATCAATGCGAGCTAGCTGCGAGTTAGCCACTTGGTTGGCTGCTAGCAGATGCTAATCATGCTACAATCGACTACGACCCATTGTAGATGAAACGTGAGCAATAAACTTCAAAATCAACAAGCCCAGCTCGATGTGTGATCATTGTTAAACGGTTCTTTATGTAAATGGGGCTTAAGTGACTTTATTTGTACATGTTTCTCATTTTCACCTGATCGATCGGAGCTTTAGCTCGTAGCATTAGCTTTCTCTGATAGGAATGCACTGCGCATTAAAAGGCCCAAACACATCACAGATCCAGCCATTGAAATACGTTTCCTTGTCGCCGCTTTTAATCCTGGTGTTTATCCATCCATCCATTCTCTTCCACTTATCCGTTGCCGGGTCGTGGGGGCAGCTCCGTCCTAGGTGACGGAGCTACAGCAGCTCCGTCACCTAGGACCTGTTTGCCCTGGGAGACCCTACCAGGGGCACGTAGCCCCCGACAACAGAGCTCCAGGATCATTCAGGTCAAACCCTCCACCACGTTAAGGTGGAGGCTCCAGGATCATTCAGGCTCCAGGGATCCTGGTGTTTAGGTCAAAGAAACACTGATGTGTGTCTTTGTTAAAGTCCCAGAGCTGCTGTAGCTCCGGTGCCCTGTGGGGGGTGCTCCAGGAGTATAGGGCCCTCTGCTAAGGGCTGTCCGTTCCCTGTGTGACCGCAGCAGGAGCTTGGTTCATTGCCGGCAGTAAGTCAGACCTGTTCCCGGTGCGTGTTGGTCTCCTCAGGGCTGCTCTTTGTCACCGGTTCTGTTCATTATTTTATTGGCAGAATTTGTAGGGGCAGCCAGGGGCCGGAGGGTGTCCCTCATCTCTGCTCAATCAGGACCTTCAGCTGCTCTGGGGCGGTTTTCAGCCGAGTGTGAAGTGGCCGAGATGAGGATCAGCACCTCCAAACCTGAGGCCATGGTTCTCCTTCCCCGCTTCAGGTCGGTGGAGAGTGTTTGCCTCAAGTGGAGGAGTTCAAGTATCTCGAGGTCGTGTTCACGAGTGAGGGACGGATGGAGCTACTCCTTCACGTGGAGAGGAGCATCTGTTTCGGAGCCTCTTGGTCACCTCCCTCGGGAGATGTTCCAGGCATGTCCTATTGGGAGGACATGTCTCTGTGTCACCTCTGGGTCCCCCCCAAAACAGCTTGAGGAGGTCCGTGTGGAAAGAGAAGTCTGGGCATCTCTGCTCAGACTGCAGCCTCTGCGACCCGGCCCGGATAAAGTGGAAGAAAATGGATGGATGGGCTTGGACTAGTTTAGAGCACAAACTGTTTAACCATTTGGTAGATTCTGTCAATTTAAAACTAATAGGTCTGTCAACTTCTTTATTATTTGTTCCCAATCCACATAAGGTAGGAAATAGGAAGGGTTACAGGTTCTCGTCTGGTTTCTACCTGATTTCCTGCAGCTCCTGGATGAGTGAGAGCATCTCAGCAGCTCGTTCCTCTGACAGACAGACCTGAGGCTGCTCCAGGTGGAGCTCCATCAGAGCACTGTGGACAGAGCACATTAGTGACTGAGCCAACACTGACATAGAGACATTCCTCACCTGTCCTTCAGGAGGCGACATATGTTCTTCAGAGCAGAGATGAAGGCCTGCAGCCTCAGCTGCAGCGGCTCGATGGTCTCCAGTAGGATCTCCAGTTTGATGGTGTCCTGGGCAGTGTCTGCAGGACTGGGCTTTAGCGGTGTGTTAACCTGATTCAGCTGATCTTTGTTCTCCACTCTCTGGTTTTTCTGGTTTTCTGTTTTCTCTGGTGTTGGTTTGATGAAGATCTCGCTCCGTTTAAACACAGTCACCCACGGACTCACGGCTTTGACCACAGACAGCACTCTGCGGACCTCCCTGAGGTCCGCTCCCCTGAGGTCCACCTCCTGAACGTCCTGCTCAAACACCTGCTCCGAGGTCATCGCTAACCTGTGACAGCAGAGAGAGGGTTAGTGCAACACACACACAGTTCACACTTTCCTCCAGAGAAACCCTGGGTTCTTTACAGTCTTATTATATTGTTTGTTTATTATTTCGACCGCAGCTCTTTCTTTATCTTCACATATTAACAAAAATAATGACATGTTTAGAGCTGACATGTCACAAATTCATCTTCATAAAAACAAAACCAATACATTCATCTTATTATACGGCCCTTCACAATGCAAGTAGAACGCTCCATTGACTTGAATGTGATTTTCCAACGACGCGGAGGCGTGAAACCATGGTCCGGCAAACTGAAACTGTTAATTGGGGCCTTTTTACTTATTTTTTTAAAGTCCTGGGCAGGAGTTATTTCACTTTCTAATCAGTTTTACCTGAAACTAGTTCGAGCACAATTGTTTACCGTTACTATGGGAACAGCTGCAGTGTAGAACGTGATTTAACTGTTTCTGGGCTAGGTGTACATTATGTAAGGGATAATGTATAGAACGCCGGTCATTATCGGTAAAATAAGTACCGACAGGGCAAACTGGATCCCGACGCGCAGCGGAGGGGTCCAGTTCGCCCTGAAGGTACTTATTTTACCGATAATGACCGGCGTTCTGTACGTGATCCCGCTTATTATACGGCTGTTTGCCAACTGTACACACACAAATAAACTTCATACACTTTTATGAAGACAGAAAGGTTTATTTAATGATTTCCGCGGCAAATAGTTCCCAAAAGTTTGCGCGTTGCTTGGCAACGTTTGTTGATTCCAGGCAGTGTGGCGAGGCTAGTAGCAGCACGGCTAGCTACTTATTGCTAGCCTAGCTACTTAGTTTAAGCTGCAGTTGGAGGAATGGTGGTGAATCTCTGAGTAAGTTGAACGTCGGACTCCCGTTAACTTCACGAGTGATTCCCTCAACTTCTCTCGCAGGGACGGGGACAGAGATAGTGTCCGCCTGTCCGCTACTACTACTCGCGGAGTGATATGAAAGACCTGTATTACAAGCACGAACTCCGTTGCCATTGGCAGCGGTCATTATTTTTTCAGAAGTCTTCTATCAAAAATAATGACCGGTAGAACGTTGGGAAATCACATTCAAATCAATGGAGCGTTCTACTTGCATTGTGAAGGGCCGTATAATAACACTTTTTAACAGACACCTTCCAGCCAATCAGAATCGAGTATTCACACAGACCATGGTATAAGTAAGGGATAATGTGACACTGGTCATTATCACATAACAGCTGATCTCTCACATACTGTAAACAGCCAAAAACGAGCAGGTCGATATTTAAAAAAAAAAAAAGCACAATAATGACTTAAAGGAACAGGCCAGTGTTTTCCAGACTGAGATCTGTTCTTACCTGAGCTTAGACGAGTTGATACGTACGTGTCTGGTCTTTGTGCGTGTGCTCTGTCACGCACAAAGACCAAAGATGTTGTTAGCATTTGGCCTCCCCCAGTATATTCCTATGGCTCCAAACAGGGGTGAAGTTGGAAGCGAGCACGCTCTTCCACAAAGACCAGAGAGGTAAGAATCAACTCGTCTAAGCTCAGGTAAGAACAGATCTCAGTCTGGAAAAACACTGGCCTGTTCCTTTAAGTCTGATGAACAGCCTAGAGCTGGTCTGAAGCTTTGTTTTGTGCAGCCTGAGGTTTAATCCCCGGACCACGGAGCAGGAGTCCAGGTGGGACCTCAGCAAAGACTGAACCACCAGGACTCCAGAGTCAGAAACAAGCTTTATCTCTTTATTGTTAGAGAATAACATTAAATCGCTATTTATCATACTGGGTCAAGCTTAAAGTTGTACTGCCCGATTGGGTCAAGATGTACAGTTTCCTATCTCTGTGGCCTTCACTCTGGGGTTCAGGCATTTCGCTATCAGCCACTGATGCTTTGCGTGCGTATTATTATGACGCCGTGAGGCGGTATTTACATCTCTTCTGTGGAAGCATAGACAGACTTGAATGTAGGACTAGCACAATGTCTTGAGTTCATGTTTTTGGGTCCCGTAAAGATGGCAAATAAACTTCTCCTGCTTTAAGACATTCTGACTGCTGCCTATTCTTCATGAATCCTCCTGGTCATCGTTTGTTTTCCCTGACACTTATACAGGAAATATTAGAATTGATGTGTTTCTCCAAATGTTCATGGAATGTGACTCCGAGGGACTTCACCTCCTGCACCTGCTCAATGATGTGAAGTTTATCACCACTGTCTATATTTAAACACATTCAACAGCAGACCTGTTCTCATCATGCAGCACGGTGGCACAGCGGTTAGCACTCGTGCTTCACAGCTAGAAGGACCTGGGTTTGACTCCCACCTGGACGGGGTCTTTCTGTGGAGTTTGCATGTTCTCCCCGTGTCTGCGTAGGTTTCCTCTGGTGTCCCCTAGCACTAAAAACATGTACAATAGACCAGGATGAATCAGAGTGTGTTTGAGAGTGCGTATAGGGATCACGGATGGAAATTAGCCCAAGGCTGCAATACTGGCGTGGCTTGTTCATCAAAGGAACAGGCCAGTGTTTTTCCATACTGAGATCTGTTCTTACCTGAGCTTAGACGAGTTCATCTGTACCTGTCTGGTCTTCACGTGTGTCTTCAGTCACGTAAACACAGCACAGACGGCGTTAGCATTTAGCCTCTCTCTTCTCCTCTATAGCTCCAAACCAGGTGAAGATAGAAGCTACCAAACTCTTCCATGTTTTCCCTATTTAAATATGGTTATGTGAAGTGTTACACTATAAAGTATAATTACACACAATTAAACAATGTGGATTTTCTAAGCGGATAAAAAGAGGAACTATATTCATCCGCACAGTGATATCTTCACTTTAATGTGCGGATGCTGAACTACTCCTAGTATTATCCACATTGTATAATTTTGTGTAATTATACTTTATAGTGTAACACTTCACGTAACCATATTTAAATAGGGGAAACGTGGAAGAGTTTGGTAGCTTCTATCTTCACCTGGTTTGGAGCTATAGAGGAGAAGAGAGAGGCTAAATGCTAACGCCGTCTGTGCTGTGTTTACGTGACTGAAGACCAGACAGGTACAGATGAACTCGTCTAAGGTAAGAACATCTCAGTATGGAAAAACGATGGCCTGTTCCTTTAACCTGCACTGTCCCAAATAAACCAACCCAGACCTTTTGTTATCTAACCCTGAGGATACATTACTCGCTACATAAGTTTGGCCATGTTTTCACAGTGTCTAACCTCTGCATGGCCTGTAGGGGGCACTGTAGGTTCACCAGCTGCTGTTGAACACTCTCCACAGCTGCCTTCAGCCCTGAGCTGCGCTCCTCTGTCGTCATCTTCTTCATGCCCTTCTTCACCTCCTCTATCAGACCCAGACACGCTGCACATCGCTCCCGTCGCTCCACACAGCTCGAGCAGCAGGTGAGTGGTTTTTCACACTCCTCTGGTTCCTTGCCTCTGCTGATCAGGTCCATCTTCTCCTCTGCGCTCTGCAGGACCTTCAGACAGTCTTCACTCTCCTTCATGAAGCTCTGTAGAGTCTTCATGTCCCTGAAGGTGTCTGTGAAGTACTGCAGCAGCGCCCCCTGCAGCTCCGCTCTGCACACAACAATAACAGTCATGGACACGTGCTGGGACCGGCCCGTTTTTGTCTGGCATTAGAGCTACGGCAACTCACGGCTGCCAGTGTGACGGAAACATGTTTTGACTGCGCTTTCTCGTTCGAACGTAATACCAAGTCGTGAAAACTTACGTATTGCCAGTGTTGGAAAAGTTAATTTTCTACATGAACAAGTTCAAAGTTCAGTTCACACATTTCAAAATGAACTAGTTTGTTCATAGTTCCAAAAATGAATTAGTCCATTGTTCTTTTTTTTCCCCGAGTTGCTGCGAGCTTTATATCATTGCCAAAGCCCGTGTAGAACCACAGAAACACAATATTTTCAGTCAGTCAGTTTTAACAATGAAACTATGTGTTAGAGTTCATCTTCATTTTCAATCACATTAGTATTTAGGGAACAGTGTTTCCTCCATTGTTACTGTCCGTTCAGTCCACACTAGCAGCAGCTGCAGCTTTTCCCTACAGTATATTCTAAAAAACATGAGGGAAAACTTGTGTAACCAGGTGGTTACTGATTTTATTTATTTTGGTAGTATTGACAATTCCTACTGTGCCTGTATCAGTGAATGCACCGCCTGTGGGAGTGCTGTGATTACTAGACTGGATAAAGGTGCGCACGCCGGTGTTGTTGATTCGTACAAATGTTGTTTAAAAGTCGTATGTACTTATTGGTGTATTGTCATGAGGGTGGTGCCTGTTCCCCTCGGGTGTGTCCAGAGCCCATTTAATGAGCTATATTGTCTGGACGTTATGGTAACTCTTGATTTCTGCCTGTATGTGTCTAAAGCTTGTTTGAACTGTGACTTACTGTGGTTTTGTTGTTTTGTCAAACACTAGGCCACTGCTGCTCTTTTATGCTCACCCTAAATGTAGCCTGCAAACACCAGCTTGGTTTTGTTTGTAGTTCGCCCTGAAAGGGAAACTGTGGGTTTGTGCCACAGTGTAAACCTGGATTGTTTTCACTTTATTTGGTACCTAGAACAACTGGCACCTTTTTTATTATCTCAAGCTTCTGCAAGCACCTTTTTATTGGGTTATTGTTGTTGTTTATCCTTAAATATTGCTGCATCTATTTAAGTAAAAATGCTTTTAACTGAAAACTTTGAATAAAATATTGTTCCTTTTCTACCACCGTTGTCTTATTCAATGTTGTAGCCAGACTTACCTGTAGCATTTAAAGGGGGCATTACCGCTCCGGTTATGGTCTTTTTTTTAATTATTAAAGGAAAAACAGAACAGCAGCTTTAGCCAACAGAACACTCTGACACAAAGGGAAGTATGAACCAGGCTGAGGGAGGAAATAAGGTTGAGTTTGAATGTGCTATAAAGTGCATTATATTAGCCATATTAACTTGTGTTTCAAACCTCAATGGCTTGTTTGCCTAAATAAGTAAGTAAGTTTTTAGATTTCGTACTCGTACTTCGTGCTTTCATATACTGTGCGAGACTAGCCGGTGCTTGAGCTCAACGTGTCTTTTTAAGTTGGCTGTTGACGTGACTGAGGTGTGGATTTTCTTTTTGAAGTTTACAGATAAATGTGAGGTTGTAGAAATGTTCATATGACGAGTCCTTCCTACCTGCGGAGTCAGTGGACTCCGCCCCCATGCTGCTTTGTTGTGATGCATGGATGTATTATAATAACGGGTGTGATGAGACGCTGGTGGTTGTTGCCAGGTTGACTGTTTTTACGCTAAATATATCGCTGTTATGATGCTAAATATTAAGGGCTCTTTATGGTGAGTTCAGCCAGGCTTTCACCTGGAACACTAAAGAAATCTGGCGCCTTATTGAAGATTATTAAATAGAACGGGAATGCCGTTCACAGACACCAGAATGAACGTGTTCATAGTTTCGTTCATCAGGCAGTAAGTTCACAGTTCACGTGTTCTGCCAACTCGTTCTCACGTAGATCACATTGGTTCTAACGTGTTGCAGAAGTCGTTTGAACGACTTCTTAGAGTGTAGGCTAAATGCTAAAAACGTGACCTTTTCCCATAATCCCACAGGGTATGGGCATGCACAATTGTGCCCAACATTACACTTTGCTAATGACAACATATACAAGTCGTATATTTATTTTGAACAATCCTCATCATTCATTCTAACGACTTTGGCAATTACGTTGCATTACAATCGAACGAGAAAGCACAGTCCAACATGTTTCAGTCACACTGGCAGCTCAGAGTTTCCGTAGTCGTGCACTCGTCTCAAGAACAAGAGGTCTCTGGTTCAAATAAGGCACTGACATTTACCATTTATTTAGAGGGAGGGGGAGTGAGAGGGGGAGGAGAGAAGAGAGGGAGGGGGAGGAGAGGAGAGAGGGAGGAGAGGGGAGGGGGAGGAGGCTGAGGAGAGAGGGGAGGGGGAGGAGGGGGAGGAGGGGGAGGAGGCTGAGGAGAGAGGGGAGGGGGAGAGGCTGAGGAGAGAGGGGAGGGGGAGGAGAGGAGAGAGGGGAGGGGGCTGAGGAGAGAGGGGAGGGGGAGGAGAGGGGAGAGGGGAGGGGAGGAGAGGGGAGGGGAGGAGAGGAGAGAGGGGAGGGGCTGAGGAGAGAGGGGAGGGGGAGGAGAGGGGAGGGGGAGGAGGCTGAGGAGAGAGGGGAGGGGGAGGAGAGGGGAGGGGAGGAGAGAAGAGAGAGGAGGGGGAGGGGGAGTGAGAGGGGGAGGAGAGGAGCACAGTCCAACATGGCAGCTCAGAGTTTCCGTAGTCGTGCACTCGTCTCAAGAACAAGAGGTCTCTGGTTCAAATAAGGCACTGACAGTTTTCTAACATTTTCTCTTTTCACACGGGCCGCTGCAGACACAGTCTGAGCCTGATACAACTCCACAATCAGCACCAAGAGATAAAAACTTTATTTATCCACGTTTCTTCTTTTCACTGCCTTTTTCCCTCTTTACTCGCACGGACTCATGTCTTCACTGGATTGGACTGAACCAACTTGAACTAAAGCAGAGGCTGTTCCACTTAAACCTCTCTGCATCAAACAGTTTCTCGCCGGGTTTGCTACAGTAGGTTTAGGGCGACGGTGGTGCAGGTCGTCTCATGATCAGAAGGTCAGGGGTTTGAATCCCCGCTCCTGAAGGTGCTCACTGTGGTTGTGTCTTTGGGCCTCCAGTGTTTGCACTGGTGAATGAATGAGAGTGAAAGGGTGACTGGTTCTTTGATGTAAATCGCTTTGGTTTGATGAAGGTCTGAGACCATTTACCATTTTTAGGTTCTGCTCATGTTAAAAAGATCAAAGAAAGAATCACTCTTTTGCCAAATATTTGTTGTATATTGTTTGGGAGCTGATTGTTTACAGCTTTATATATCTATAACAAAGTATTATATTTTATGAGGTCATCAAGTTTCATGGTGTTAGATTTTAAGAACAGTATATTTGTATGGTCCCTATATCCGACATTGTGAACAATTCTAACAGCCTTCTTTTGGAGTCTATATAAAACCTGTAAATGACTATTGAAGGTGTTTCCCCAGACCTCAGAGCAATAATTTATGTACGGTAGGATTAAGGAACAGTACAGGATAAAAAGAGCCTTGTGGTCAGGAAAAAATCTACACTAAAATAAAATGCAGATAGCGTTATTTTCTTATATCTCACCTGACTGAAGACATCTCCGCGGTGAAAGTCGGTGCAGACTAAAGCGCTTAGAGTGAAATAGAAACATCATATATCTGCGCGTGCCCACTTCCTGTTTCCTGTGTTTGTTATGGTTTCAGAAGAATAAACCTGAGGCCCCTGTAGAGACTTGACTTTAATAATGTGTCTCATCACGATTACACAGACAACACTCAGATCTCTGTCACTGACAGATAATAATCAAATCCCTAGTTCTTGAGTCTTGAGAGTGAAACAATGACTGTGGGTCCTTATCCATAAACTTTACGCATCTGGTGATTCTCTTTAGACAAAACTGACTCTAATATAAAACAATGAAGGATATAAAATGATCACATTTCGTAAATAAATAAATAAAATAACATGAATGTTCATGTTTGTTTTCAAAGCTCTTCATGGTCTCGCTCTGTTATATATAACTGAGATGTTGCTCCAGCAGAGTCTCTGATCAGATGGTTCTGGACGTGCTCAGGTCCTGATACAAACAGAGGGCGATGGTTCCTTAGCTGTCGTCTAAACTGTGGAGTCAGTCTGCGAGTTCTCACGGACCTGTCCCTTTTTAAGTCCAGATTAAAGACTCATCTCTTCAAACTGGCTTTTAGTAATTATAGAACACACTGAATAATGATACGTATTGTTTTTATCTTCCTGTCAACACTTTGGTCTTCCTTGTGTCGTTGTAAAGTGCTGTACAAATAGACTGTATTTAATTTGAAGTGTAAGTCAGTATTCAATCAATCAAACAACCAAGTTTATGTTGACCTTTGCAGTGTCAAAGTCATCATAATAAAGTACCATCACATATATCTCTGTAGACACCCTTTTGTTTCAGATGCAACTTGACATGTTTCCCTGTTCTTGAATAAAGACTTAAGTGTGGCCAAAATAGGTCAAAGTTTATTTATAAAGCACATTTAAAATACAGTTGGCTCTGCCCAAAGTGCTGTCCATGGTTCAACAAGAGACAACAAAATATATACACAAGGTACACATAAGCAACAACGTGGAATGTTCAACTCAGCTCGTGTTGGAAGCCAACGGACACAAAGGCTTTCAACGCTTTTATGGTGAATGGTTTGATCTGTTACAGGGACTTAATCATTTCCAGTGGTTTTATCTTTACGAACATCAAACCGGATGCCAGGGACATATTCCACTGGTTTGAAGTTTCCTTTGAGAGTTAAAATCCGTAAATGGATTGTCCAGCTTGTCAACACACAGGCTTCTACCTTCATTTGAAAACCTTTGTCTTTAAGTTCTGTAGTATTTTAATCAGTCTGTTAGAACTTCCTTTCAGAGTTTTCAGCAGCAGACGCTTAAAGCCACAACAGAACCACACATGAGCTGACCTTCCTACACACAATACAGGAACTTCTGCAGCGTCTTCAGTCCCATCACAGTTGCAGCTTCACTACAAACGTTATCAAGATGCTTTTTAAAACCTCCAGAAGTACAAACTTGAATTGAATTAAACTTTATTGTCCCTCATGGGGAAATGAGTTGTGGGCACATAGTGCAGATACAACAAAACAATTAGTATCAAGGTGGTGTTAAAAATAAAGTGCAGACTTGGACAATGTGATGGAGAAAGCTGAAGTTGATATTCTGCTGCCCACATTTGAAACACAAGAACTTCCGAAACAACGAATGGTAGAACAAAAGAAGCTGAGGATAAATATAAGAAATATAAAAATAAACTGACAGGTATCATTAGGAAATGTAAACAGGATTATTATAATAAGTTGTTAGATAGCAATAAGAATAATATTAAAGGTTTATGGAATATCTTAAATAGTATAATTAGAAATAAACCGAGAACAATTAATTATCCAAAATATTTCAAAGATGAGGATAACACTTTAAATAATATGAATGAAGTAGTCGATACATTTAATAAATTCTTTGTAGATGTTGGACCGAATCTTGCTGCAAAAATTACAAATGTTGAGAACTATAATTGTGAACTGATAGACACAAATCCTCTGTCCATGTTCCTCAAACCTGTGGAGGAAAAGGAGATACTGGACATTGTTAAAGGGTGTAAAAATAAAACCTCGACAGATTATTATGACATGGATATGAAAACTTTAAAAACTGTTATTGAAAGTATCTCTAAGCCGTTAACACACATCTGTAACCTATCGTTGCAAACTGGACAATTTCCTGAAAGTATGAAAGTAGCAAAAGTGATTCCTCTGTTCAAGGCAGGAGATAAACATCTCTTCACAAACTACAGGCCGGTTTCCCTTTTACCGCAATTCTCAAAAATCTTAGAGAAGGTTTATAACTCTAGACTTGACAGCTTTATTGAAAGGTGTAATTTACTCTCGGACAATCAGTTTGGTTTTAGGAATAATCACTCAACCTCACACGCTCTCTTTGATATAATTGAAGAAATAACTAATGCTGTAGATAACAAGAAATATGCAATAGGGTTATTTATTGACCTGAGTAAAGCGTTTGATACAATAAACTATGATATATTAATTAATAAACTAGAACATTATGGGATTAGGGGGTAGCTCTACAGTGGGTTACCAGTTATTTAAAAAATAGAAAACAATGTGTGAAAATAGGTGATTATCAGTCGAGTTGTCGACAAATTGTGTGTGGTTTACCTCAAGGTTCCATTCTGGGCCCAAAATTGTTTAATATGTGTAGGAGAATTCTACATAACGATGATCGAAAGGTTGGTGAAGAATAGGCAGCAGTCAGGATGTCTTAAGCAGGAGAAGTTTTATTGCCATCTTTGCGGGACCCAGAGACATGAACTCAAGACATTGCCAGTCCTAACATTCAAGCCTGTCTGTGCTTCCCCAGAGGACACGTAAATACCCTACAAGCGCGTCACACTCACGCACGCAAGCATTCAGTGGCTGATAGTAGGCGCCTGAACGCCCAGTCAAGGCTATAAAGAGATAGTAAGATCGCACAGCTTGACCTACGGGCAGTACGACATTATAGATTAACACAGTATGATGACTAGCGATTTAATATTATCTCTTACAACCCCCCCTAGCAAAGTCACGGCTATCTAGTGGCTTTGACCGAGTGAAAAAGAATAAATTAAACGCCATCATAAAGGTAAACCCAAATCAATTACCTAAGCATAAACTTAGCCCACTACGAAGATTTTAAAATAATATCGAGACTCAAAAGGTTTAACTATGTCTTATGTGGAAGCACACACAGAATCTACATTTCATAACAATATTCAACACTTCATTTACAGTACAACAGTACACGGGTCATTGCGATGGAAAAAATGACCCCCCTCTCAGTGACCCCAAAGTACTGAGACATGTGCATCATTAGACTCACTTAATCACCCAATCGGGGTAAATACTGCCACCAATAAAAACACATGCATCAAGTGCTAAGGGCGTATAAGAGGGGGCACCATAACCAAACCTCCGATCCCAGACTCTATTGCCAATTACCCGGGAAAGGTAAAAGATTATGGCCGCCAATTCAGTTTCTCCTGCAAATTATATTATTATTGGTCCAAGTCAGAAAATGTACATACACAAAATACAAACACCACAAAAACATTTAAAACAAATAAGAATTTCAATTCTCAGGAAAACCACATTCACCTATTAAGAGAAATGCTCATAAGCAAAAAAATAGAACAATCTTCACACTCAGGACGTCGATACACCTCCAGGTGCCTCGGATCTATAAGGAACATGACTGGACCATCTTGATGAGCCATCGGGATTAATATACCCACAGCCATCAAGATGTCCTTACGAACCTCCATGTCGGAATAGAATGGCGTGGAGAGTCAACGGCGTCCGAGGAGAAGCATGCTAAGTCATACTTTTATGCACAATGACATTTCCCATAAAATTCAATCTAACTGGATGGTAACCCTCATTATTTGCGATCTTAACTAGCTTAAGACAGAATACAGTTCACCCGCTTCCCATATTTTAATCAAGATTAAAAGTAATGTTACTGAAAATGCTAAGCAAGAACCCCCACTAAGGCCAAAACAGTCATATTCATCCTTGTATACTTCAGGCGTATCGGCATCTGACGTAGAGTTTAAAACCTTCCTCCGAACCAAACATACCTGCAATGAGCAAAACCACAAAACATAAAATGACAGGACCTCCCCACAAGACAACCAAGTATTAAAACCTGCTCCATGCATGTTGTGAGTCCGGACCTGCAAAGTTATGAATTCAAATTCAGATATATAAAGCCATAAAAGATAAGCACTATGAATTAGAATATAAATGCAAAATCACAAGAGGCTGAAAACTGACTGGACCAAAAAATGAATAAAAAAAATAAGAATAAAATAAGGATAATAAAAATAAAATAATAGTAATAATAACAAAATAATAATAATAATAATAGTAATAATAATCAAAAAAAAAATAGTAATAATAAAAACAATAATAAAAATAATAGTAAATAGAAAAAGTAAGAAATATAAAAACATGAAAATGAAATGTTAAAAACTAGGTAAATATAGAAATAGGCATACAAAAAATGGCCTCCCACTAAGTCCTAATCAATCTCTGTACATTTGTCGCGCTTATGGAAACAAAATGTGAACCATCAGTGGTTATGAGCCGCGGGAACAAATCCTGACTTAACGCTCAACTTGGTATTTGCCACTGATGTCGGACCTCAGTGTTATGGCAATAAAAAAAGGGCAATAACTAATGTAAAAAATAATAAAATATTAAATGCATAAAATAATAAAAACTAAATATATAAAAAAACCTTAACACATGCTATGAAGTTAAAAATGCATAAAAACTTAACTATAAAAGAGGAAGAAAATTTTAAATAATAAATGTAAATAATAAGTAAATAGAGCTAAATATAAAATTAAATGCAAATATAAAATGAAAACACTCATAAATGTACAAATGAAAATGATGCAAAATGAAATAAATGCAAAGGCAAAGTGGGGTGTGTAAGATGAACCTGTCGTTCCTATCCGAACACAAACTCCTTCAAACACCTGCATCAAAATCATATCATACAGTTACTTCTGGCTAAACTCAACCACACTTTGACACTAAACCAATGTAAACCTTTTAAATGCAAATGTAGGCCCAATTATCTTGCTAAATTTGTATTAAATACCTCGATACATTATGTCTGCTTACATAAATCTTAATCACCAATTATTCAAACCCAAACCGATATGTGGTTGCCTTTTTGTCAGATCCAGCCCGTCTCTCAGGTTGCCTGTGAAAATAATGTTATATTTGCAAACAGCACACACATCAGTACAATTTCTACAAACTTGCCGACCAAATATGACTTTTCGTTAGAGTTGGGTTCAATTATCATGACCTAAATGTCAATCATTACTATCAATCGCAAGTTAATATATATGATGGGATAATAAGTGCTTCCTTCGTTTGCTTGGAAACACAAAATAAATACGCAAAGGATACAGATGCCTCCAGACATCAGAGCGAACTGACATTCTCTTCTTCCACGCTGCCTCCTGCAACAACAAAGAAGCACACTCCGGCCTGCACAAGGCCACATGTATATCATGCCATTTGGTATTATTGTTCTCTGCTCCTGTCCTGAGTCAGGCCCTTCTGCAAATTCCCTGTCTCTGTGGGAAATGGCGTTATCAACTAGAAAGAATATGGATTAAAACATGTTACACACTCAATACATACAGGTTACTAAAAATAGGCACACTCCTATGATCTTATAGTAAATATAAAATTAAAAATGCAATCATGGCATTAGTATGGTTAGTATGAAGCCATAATATCCTTACACACTTCCTATTGTTTACAACAACTGGGTTTTATTTACACTACGTCACGTTATTTCTGACGCTTTCCCTGTATTTTAATGATCGGGTTTTAGACTTGAAGTTCAACTACTTACTGTAACTTTTGTTTTCACAAAATTTGTTCCTTCTGATCAAAAGAGTCACAATTATTTCTACAGAGATCAAATCGACTCTCCTTCTTGGCCCCTCCTCTTTTCAACAGTTACATGAGCTCGGTGTGCACCCGGAGTCATGAAGTGTTGAAGATGGGCAATATACATTTGAGGTCATAAGTGTGACCTTTTTTGAGTGACCCTTAAGATACCGGATTTACACTGATTATCACTTTTGCTATTTTTTTTAAATAAAACAGGTTTGCCAGCACAAACTTCAGATTAGAAGACACCGTTCTACTACGCTGCATGCAAACCTCTTCATCGGACTGCACGCAACGCAAAACCACAGTCTCAGATCTAAATCTAAGAACACGCTATGAGTTCAAATCTGGATTCAGCCTCCGCTGACAGGTCTTGGCAAACGACACCATATTTCAACTTCAGCATCCAAGGGTTTTTCAGTGTAAGTGTAAACGATTACTTTATTACAATGCTCCAAATTAAAGTACACCAGTACCAACCGCTTATCAGAATTTAGGACTTCTTCTTTTGCTTAAAACCTAAACCAACAATAAAAACACTGCACGATCAATTTCTGCACAAAACTCACTCGACTTACTTAAATAAAAGTCACACAATTTCGGGAGGTTCAGAGACAACACTTACACAATACTAAAATTGTTAAGCCTTAACCCAGGTCCCTAGAACACAACTAGAACGACTATACAAAATTAGACTCACTAAATACAAAGAAATATACAATAATCACATGATTCATCATCAGACAACCTGTCCTCTGCCAAATCCGCCTACTACTCCGGTTTAATTGACTCCAATCAACATAGCTCTAAAACCCTCTTCTCTCTCCTCTCCAATATCACAAAACCTCTGATTCTCGTTTTCAACACGTGTAACCATTCCCTGCCTCCGAGATCTCCATTATCCATCGACACCTGATCACACGGGCCTCTGCCTCTCACCACATCACCTTCAAGACACTTCATAACCTGGTCCCTGTACATATCTTCACTCTCAAACTCTCCGTCCCACCGGCCAGACTCGTCACCATGGGGAGCTATAACACACTTCGGGCACTAATCAGAAAGCAAGCAAATTAATCTCTATCACTACTATCAACAAAACATTTTCACACGAGAATGGTAACCTCAAGTTACTTTTCAAAGTTAAGGGGATAATATTTTATCAGCTGCAAGGATATCACTGATTAAGTATTCAAGATCTCTCTGTCATTAATTTATTTAGTAATGTATTTATTTTACATAAATTCCTAAGGCCTACTGCAAATCAGGTAGGATTGAACTTAGTACAATTTGCCTATAATTTAAGAAAGTATTAGAATTAATATACTATTAAAGCAATAACGGGCCTTGGCTTCACCTAAACTCGCCTCGTTAACATTGAATAATTTTTACTTTATGTACCCTACAATGTACCCTACAATGTCTATGTTTGTTAGTTATTTATCACTCTGTAAATATCAAACTATTCAATTACATTTATTTATTTATTTCATTATCTACTTTATCTTGATAATTATAGCTGTTCAATTGAGATTCAAATAGTTTGACCAATCTGAGCATTAAAAAAGTCAAAAAGAAGATTAGAAAAATAAATAAAGAGAATTTACAGTAACACGGAGTCCCATGGGGCCTAGCCCATGGGCAAAACACAAAAATTAATTAAAAAATATATAAACATCTATTTATACGCAAAAATTCAAAACAAGTGTAAGCTAAAAGTGGAAGAGGGGCGAAGCACAGGACCTGAGACAAATTTGCAGCACTAGTCCGCCTGCAGACAGCTTTTTAGGGCGTTGGGGGACGGCAGCAGAGGAGGTGTTTTGGTTTCGAGAGCAGGGCAGACTCTCAGGTTTTGTAAACTGTCCTTCATGCACTTGGACCATGCTCACGCATTGCACAAAGGCCCAGCCGCTTCTCTCTCTAACCACCAAAAAGGGGCAAGGTAAAAGTAAATTAAAGACTTAAAAAATCAGGTTGTCCTATCGCGCAAAGCATTACAAAATAAGAAAAAATTAAAAATGCTAACAAAAAATAAATAAAACAAGAAAATTTGAAAGAAAAGCAACACAAGTAAATAATAAGAATAATAATAAGAGTAAATAATAAAAGTAATAATAATAATAATAAAGAATGTAAAAAATCCTCTGTACACTATCAAAAAGGGCTAATCTTCAGAAAAAGGAGAATCTCCTGTTTATGTTTTACCTTCTCATATCAATTAGTGATCAGTTTATGTTATCATGTTAACGTCAATCGTCTATTCTAGGTTCAAATAAATTGGTATTTTAAAGGAAATTAAATTATACGCACAATGATCTGTCAGGACCCCCAAAAACCTTGCAAGCAAAACCGAGATGTAAAAGTGTATTAGTAATTTAGACCATATCAAGCAGAACACCACTCTAAACTTTGTTTGTTTAGACCTATCTTCTTTATTTGACCTATATATTCAAATTAGTGTTGTTTGCAATTAAGAATTGTTTTGAATTCATTATGTCTCGGCGCTGCCATCTCCTGGGGATCCGACATCACCTTGGGAAACATTATTCCGACTAATGTTGAATCTTCATATTAAACACTTAGCCTGCGATACAGCCTTAGTCAAAACAATACATTTTTTCCAAACCAGCTTGGATACCAGCTAATCTAATCTTAACCGTTCCCCTCACAAAGGTAGTGTTTTGACCACTTCTCAATCTAACCTTGGGGCTGACTCTAAATATGTAAAAATTATAAGCAAGTGCTTTAAACTATCTTTAAGAGAACCAGCGAGAGCCGATCTGCTGACGTGGCCTAAGTGTATCTCATTTCTAAAACCTCAACGAAGGTCGCATCACTTTACCGCAAATCCAACTACAAAAAACAGAGTATATTATTTTTTATTTTTATTTTTTAGGTCCTGGTACTTTGAAAATCAGGTTTAAAGCTCAGTTTTCTAAAACAAATCACAGCAGAATAACATCTGTCAACATTTTACAACATAACAACAACAACAACAAAAGCAAGACATTTTTACTTCTCAATTGTACATATTTTGATCCTAACTTTGTTTCACTGTTGCCAAATATCATTTGTTTTGATTGCCTGTCAAGCACAAATCTTTAATATTTTTAGCCTAATGCCATAAATCATACGCCTTTCTCTCATTATTTTAACCTTATGTGTTTTAAAAACCCAGTTGTTGTACTCACAAAGTTGCAGCTAAACAAACACATCGGTGTCACACCGGAAGTCAGTCCTCCTTCACAGTTCCCGTGGCCTGTAAGCAGAGATTAGAGGCAGCATCAACTTTCGAAAAACAAAACACAATCTCAATTCATTATCACCAGCGTGAATCATCAATTGAACTGTCATTCAAAATGCGACACTGTTTACCCTACAGAGACTCTTAATCTGTACCGTAGCTTAGTAGCTAGTTCTAGTAAACAATGTTGCCATTTTTTTTTTTTTTTAATGCTGACTCAGCAATCTGTCTCTAGGCAGACGTTATCAGGAACACTTTGTTTCACGGACCTTGCAGACAAGCAAAACAATTAGATAAAGCAGCAGGTGGACAGACAGACAAAACACGGAGATACATGACACGGAACGCAAACAACGGACAAAAAAAATCTCTAGCTGCATCCAAAACTATAGCCAATTTCACCTTTTTAAATAAAATAACGTGATATTTATCGCAATGTTTATTAGTTGATTCTGGACCTTCACGGTTAAATTCAAGTTAACGCAAAAGACAAACGTAGGTTGTATACGTTGCAGAAGCGTTCTCTCTTTTTGTGCACAACAACTTCAACGGTCTCCCTTGTGAGAAAAATTATCCTAGGCTCTCTCCCACCAACCGTTATTCACCACAACTGCCCGATTTCCTCTAAACGACGTTCAGACAAAACCACCAGCTGCAGTTTAACTTACAAACTTCATGTAAACATTGCATCAATTGCCGATACAAGGGCCACATAAAGTCTGCATTTCACGGTCCTACTCGACCGTGGCTAACTATCCTCCAACCGTCTAAGTAATTAATTACACGGCCAATGTAATCCATTACCGGATCAATATTCAGCACTCAGTTCAAGATTAAAGTAACATAAAACAACTATGCACACAGTAGCCCACAGCTCGGCGCAGTGGCTACATCAACGTGCCTTATGTTTGACGCTAAAATCAACCTTAAACAAAGCTTACACTCAAAATAGTCTACATTATGTGTCCCTCTCATACCTGTGACGACTAGCTGCTTAAACAGTAGAGTCAACAGTCTGTATCGAGCCTCACATCTCTGTAGCCATTCTAGTCTAAACTTGTGCATCCGAATACCCTAGTCTTAGTACAGGACCTAAATCCCTACTCTCGACCAGAAACAAACATCCAGAATCAACCAATAACACTGTTTTTACTCTTTAAACATTTCCCATTGCATTATTCTTTTTTTTAGCAAGCATGCATCTGGTAAGGCCATTCTCCCTCCTTTTTTATCAAGGATAAAAAAGAAACGCACTTACCAGAGCAGCTGTGTAAACGAGTTCGTGGACGCCAGTTTGTAGGAGAATTCTACATAACGATGATCGAAAGGTTGGTGAAGAATAGGCAGCAGTCAGGATGTCTTAAGCAGGAGAAGTTTTATTGCCATCTTTGCGGGACCCAGAGACATGAACTCAAGACATTGCCAGTCCTAACATTCAAGCCTGTCTGTGCTTCCCCAGAGGACACGTAAATACCCTACAAGCGCGTCACACTCACGCACGCAAGCATTCAGTGGCTTGATAGTAGGCGCCTGAACGCCCAGTCAAGGCTATAAAGAGATAGTAAGATCGCACAGCTTGACCTACGGGCAGTACGACATTATAGATTAACACAGTATGATGACTAGCGATTTAATATTATCTCTTACAATATGTACATCAACGACATTTGTAAAACGTCTCAAGTACTTAAATTTATCTTGTTTGCTGACGATACAAATATTTTTGCATCAGGTGACGACTTACAGCAACTGTGTCGGATTGTTAACTTGGAACTCAAAAGTGTCAATAAGTGGTTCAAACAAAATAAATTATCTCTAAATCTGAGTAAAAGCAAAATGATGATATTTGGCAACTGTAATTCCAATGCTCAGGAAGCAATTCAGATAGAGGGTGTTGTCATAGAGCGAGTGCATGAAATCAAATTCCTTGGTGTTATTATAGATGACAGAATTACTTGGAAAGCTCATATTAAATATATATCTACGAAAATTTCTAGAAGCATTTCAGTAATAGCAAAAGCAAAGCACATTTTAAACATCAAAGCTCTACATATCTTATACTGTTCTCTGATTTTGCCATATTTATATTATTGTACTGTGGTTTGGGGTAGTACTTATAAAAACACATTAAAACCAATAGTATTGTTGCAAAAAAGAGCTATCCGAGTAATTCATAAAGTTGGGTTTTTGGACCACACAAACTCATTATTTTTAAAATCAAAGATCATGAAGTTTTGTGACATTGTTGAGTTCCAAACTGTACAGATGTTATACAAAGCAAGATACAAACTGTTACCGGGCCAAATACAAAGAAGGTTCCAAGAACGTACTGGTTGTTATGAATTACGTGATGAATTAAACTTTAGGACTCAGAAACATAGCTGAACTTTGAAAAGTTTTAGCCCAACAGTTAATGGTGTACAATTGTGGAATAAACTGGAAATGGAGTTGAAACGAAGTCCAAACATCAACCTGTTCAAATATAAATACAAACAAAAGACTTTTGAAACATACAGAGAACAAGAAATGTGTTGCCACTAGGAGGCGCAGTAGGATCAATTATGTGTGTTTCCTCTATAATCAAGGAAGAGTGTTGCTGCTTGGAACCGTTGTCATTCTATTGCTCAAATTTACAAATTGAGAATTAGGGTAGGCAAGTTATGAATCTGTTGAGAGGGACCCTCCCAACGGGCTCAAAACCTTGTCTTTTAATGCACCACTCAGCATAGGAACATCATCTACAAAATCAGCTGTTAGGGCAGCTGGGTGGGGGTTTGTTGAGGGGGAGTTACTGCCCTCTTCAACTGGCCCGTTCTACACCCTGGCTTTTTAATGCACCTCACTATGCAGGGCTTACATCATACTTCACATATAACTCAATTAAACAAATATAATAATAATGATAATTAAACCCAAATTAAATTATATTGAGGATGGTAATGACAACTGGGAAGTAGCAAGATCTCAGAGTATAATATGTATTAATGAACCTTTATAACATAAAAGTAGCACATTCTTTTGTTCTTTATTTTGCTGTTGTTTTTATTTCATTCTTCATCATTTATTGTTACTTTGCCCTATGTTCCTTTGTTTATGATTTGCTACCTTGTAAATATTAAATGTAATGTTATTATTTTTATTTTGGGGTGGGCGCTTATAAGCCTTTGGCTTCAGCCCACTCCCTTTGAGCAGGTTAACTGCTCAAACAAATAAATAAACTAAACTAAACTAAACGAATATTCCCGTCCTTCACTCTCGGACTTTCTCTGTAGACAGAGGTTTGATGAAGGTGTAGGAGGCAAGGCAAGTTTATTTGTAGAGCACAATTCATACACGAGGCAATTCAAAGTGCTTCACAGTTGCAGAAAATTACAAGAAAACAGATCAAATCAATCAATAAAACATCAACATAAAGTTAATCAATGACAGTAAAAGTCAAGAGTGCAGATAAAATACTTTCAGTTTTCATAGTCACGGGTAAAAGAGCTGTTTTCAGCCTGGATTTGAACATTGTCAGAGTTGAGGCCTGTCATGAAGACTGTTCCAGATTTTAGCTGCATGAAACTGAAACGCAGCCTCACCGTGTTTATTATTGACTCTGGGAACCACCAGGAGACCCCTCCCTGAAGTTCTCAGGGCCCGAGATGGTTCATACGGCTCTAACATGTCAGAGATGGACTTTGGTCTAAACCATGAAAAGACTTAAATTATATTCTCTGAGTGACAGGAAGCCAGTGCAGAGACCGGAGCACTGGACTAATGTGGTCGTATTTCCTTGTTCTTGTCAGGACTGGAGCAGCAGCGTTCTGGATGTTCTGCAGCTCTAACAGCTGGTTTAGAAAGGCCAGTGAGCAGCCGTTACAGTAGTCTAACCTGCTGGAGACAAATGCATGGATGAGTCTCTCTAAGTCTGGTTTTGACACTATTCCTCTGATCTTAATGTTCTTCAGATGGTAAAAAGCTGATGATGTTATTGCTTTGATGTGGCTGTTTAAGTTCAGGTCTGAGTCCATGATTACTCAGAGATTTATAACCTGATTTTTTGGTTTCAGAGGAGTTTGATGAAGGTGTTGATGAAGATGTAGGAGTTTGAAAATAATAATTTGAAAATTCAAGCATAATTAAGCCCCACCCTACTGTACATAAGTGTATACACAAGTCTCAAATTAGACCTGATAAACCTGCAGTATCTGGCTTGAGCAGAGCTACTCTTGGCCTCTTTCTTGTTGCATTTGGAAGTCGGTGGAACACACTTGACTTGTCACTATCCCAGTCTAGAAAACAAAAGTATTTCGGAAAACCTACTTATGCAAAACTAAACTTAACTACCCTCCTTAGTGTCTCCATCCGGTCACTACAGCACAAGTCAGTGCTATTTTGCCTCATAAAAGTATGTTTTAAAGCAGTCATTCGTGGCATTTGTTCCATATAATGATTGACGTTGATGTTGTTTATGGTCGACCCAAATATATGTGACGAAAAGGGGTTTACCTTTTTCCTCAGGACGGTAAAAAGGCTGAGGAGAGAGGGGAGGAGGCTGAGGAGAGAGGGGAGGGGGAGGAGAGGAGAGAGGGGAGAGAGGGGAGGGGGAGGAGAGCGGAGAGGGGAGGGGAGTGAGAGGGGAGGGGGAGAGGAGAGGGGGGAGGGGAGGGGGACTGAGAGGGGAGGAGGAGAGGAGAGAGGGAGGGGAGTGAGAGGGGGAGGCTGAGGAGAGAGGAGGGGAGGAGGAGAGAGAGAGGGGAGGGAGGGAGGAGAGGGAGAGAGGGGGAGGGGAGGAGGCTGAGGAGAGAGGGGAGGGGGAGGAGGCTGAGGAGAGAGGGGAGGGGAGGAGAGGAGAGAGGGGAGGGGAGGAGAGGAGAGAGGGGAGGGGGAGGAGAGGAGAGAGGGGAGGGAGAGGAGAGGAGAGAGGGGGAGTGAGAGGGGGAGGAGAGGAGAGAGGGGAGGGGGAGGAACCACAGAGAGCTGCCTGAGAGCGCCATCGTGTGGTGGAGAGAAAGACCTGCAGGTGTATCATTGTGGTTACAGGGAGACTGGCCTTTATTCTGGACAAGTCTGATCCATTTAACCTATGAAGCCCCACTTTAACCCTGCTTTACCCAAAATCTAAAAGCTTCAAAGAAAAGCATCAAAATAGCCACGAAAACCAGGATGAAAACGGAACAAAAAATCACCCTAACGACAGAAAAAGTTACAATCACTTTTAGGTCTTAGCTTTCAAAGAGAGGGAGCAAAATGCCTAAACCGACAAAAACAGAGGCGAAGCAACAGGCAGATTCGGCGGCGGAAGAGGACTATGTATGCCTCAGTCGAGTCACGGAACTCATGGAGCAGCAGAGGCTCATGTTCAGGGAATTAATTCAACAACAACAGGAGAACTTTAAAGGATTCATTCAACTCATCATGGAATCAACAAACACCCGGTTGGATTTACAGTTAAAGGACATACAAGAACTAAAAACAAGCCTGCAGTATACGCAAGGTGAGGTGGACATTTTAAAAGAAGAGAAAAGAAAACTCACTGAGCGAACGGACACAATACATAACGATTTCTACAAAGTATGCGAAAATCTGCACGTCATCACGGACAAACGGGAGTATCTGGAGGGACAGAGCCGCAGAAATAACCTGGTCTTTGAGGGAGTGTTGGAGACGCCTGGGGAGACCTGGGCTGACGCAGAGGAAAAAATCAAACATCTACTAAAGGAGAAGCTACATCTACAACATCCGGTGGAGGTCGAAAGAGCCCATCGCGTAGGGAAACCAGACAGCGGAGAGATTGGCCGAGACCCATCATCGCCAAACTACTACGCTGGAAGGATCGGGAAGAAATACTGCAGCGAGCCAAACATCTTAAAGGGACCAAAATCTACATAAACCAGGATTACACGGACTCCATCAAAAGGAAGCGAAAAGAGCTGATGCCGGAGCTGAGAGCTGCCAGAGAACGGGGGGACATAGCCTTTTTGCGACATGACAAACTCATTGTACGTCCGCGCACCAGCACACCAAAGAAAGCTTAAACACCGGGAAAAACATATGGATTTTGGTATGTAAAAGCACATAATTTCACATGTCCTGTAATACATATACTCATTCAATGACGTCCAATCATAGTTCATATGCTGCTGACGGCAGTGACCTAGGATTACAGCAAAGGATTTTGGACTGTGAGCTCTTGGAGCTGAAAGCTTCAGAATACACCGAACATAATACACTGGACTTGGAAGATCAGTTAGACCCAGATAACCTGTTCTTAACATCTAACGAAAGTAATTGCAAATACTACACTGAGAATGAATTTAACATCTCTGTTAAAACCGAAGGGAAATTCTCAATTATCCATTTCAATAGTAGAAGCATGTACGCAAATTTTGACGCAATCAAAGAATACTTAAAACAGTTTGAGAATCCATTTAGTATCATTGCAATATCAGAAACATGGTTTAATGAGGATAAAGGCATTGTGTTTGAGTTAAACAATTATACGTTAAACTATGTAAACAGAACCATTAAAGGGGGAGGAGGAGTTGCTATATACGTCCTCAACAAATTTAAATTCAAAATATTAAAAAACATGACAGCATCAATAAACAATTTGCTTGAATGCTTATCAATAGAAATTATCAATGAAAAAAAGAAAAACATAATAGTTAGTTGTTTATACAGGTCACCAGGCTCATGCGTGGAAATATTTTCAAATTGGGCGGAAAAAACATTCTCAGAATTGAGTAACAAGGTATTATTTATCTGTGGGGATTACAACATCGATTTGATAAATCCAAATAAACATAAGACAACTGATGAGTATATTAATAGGATGTACAGTATGAGTTTATACCCAACTATCACAAGACCTAGCAGAATAACAAAGAGCAGTGCTACCCTCATTGACAACATCTTCACTAATAATATGCAGTTCACAAATGTCAGCGGTCTAATGGTTTGTGATATAACGGATCATCTGCCCGTATTCACGGTGTATGATGATAATGAGTTAGATCAAAAATCACCTCAAAAATATTTTTATAAACGTGTAAAAACTGAAGACTCAATTTACTCACTTTATAGTGACTTAACAAAACAAGATTGGAATGAGGTATATAACAAGAATGATGTAGATAGTGCTTACGATACATTCATGGAATTCTTTAGTGTAACATACAATAAACACTGTCCAATTCAGCAATTCAGTAAAAACAGTAAAACGACAAAATGTCCGTGGCTAACCAAGGGTTTACAAAATGCTTGTAAGAAGAAAAACACTCTATATAGACAATTCATTAGATTAAGAACAGTTGAATCTGAAAGTAGATATAAAACATATAAAAATAAACTGACCAATATATTAAGGAAGGCTAAGAAACTATATTATACCAATCTATTATATAAAAACAAGAGCAACATGAAAGGGGTATGGGAAATACTAAACACTATAATCAAAGGTAATGCAAAAAATAATTCATATCCAAACTATTTCATTGATGGGAACAATGACAATCATAGAATGAATGATATTGTGGAAAAGCTTAATAGTTTTTTTGTAAATGTTGGACCGGATCTGGCAGCAGAGATTCCGGAGTGTAGTAGCAACGAAATGGAGTCATTGATAGACATTAACTCAAAAACAATGTTTTTGTCTGGAGTAACTGAAGCAGAAATAATAGATGTCATTAACGGGTGTAAGAACAAATCGTCTACAGACTGTTTTGATATAGATATGACACTAGTTAAACAAATTATATATAGTATCGTGAAACCATTAACCTACATATGCAACTTATCGTTTCAAACAGGAACATTTCCAAATAAAATGAAAATTGCAAAAGTTATACCTATACATAAAAATGGGAACAAACACATCTTCACTAACTACAGACCTGTCTCTCTGCTCCCCCAGTTTTCCAAAATCTTAGAGAAACTTTATAACAGTAGAATGGATAATTTCATAGATAAGCATAAACTAATTAATGAAGGTCAGTACGGGTTTCGAGCAGAAAGGTCAACTTCAATGGCCATCATTGATGCAATAGAAGAGATTACTAATAGCTTAGAGGGAAAGAAACATGCAGCTGGAATATTCATTGACTTGAAAAAAGCATTTGATACACTAAATCATTCTATATTATTAAAAAAATTAGACAGATATGGCATAAGGGGAGTGGCTTTGAGCTGGATTCAAAGCTATTTAACTGGGAGACAACAGTATGTGAAGATGGGGAGTTTACATCAGGTTACTTGGACATTGGCTGTGGGTCCCACAGGGATCTGTCTTAGGCCCAAAGTTGTTTAATTTATATATTAATGACATTTTTAATGTGTCTAAATTATTAAAATTAGTGATTTTCGCAGATGACACAAACGTCTTCTATTCCAATGACAATTATAGTACTTTAGTAACTAACGTAAACTGTGAATTAAGGAAATTAAAAACATGGATGGACATTAACAAATTGTCTCTCAACCTAAATAAAACAAAAGTAATGTTTTTCGGTAATTATAATGGAAAACCAGACTCAGTAAACATAGACGGTGTAGTTTTAGATACAGTATCAGAAATTAAATTCTTAGGAGTCACCATTGACAGTAAATTAAGCTGGAAACCACACATAAGTCACATACAAGGTAAAGTCTCCAAAAGTATCTCAATCATTAATAAAGCAAAGTTTTTCTTAAATTACAATGCATTATTTTTGTTATATAGTTCATTAGTTTTGCCATATCTAAATTACTGTGTAGAAGTTTGGGGCAATAACTATAAAAGCTCATTACACCCCCTTGTTATACTCCAAAAACGGGCTGTAAGAATTATACATAAAGTAGGTTATTGTGATCACACGAATATATTATTTCTGCAGTCTAAACTGTTAAAAATGCATGATTTAGTTGATTTATCTACTGCCCAACTTCTGTTTAAAGCCAACAAAAATGTGCTACCTGCAAGGATACAAATGCTTTTTGCACGCACAGAAGGGGGATATAACCTGAGGGGGTGTGATAACTTTAAGGTTCAAGCAGTGTCTTCCACTAGGAAAAGTATGTTTGTGTCTGTATGTGGAGTTAAACTCTGGAACAAATTGGGGGCAGAGCTCAAACAATGTCCAAATATTCATCATTTCAAATCAAGATATAAAAAAATGGTATGGTCAAAGTACCAGAAGGAGGAAATGGGTACTTGATTACTAATGGGTGTCACAAAGTGCTGTATACTTTAAAGGTCAGATCTAACTAATAATGAAGTATATTGTGGTTGTTACTAATATACTATTGCAGTTGTTATTGCTATTGTTATTGTTGTTGCTGTTGTGTTGTTATCATCACTATTTTAACTTTAAACTTTAAATGTAACAGTCTAGGATTAATACCTAACAATCTGTGGATTATTCTTAGAATCAAACTTAATCGATTCAGACAGCAGTACTGCTATTGATGCTGATGGTAATATAAAGGAAATAAATTCTTAGAAGTAAAACATGCACATATCTATGTACTCCGCATTCAACATAACCCATAGTACAGGGCAGACATGTGGGGCCGGCAGCTCGAGGAAACCCTCTTCTGGCAGCAGACTCCTAAACATTTGTCTCTTTTAATGCATAGTATAGGACACTTAACAAAGGATGGTCCGGTTACTCGGGGGCTGCTCCCCTCTGGCAGCTGGTCCAGTCACAGAGAAAAAACAAACAAACAAAAAAAACCAAAAAAAAACGAATCCCTTGTAACACACATCATTAAGATCATTCTTGTTATCATGAGCATCAATCAGTCTGCGATTAATGTACCTTTCATGAATAAATGTGGAGTATGTTATGTATCAAACATTTTGATACAGAGTAATGTTATATGGGTTGTAATGGTGATGGTGAATAACGGTAATGCCAACACGGTAATGAATTCGGTATGGGAAACAGAAATAATACACTGGTTGTAGCGTGTGAGATACTGTGAGTGTTGACCTGGTATAATGCAGTATGGCATCTGTTGAAATGTAACCAACTCGGTTGATAGTTGTCTTGTAAGATGGTAAGAAATATGCAGTGTTGTTAGTTATTGTTATTTAACTACTTCCACTCGAGAGCCCCCGGTACCGGGGCAACCCTCGCTGTGCTACACAACGACGCACGTAGCCCGCTACCGCTTCGACCAAAACACACTTATCATACATCAAATTGTCAAGCAGAAACTCCTCAACAAAAGTATCCACTCCAAACTCAAATCAATGTAACACAGCTCAAACCCCTAGCAATAAAACACCAACATGAAGTTGGTGTTTCTGGAATCTGGAACAGTCTTCATGAGGATGTGAGACAGGCCTCAACTCTGACAATGTTCAAATCCAGGCTGAAAACAGCTCTTTTTACCCGTGCATATGAAAACTGAAAGTATTTTATCTGCACTCTTGACTTTTACTGTAATTGATTAACTTTGTGTTGTTGTTTTATTGATTGATTTTAACTGTTTTCTTGTAATTGATTGACTGCGGAACTTTCCGCAGTCAATTATTGGTTTCCGTTTCTTTATTATTATTATACCGACACATTTTTCCTGATTTTCTGCAGCTTTCAGCACTTTCATGCTTTGTGCAATTTCTGCAAGTTATGCATCAAAATGTTCCGCATGTTGAGGAGAATCCTGCTATTACTTTTGGGACTTCTGCAATTTACATTTTTTCCGCAATCAGCCGATATTCGGACGATTTTTCCCATTGACGCATAATGGGGCTCCCGCAAATTCATGCTTTTCCGCATTTTTTCCCGCAATTTCTGCAATTTCTGAAGTTTGTGCATGTTCAGCTTCCACAACTTGTGGTTTTTGAGAAAAAATTGGCCTTCTGCAGTTTTCCAGTTTTTTTCTACGGGAATTTGAAATTTTTGCATTGGTGTGTATGTGGTCTCTACCCCATTAGTGTGTATGGGGAATCCAGCCAATGCATTTTAATAGGATTTCTGGCACTCCAAGTGTTTCAGCCATTTGTGCAGCTTCTGCAATTTCAGCATTTAGGCGATTTCAACATTTTGACCAGTTTATGGAATTTAAAAAGTTTATGCAATATAAACAATTTATGCAAATTAACCAGTTTACGCATTTTAACCAGTTTACGCATTTTAACCAGTTTATGCAACATAACAATTTATGCCATTTAGGATTCATGACATTTGGCAGTTTATATAATTTATGCAAATTAACTAATTAATGCATTTTACCGTTTTTTTTTGCAATTTAACCAGTTTATGCAACATAACAGTTTGTGCAATTTAAACTGTTCATGCATTTTACCGATTTATGCAAATTAGATTATGCAAATTAACCAATTTATCAATTTTACATTTTTTTGCAATTTAACCAGTTTATGCAATCTTAAGTTCATGCAACATGAATGTTTATGCATTTTACCAGTTTATGCAAATTAGATTATGCAAATTAACCAATTTATGCATTTCACAGTTTTTTTTGCAATTTAACCAGTTTATGCAATTTATCCAGTTTATGCATTTTACCAGTTTATGAACATTAGATTATGCAAATTAACCAATTTATGCAATTTCTGCATTCAATTCCCGCAGTTCCGCAGTCAATCGCAATGGCGCAGCCATTGCTGCATTTCTAGTTTTTTCTGCAACTGTGAAGCACTTTGAATTGCCTCGTGTATGAATTGTGCTCTACAAATAAACTTGCCTTGCCTTGCCTTTCAACAATTGAAGTTTTGACCAGGTAATTGTTTTTGCTTCTGGGTTTTCAAAAGACGAAACGCAGAACTACGAACAAGATATCAAAAGAAAGCTAACAACTCACTGAATCGATCGGTGTAAAGCTTATTTGCACAGCAGTAAACATGTTCAGCAGAGTCCGCATCAAACTGCACATAAAACACCAGCAAATCAAAATAAAACATGCAAATGCGGACTTACCTTTGCTGTTTCTTTGCTCTGCTATGCTCCACTGTTCCAAGTTTTTTCACTGGACAAGAGTAAGATGGCACCGTCCTGTTGACGCCATTTTGGCTCTAAAAGACCCCGTATTTCAGCCACAACAGGGCAAAACGCAGAAACTGGGACTCGGAGTGGCTCTTACAGCGCCTGTACGAGCTCGCCTGTGAGTCGCCAGGGCTTCTGTCCGTCACAGAATGGATGGTATCATTCGATTCTGTAGAATCTCCCCTTTCAGGGGATATTTTGAGCTCGCTGATTGGATAAAATGTCGGGGAGTTAGCCCTGCGCGTAACGCTACATCGTCATTTCAGCTTCGACGCACAGAGCGCATGACGCATGAGGAAGAAGCAGCTATCGTATTTTCGAACAGATTTTTAAACTTTTTGTCACCACATCATGGCTTTTAGAGGGAAAAAAACACTTTTACACTCTCGAGGAGACACAGGATATAGTACTTGGAGACATGGAATTTGAAGACATTGTACTTCAAGACTACTCTTCTGACGAGTCCGATCTGTTGGCCACAACCAGCCGGTCAAATTATGAATATCCCCCAGATGAAAGGTAACTGTTTTAGGAATATTTTTTTTGTAAAGTAAATGTATATTTTTATGTCAATGGTGTAAATTCAAAATGTACAGACAAGTGTATTGCTATTTAGTGGGAGTACTAGTTTGTTATGTATGTTGATGTTGTATGATTTGTAAAGTGCTATGTAAAACTGATTTATTAGTATTTGTCTTTTTTATTTCCATCACTTCAATACTATATGAGACACAATTTATCATGTAACGTCCACACAGTGTGTCAAAAACAAAACATTGTAGTCTTATGTGCCAATTTGTACCACATATCTGAACATAGATTTATTCCACAGCAGTGATGTCTGCAACTGATTGCAAACAGATGCAAATTAGTGACTGTCTGCCTTTTGTTTTTCAGTGCTCCTTCAAATACACAAAGTGTGTCTGCCCCTCCCTCCACGGAGAGCCAGTCCTGCTGCCACATTACCTGCTCCTAGTGATCGCTGGAAAAATCGTGATGAGGAGGACACTGCCCCCAATCCACGCCGTTTTGTGCCAGCAAGAGACACAGGACCTGTTTTGGACAAAAACGCTTCATGGACAGTCCTGCAGTTGTTCCAGCTGTTTTTTAGCAGTGCCACTGTGAATACAATTATTGTAAACACAAACACTAATGCTGAAAGGCAAAAGCAGGCTGGAAAAAAATACAAATGGACTCCATTGACTCTATACTGCTGTTCACAGGACTTGTCTGTGCACACACAAGACAGGATTATAATGGTCCAATTTGCAGATGCTGAGGAGACTGCTGAGGAAACACCAAATACCTGCATGCCAGTTTATTTTGGGGAGGATGCCACTGCCATGAGAAAGTACTGCAAAAAATGCTTTGACGCAGGGGACAAACGGGTAAAGACTCCTGTGTACTGCAGAAAGTGTCAGGTACCTCTGTGCCTGACCTCCAAAAATAACTGTTTTGTCGCCTGGCATGATGCTATGTGAAGTTTTTTGTTTTATTTTACTTTTGATTACCTGTGTGCGTGTTTACTGTATATAGTTTTTGCAATAAAGTGTGCTGAAATATATAAATTGCGTCTTTACTTTTAGAAAAAAAAAGTATTTTTATGACCAAATATGTAAATATGTCCCAAATTTTCATTTTCATTGAGATATTCCATATTTCAAATTTTGTGCCAAATTGTGCCAAATGGCACAGCTGGTCTCCGCCTGGACTTTTTTATATTGTAAACCAGTAAAACCCTTCAATTCTTTGTTCAATAGGCACCAACATTGCTGAAAATGTTGATGACAGGGTTTATATACAATTTAGGTTGATATATTGCTTCTTTACAGTAAAAATAAGATTTTTTTGCTCCTTTTCTTCTGTTTTTGTTAGGCGGAAATCAAATTAGTTGAAAATAGACCACATTTAGTCTTGCCCACAATTATTTTTCTTCCAAATCTTCACATCCACAACACCCCCAAGCCCCAATAGCACATCTATGAGTAAAATTTGTATTTTAAAACCTTTCTAATCATGAAATAGTATGGGTATGCTTTTTTCAGAATAGGCCCATGTAGATTGCATGAGGTTAAGTTTATGAACAGGGGTGGGAGTCAATAAGCTTGTCTTCTTCCCACTCCTTTTCGAGTTAGAATGTATATTATTATTTTTCTTTTTTTCTTTTTTCTTTTATTGTGTATATATATATATATATATATATATATATATATATATATATATATATATATTTATTTTTATTTTTTTCTGTTTTTTTCTTGGATTTTGTGCCTTAGCTCGAAATAAAAAAACTCAAACAAATGAGTTACGCTGTTGCTCTGCAGTCCAGAAGCTTTTAGATTTGGGTAAAGCCGCCCTGGAGAGAATGCGCTGAGGGCGGAGCTTCTACAGCTTTAATTTAACCAAACCTGAACTAAGATATTAGAACAATAAAGTGTGGAAGATCTGCACATTTAAGAGACCGGGTTCATCTCCAGTGTCAGGAAACGAGGGGAAAATGTTGCCTGGTCTGATGAGTCTCGATTTCTGTTGAAACATTCAGATGGTAGAGTCAGAATTTGGCGTAAACAGAATGAGAACATGGATCCATCATGCCTTGTTACCATTGTGCAGGCTGGTGGTGGTGATGTAATGGTGTGGGGGATGTTTTCTTGGCACACTTTAGGCCCCTTAGTGCCAATTGGGCATCGTTTAAATGCCACGGACTACCTGAGCATTGTTTCTGACCATGTCCATCCCTTTATGACCACCATGTACCCATAAAATCTTCAAATGACAGATTGCCTCAAAATTGATGATAATTATGTTAATGACAATCAGTCAATTGCAAACGAGTTCAACAAATTCTTTGTTGAATCAGTCCACGATCTAGCCAAACCTTTCAAGGGCAAATTGCCTTCTGAGAGCAAAGCTCAGCGTAGCAGTACAGATCATTTTAAAATCAGAGAAGTTTTGCATGATGAAGTAAGGAAAATTATAGTCAATATGAAAAATTCTACATCAAGAGACATACATAATCTTAATGTAGCTCCAATTAAAAAACATCTAAGCAGCTTACTTGATCCTATAACTTACCTTGTAAACTTGTCAATACAAACAAACACTTTCCCACAGAGCTGGAAGATTGCTGTAATCACTCCAATTTATAAGTCAGGCCAAAAGACCTAGCCTGCAACTACAGGCCTATTTCCATTCTCCCTGTAGTTTCCAAAGTGCTGGAAAAAATTGTAGCTGGGCAATTAATAGAACATCTTGAAAATAACCAACTGTTGCATCCCCAGCAGTTTGGGTTCAGACAAAAATACAGCACAGAAACAGCCAACTGCTTTTTGTTGGAACAGATCAAAGGTTCACTGGATAAAGGGAATGTCGTAGGCGCTGTGGTTTTAGATCTGAAGAAGGCCTTCGACACAGTGGACCATTGCATCTTCTTGCAGAAATTACAGCAATTTCAATTTTCAGCTACAGCTCTGTCATGGTTTAAGTCCTACCTGGAGGGTAGAGAACAATGTGTGAAAGTAGGAAGCGTTAAATCCACCCTGAGTCCAAATGACTTAGGAGTGCCTCAAGGGTCAGTCCTAGGACCGTTGCTGTTTTCAATGTATATAAATGATCTCCCAGAGCTGTCAGGGTGTAAACTGCCAGCTTTATGCTGATGACACAGTTATTCATGTGTCAGCAAAAACATCTGCACTGGCTGGGCAGCAGTTAACACAGGCTTTACATAACATCTCAAGATGGCTTCAACTGTCCCATTTAACTTTAAATGTAAAGAAAACATTCTCAATGTGTTTCTCTATCAGCCGGAGGTCCCCTGACAGCACCTTTGAGGTTCAATTAGAACATGAACCCATTCAGGAGGTTCATGAAACAAAATACTTGGGCATTATCTTAGATAAACACCTGAAGTTCCAAAGTCAAGTAAATAACGTCTGCAGGAAAGTCAAATCAAATCTGAACTGTTGGTTTTATAAGAAGAGAGTTATCACATCACGCGCCTTTATTGTATATGCATGCAATGGTTTTTTCACATCTGTCATACTGCATTACAGCATGGTCACAAACATCAGCCTCCAATCTGAAACCAGTCACTTCTCTGTATAAACAGGCAATTAAGATATTCGACAAGAAACCTCTGAGAGGCATCATTGTGATGTCATACAAAAGCACAAGCTTTTGACTTTTGAAAACTTTGTAAATTTTAGTATAATGAAATTGACTTTTAAATGTCTGAACAACTGTGTGTCACCACTGTTCTCTGGCCTCATGGTGAGGTGTCAGGGCTCTCTCAGACCTTCCACCAGAGCCTCAGTTAGCGGGGATTGTGTGCTCCCAAAGTTTAGAAAATCTTTTGGACAGTCGAGCTTCTCCTTCAGAGGGGCTACACTGTGGAACTCTCTCCCCACTGCACTGAAACTGCAAACTAATATCAACATCTTTACCAGAGAGCTTAAACAGTGGCTCAAATCAGGCCAAACTTGTTCCCATCGGTAAAATGTGCCTTATCTTGTTTAATAATGTGTTTTATTGTAACCTTGTTTCATAATGTGTTTTATCTTTGTAACCTAAAAGCCCCCTATGGACAGGTGTTGAAAATTAGCACATGTGCTATAACACTTTAAACAATGCATCTGGTTTGTCCAATGTTAATTGCTATGTCCATATTTAATTAATAAATAAATGAAATGAAATGAATCCTCTGATGGCTACTTCCAGCAGGATAATGCACCATGTCACAAAGCTCAAAATTGGTTTCTTGAACATGATGTAGCAAGACGAGTGGTGATGGGCGGCACGGTAGTACAGTGGTTAGCGCTTGTGCTTCACAGCTAGAAGGTCCTGGGTTCGATTCCCACCTGGCCGGGGCCTTTCTGTGTGGAGTTTGCATGTTCTCCCCGTGTCTGCGTAGGTTTCCTCCGGGTACTCCGGTTTCCCCTACCACTAAAACATGTACAATAGGCCAGGATGAATGTGAGTGTGTTTGAGAGTGCGAATGGGGGACGACGGATGGAAATTAGCCCAAGGCTACAATCCGGTGTGGCTTGTTTACATGCATGAGACCCATGTATGTTCATTAACATGAACTGTCCCGACCAAATAACCAATAAATAAATAAATGGTATATTTTAGCAGGATTCAAATTAAATAAAACTAAGACAACGCCACCGGAGAGAAGGCTCCGGACCTCTAGAAAGGCTCGTAGGTTCGTTCATTGAGAAAATGTTCCAAAAGTATACATGATATTTATTTATCACAGTTTCCTTTAAAATCTTTCGTTCACATTTCCATTATTTTAAGACCTTGGGAAATCATTCGGTCCAGAGTGTAACATGATTATTCTTTTAACAGAAACAGTCCATACAAAACGGACACTAATAAATAAAGAAACCAAGGGGAAAAACAAGGATAAAACAAGGCAGCAGGGACATGACCCAACCCCTCGACCTATAAATTAAAGATAATGTTAGACTAACATAAAAAGAAAGAAAATGACCGTAATGCTAGCTGACTCATACCGTCGCACGCCCGCACGAGCTACTCGGCCATTCCAGTGCTTCGATAGTGCTCACACCGCACCCCAGCAGACCCTGGAATGCAAACCGAGCAGAGCTTTGGACGCCATGTGATGGTGCTATGAAGCCCTCAACCATCCGCGACACTACAGAAGAGCTTGTATTAGCGGCCATAAAGTACGAAGATAAATGAACGGCAAATAGCTGCATTATCTACTGTACCTGACAGAAGACGTACACACACCCTGGGTGCTCCCAGCCCAGCGGGCCTGTGGTGTACTTAAATAACGAGGCGATGCACGCGTTTTACCACTTTATATAGCAGATCTCTGGGAGCAACATAACAACGTGACACGAGGGAATTACAGTCTGAACATTTGTATGACATGCGCAGTAGACACAATAGCTAACTACGGCAAGTCTTCAGGGTCAACCTTAACACTCATTATAATAGTATTAATACACCACATTACCTCCCCCCTTAAATTAAAGGTAATCTCCACATAGTGCATTAATATAGAACACTAACGTAAAATACACTTCTTACACAGAGTGCGTTTTCTGCTCCGGTTAATTAAATGACCGCTCTAAACAAGTATGTTAAATCTTACAAATAACTCAACCCTCTTTACTAACTGAACAAGTCCCAGTCTATATTTAGTCTCTGTAACGTGACGGCCGCCTAGCCGTGCGCTCCGAGCGTCTCAAAGCCACTGTCTTTGGATCAGGCGGCTCAGGCTGGTCCAACGTAAACGGTTGTGGGGCAGGTGCTGTGGAGACTGGCCCGGAAAGGTCACTCTCCTGATCAGCTGACTGAGTTGCTCCTTGAGGCTCTGGGTCTGAAACGTCCTGAGGATATCGAGGTCGCAACTGGTCTCCGTGACGTCTGTACACTTGGTCAGTTGTCTCTCCCTGCACCCGGTACGACACCGGACCTGTCTGCTGTGCAACTACTCCAGGGATCCATTTGGGTTTATCACCTGCAGTATTACGTAGATATACAGGATCATCCACATCGAACTGTCTCTCGGCAGCCCGACTGTCGTGTTCCTCCTTCTGTTGATACTGCCTCCTCCTCACCCTCATGGCGATTTTTGGCCTCAGGAAGTCCAACCGCGAACGCACATGTCTCTTTAGGTGCAAATCTGCAGGTGACTCCCCAGTCGCACTGTTGGGAGTTGTGCGATACCGCAGTAGGAAATGCGAGACCTTGTCCTCAACACTCAAATCTTCTCCATCCAACTTCTTCATGCCTGCTTTGAATGTAGCAACATATCTCTCAGCGAGGCCATTGGTAGCTGGATGCCTCGGTGCACCAGATGTGTGAAGGATACCGTTCCTTTTCATGAAGAGCTGAAACTCATCTGACGTGAAGGTCGTGGCGTTGTCTGTGACAATTTGCTCTGGTATTCCATATGACGCAAAAAGTCTCAGAAGCCTTGAAATGGTTGCGGAAGATGTTATTTTTGCCATCTTGAAAACCTCCAGCCACTTAGAGTATGCATCTACAACGATCATAAACATGTGACCCATAAATGGACCTGCAAAGTCAATGTGGAGCCTTTTCCAAACCTCTCCAGGAAACTCCCAGGGATGTAGAGGGACTGGGCGTGGCATACGCTGCTCCAACTGGCACCGGTCACACTGCTTACAGGTCTTTTCAACGTCCATGTTACATGTGGCCACCAGACATATTGCCTCGCAATGGTTTTCATCTTTACAATGCCAGGGTGTCCACTGTGGATCTCATTAAGCACTGCTGTTCTTAGCTTTGTAGGTACCACTACTCTTGTACCCCATAGAACACAACTTTGCTCAACAGATAGTTCCTCTCTCTTTTTGTAGAACTCTTTCAGTTCTTCTGCTACTTCCTTTGGCCACCCTTCCATGATGTATCTGTGCAGCCTTGATAGCTCTGCATCCTTGCGTGTTGCCTTGGAAATCTGTTTTGCATTCAGTGGCACATCCTCCAGGTGTTCACAGATTAGTGCATGTAGGTATGCTGTCATTGTCTCTGTTCCTACATCCGTAGTCTCCGGCAGTGGGACACGAGAAAGACCATCTGCGTTGCCGTGTTCGTCTGACTGGCGGTAGATTATGTGGTAATCATAGGCAGACAGTATAATAGCCCACCTCTGTATGCGCGCTGCTGCCATTGTTGGAAGTCCCTTATGTTCTCCAAACAGCGTGAGCAGAGGTTTATGGTCGGTGATTAAGTTGAACTTCCGCCCCCACAGATATTGATGGCATTTCTTTACTCCATACACCAGGCTCAACGCCTCCTTTTCTATCTGTGAGTAGTTATTCTCCGCCGGTGAGAGCGTACGAGAAGCATAGGCTATTGGACGCTCTTGTCCGTCATGCGTTGTGTGCTGAATAACGGCTCCAATTCCGTATGCTGAAGCATCACATGCGAGAGAAAGCGGCAGGCTCGGATCATAGTGAACTAACACCATGTCACCGGTCAACATTTCTTTGCACTTATCAAAAGCGCTCTGTTCCACTTTACTCCACCTCCATTTTGTTTGGTCTTTTAACAGTCTGTAGAGTGGGGCCAAAACAGTACTTTGCTGCGGCAAAAAGCGACCGTAGTAGTTCACTAGCCCCAGGAAAGCCCTGAGCTCTTTGATGTTTGTGGGCGTTGGAGCATCATGCACGGCTCTGACCTTGTCTTTAGAAGGGTAAACTCCTTTTCCATCCAACATGTGACCTAGGTACTCGATTTGTGTTTTCCCGAAGTCACACTTACTCTCAGGCCATTTTCTTGCAGCCGCTGTAGAACTCTGTCCAGGTTCATCAGATGCTCAGCTTCGTCCCTGCCCATCACCAGCAGGTCATCCAAGTAGACCACGACGTTGAGGTCCCTCATCACGTTCTCCATAATCCTTTGGAAAATACTGACAGCAGAATTAATGCCAAAGCAAAGCCGATTGTACACAAACAGTCCTTTATGCGTGTTCACAGTTGTATACTTTTTTGACTCGTCATCTAGAAGGACTTGTTGGTAAGCGGCTGCCAGGTCAATTTTGGAAAATATCTTCCCCCCACATAATGCTGCCAGAACCTCTTCAATGCGTGGTAGTGGGTATGTTTCAGTGTTTGTAGCCAGGTTCACGGTTACCTTATAGTCGCCACACAAGCGGAGTCCACCATCCCTCTTGGTTACAGGGACCACTGGAGCAGCCCACTCGCTGTGCTTTACAGGGCTGATGACACCATCTTTTTCTAAGCGTTCCAGTTCTTTATCTACCCTTTCTTTCATTGCGAAGGGCAGGACACGGGCTTTGTGGAACTTTGAGACTGCGCCAGGCTTCACAGAAATTGTTGCTTTAATGCCCTTTAATGTTCCCAACTCATCTTTGAAAACATCAGCATATTTATCCAACACATCTTGGATTGACTTGGGCTTGTTTGTGCTTTCTGTGACTTTTTAAATCATTTTCCAGTTCAGTCTGATTTGATCTAGCCATTCTCGCCCACACAGTGAAGGACCTTCTCCGGCCACTACTATCAGTGGTAGATCAGCAGTCTGATTTCCATACGTCACTTTTGCAATGAACTGTCCTTTCACTGGAATAGTCTCTCCTGAGTAGCCCTTCAGTGCGACGCTGCTGCCCTCCAGTGGCACATGTGAGAATGACTGATCATACACATTTTCTGAGATAATGCTGACTCCTGCTCCTGTGTCAATTTCCATCGGCACTTTTTTCCCATTTACTTCAAAAGTTGCCCTGTATGGCCGCCGGCCAGCACCACTTGCACTGAACACAGAAAACATCAGAATTTCATCTTCTATTTCGTCAGCTTGTACGTAGCCTGTCATTTTTCCTTCTTTTCGCTCACTATTTCTCTTCCCCTTTTTCTCTTGCTTCTCACGTGTCCGCCCTCCAGTCCTGCATGCCTTCTGAATATGCCCAACTTTGCCACATTTATGACACTTTGCATTCTTGTAGTAGCAATCGCTGGCGATATGATCCATTCCTTTACATCTATAGCACCCTTCTTGTTTTAAAGGCGTGCGCCGGTCCCCCTTTCCCTCGTGAACAGAGGTGACGTCATCACCTTTCCGCAACTGCTGCGCATCCCGGTGGGCTGTCTCCATGTTAACCGCAAGCTCCACAGCTCTGGCAAAAGTCAGCCTATCCTCTGAGAGCAATTTGCGCTGGCATGCTTCAGAACTGACTCCGCTGACAAATCCGTCACGTAGAGCTTCATCCAGCCTGTCCCCGAAATCACACTTTGCAGCGAGTTGGTGCAGCTCAGCAGCATATTCCGTTGCTGTCTGGCCGCTCTTCTGGACACGTTTACGGTATCTAAATCGCTCGGCGATGACCAAAGGTCTTGGTTCATAGTAGTCTCGTAGAATGGTCACAATCTGATCAAACGTTTTCTCCCTTGGCTTGTCAGGCTGAACCAGGTTGCGTAGAAGACCATACGTTGCTGCGCCGACTGAGCTCAACAAGACGGGAACTTTCTTTTCATCGTCGACATCATGGGCCTCAAACAGTAACTCCATGCGCTCAACGTAGGCAGACCACGTTTCATGCTCCGGCTTGAACTCGTCCGGTCTTTGGGAAAAGTACGCTATAACCGATTTATCTCGTCGCCAATTATGTGGTGTACTTAAATAACGAGGCGATGCACGCGTTTTACCACTTTATATAGCAGATCTCTGGGAGCAACATAACAACGTGACACGAGGAATTACAGTCTGAACATTTGTATGACATGCGCAGTAGACACAATAGCTAACTACGGCAAGTCTTCACCACAGGGCCCAAGGCGGAAGTACAGAGAATAGCAGAGGACGAATGAACGAAGGGGAGGGGCTTTTATAGGATTTTAAGGGGTCGAGCGCCATCTGCTGATGTTCTGATGCTATATACTAATAATGAATATTAAATTAATAAGATCTACTAGCCTATTTTTAACAATAAAATTGGTAATGCCACAATGACATTGAGTTCACTGTACTACAATGGCCCCCACAGTCACCAGATCTCAACCCAATAGAGCATCTTTGGGATGTGGTGGAACGGGAGCTTCGTGCCCTGGATGTGCATCCCACAAATCTCCATCAACTGCAAGATGCTATCCTATCAATATGGGCCAACATTTCTAAAGAATGCTTTCAGCACCTTGTTGAATCAATGCCACGTAGAATTAAGGCAGTTCTGAAGGCGAAAGGGGGTCAAACACAGTATTAGTATGGTGTTCCTAATAATCCTTTAGGTGAGTGTATGTTTAAATGTATAATGGCTTAAATATAAGTAAAACAGTGAAAAGAAAAGAACAAATAACCCGCTGTTTTCACATTTGTCTCGGGAACGAAACAAAAACACTGAACCAAAAACTAACATGAACCCTTAAAGACTAAACAAGTAGAAAACGTGCACAGATTAAACTGACGGTGCTGCAGAGGAGGACAAAGTGACTTCATGTAGAAAGGGTGTAATAATAGTCTGTGAACAGCAGGGGGCGCTTTATGTCCAGACTTGGAGCCAGAGCAGAGAAAGAGACTGGTGGATAATCTTGGGTAAGGAGAAGAAGAGTCTATCCATGGAGAGTTTGATCGCGGACCCGTCTAAGACAGTGAGGACGGAATTATTTGTGTCTTTGAAAGAAACAGGATTTAAGCAGTTTTTTTCCCCCTTCCCTCTCCCGCTCTCTCCTATAAAGTGCTATATGCAGCTAATGACTCACCAGCCCGGTAGGTGGCGGCAGATGCACCATGTGGATGCCAGCCGCCATAAAACTCCAAAAGAAGAAGAAGAAGCAGCAGCAGCTGGTTGGGGTGATCTGGGATTACGCACAGCTGTGTGGAGCTCTGGCGCGTGCGTTTGAATCTTGTTTGCAGTGGTTGGTAGGGATTTATTCCTCGATTTTGCTTACTATTATTAATCTTATAGTTGGGCCCACTTGGTTGTATGGGTCGACCTCTTAAAAAGCGGGGTAGACCAAGGCATGATAGTGAAGGGGAAAGTAGTCAGGAGGTGAGGAATATGACTCGATTGGAAAGTGATGGCGAATTTAAGATCATCTTTAAGCTTGTCGGTAAAGATGCAAGGGCACTAAACCCACTTAAATTGTCGGAAGAGCTGAAAGATAAGGTTGGAGTCGTTTTGAATGCCAAGGTTTTGGGGAATGGAAATATATTGGTGTTTTGCAAGTCTGAAGCGCAGAGAACAAAGGCTCTGAAGGTTAGGCAGTTGCTTAAATTGCCAGTGGAGAGTTTTATCCCTGATCAGGACAAGAAAGCGAAGGGGGTCATATATGTTAGTCTGGAGATCTCAGACCAAGATATATTACTCAGAACATAAAGGGCGCAGAAGTTGAGTCAGCCCGAAGGTTCAATCAGACTGGAAATGCGGTGCTCCTTACTTTTCGACAAGAGGCAATCCCGGAAAGGGTAACTCTGGGATATATGAGTTATCCTGTAAGGCAGTACAATCGGCCCCCACTTCGGTGTTACAAATGTCAGCGCTTTGGTCATGTGGCAGCAGCCTGTAGGGGGTCGGCCAGGTGTGGGAAGTGTGGAGGAAGTCATAGTTTCAGTGAATGTACTGTTGAGCAGGCCAGGTGCTGCAATTGTGGTGGAGCCCACAGGCCGTCATCTAGAGAATGTGAATTTCACCAAAGGGCAGTAGAGGTTGAGAAGATAAGGGAGGACGGTAAACTGACCTATGCTGAGGCAATTAAAAAAGTTGGAGTAGCTAGGACACCTGGTCCGGCTGGGGTACGGGCTGCTGTGATCTGGCCAAGGGGAGAGGAGAAACAGGTATTTGCAACTCAGGCGTTTAAAAATTTTGTGGTAGATGTCCTATGGGCTTCCAGGAGTATATCTAAAAAGCCAGAAATGGTCAAAATGGTGGAGGATGCCGTGGAAAGATATTTTGGGGGTGGGCATGGTGGGCCTCCTGCCTTACAGAGACAGGAGGAGGGGGTGATTGGAAGGGGACTTGGAGCGACCTTTGGGTCAGACGGGTTTGATGACTTTAGTGACCGGGACATGGATGGGGGCCAAGAAGTAGGTACTTAATGGGGCGCATGTTTTGCATTTTTCAGTGGAATGCGAGAAGTCTGGTAGCAAATGGGCAGGAGTTGAAAAAATTTCTTGATGACCTTAAGTTTTTACCTGAGATTGTTTGTGTGCAGGAAACGTGGCTGAAATCCTGTTTGGACTTTGTGATCTCTGGCTATGAAAGTGTCAGGTATGATAGACAGGACAAGTCGGGAGGGGGTTGTGCTACTTTTATAAGGAGAGATGTGCAATTTCAAAAAATTAATTAAAAAACTTCTCTTGAGTGTGTTGCGATTCGAGTGTGGGAAAGAGGTGGGTGGACATACGTGGTGACCTTTTACAACCCTTGTTTACAAATTAATGCTGTAGATTTGGAGGAGGTTAAAGAGCAGGTGGGTCGGCCTGTGGTGTGGGTGGGGGATTTTAATGCACATAACCCCTTATGGGGAGGTGTAAGTAGGGATGCTAATGGAAGTGTTGTCGAAGATTTTATGGATGATTGTGAATTGGTGTGCATGAATGACGGGAGACCAACTAGATATAATATTCAAACAGGGTCAGAGTAATGTATTGATTTGGCATTAGTGTCCAGTGAGTTAGCAAGAGTTGGAGAGTGGAGTGTTTGGGATCAGGGGAATATTGGGAGTGACCACTACCCAATAATTCTAAGGTTTGGAAGAGAGCTGGTCACTAGGGATGAGGGATGTCTGCAGTATTTGGATTATGGAAGGGCAGATTGGGATAAATTTTGTAGTCTGTGTGATGAGCGGTGTGGGGAAATAGAGGATAGTGGAACACTTGATGAATGGAATGACAGTTTGTGTAAAGTTGTAATGAATTGTGCAGTTGAATGTGTTCCTCAAAAGAGAAGTCCTAAGAAGAGAGCTCCTGTCCCATGGTGGAATAAGGCCTGTGGGGAGGCAGTTAGGGGCAGAAATCGTGCATTTAGGTTGCTGAGGAAATACCCAACCCAGAGTAGAGCAATTGAGTATAAGAGATTGAGGGCTAAGACCAGAAGAGTGATAAAAGAGGCTAAAAGGGAGTGTTGGAGGAGGTATTGCGGAAAGCTCGGAGCAGAGACGTCAGTGAGATTTTGGAATATAATTTTGGAATATAATGGAGCGTCAGTTATTACTGATATGGAGAAGGCTACTGTGTTTGAAGAATCGTTTAAAGCTGTGCATAGTGGGGAGAATCTTGGGGAGGAGAGTGTAAGGAAGCGTGATGAAACGTTAAAGGCCTGTTCATACTCAACAAGACGCGAGAACTTTCTTCTCGCACCCAGAGCTGCGAGAACAAAATGACGTCATTTTGTTCTCGCAGCTCCTGTTCGGCAACTCTTGCTGACACTTCGGTTCAGCAGAACTTTGTTCGGCAGGGCTGCGAGAACTCTCGCTGTGATTGGCTGGATGTTTAGTGGGCGGGGTTAATTTGGCAGAACCGGGAAGCGAGAATCCAATGTTTACTTCTTTGTGTTATATTTTATTTTTGATCAGTGGATAAATCATGTGTTTAAAGCGCTGCACGGTTTGAGAAAAGCCTTTGAAGTGAGGTTACGCATGCGCACTGCGTTCTGCACCGCCACAGAGTGAACCATTTCAGACAGTCCTGGAGTCACCTCGTGTCTGAGCCTCCCTCCCTTTAGTCAGACAGAAGCTGGTCACTTCCCCCGGAGCAGGGCCTGAGCTCAGGGTCATTAAAGCACTGATGCGCTAATGGCCCCAGCCATGTGTGCGGCGGCAACATCGTGCACCGGCCCAGTTTATTTATTTATTTTTCCCACAAGAACGAAATCTAAGTTGTGTCAACTAAACAGGCCCGTTTTAATTTTACACCAGTTTCATTTGTTTTAAGCGCTGATGTGTCCGAGTCCGACCGAGCCCGAACATAAGGCCGGGTTGCAGCTCTCTGTAAGGGACTCGTTTTGGGAGTAGCACCGCTGCGTTTATTGTAGTATTTCTATCGCTCTGGTATATTTCCTTTCGGAAAATCATCCCCCTGTGCGGCGAACATGTTCACCTCTCAGAGTGAGCGGAGTGAGTGAGTCTTCACGCTGCCTGTGCTTTGTCATGTGGATTGGATTTGAAATAAACTACCTATCAGCGTTGCCAGGTGTACGATAATTATGGCATTTGTACGATGTACGATCAATAATGTCTAATGTACGATAATTTGGCCAGATGTATATTTTGCAACTGCCGGAGACGGAGTTTTTTTTTTTTTTTTAAACCCCGTGCTTTGCTGGGAGTGAGAGGATATGAAGGGAGTGACGTTTATGTGTGTTTCAGAACAAGGAGCATGATTGGTGGGATGCTCAGTTGCCCCCGCCCCCATGATTCTGATGCTCAATAGTTAGTTCCTATGTATTTGTTTGTGGGGGACACAACTAGTGAGTGCCCAAAACTCTAAGAACCCATAGGACACGATCTCCAGAGTGATTTTATTTGACTATAGCTCTCTCGTAGCCTTGTCATTTTGTGTGACATTTGTATGATAATTTCTTTCAAAATACGATAATTTTGAGTCTCTGGTACGATAATCCTACATTTCCCACCTGGCAACGCTGCTACCTATGCTGATTGATGTCATAAAAAGCCACTCATATCTTCACTTGAAACAAGCACAATCAATTAATATATCCATCTGTCTGCTAATATAAACGTAAGCGCTGTGAACGGAACTGTGGCAGAGGCAGGGTAAATGACTCAAGTCAACTTGTAACACTTTTTAATGCTGTCCCAAATAGCACCTGGTTATTCATATATTGTAATAAATTCATGATGAAAAAAGTCCTTTGTCAATCTGAACGGTAATTGTTGTTGTCATGGCGATGTGAAACCAGGAAGAAACCACCCTCCCTCCTGGAACACCTTTTTCTGCGACCTGCATTTGTGGTTTCTGTGTTCCACATTGTTTTTCGGGATACTTTTATACGTCTTTGCTGAGTTTTTGTGGAGGTTTGGTGGATTTTCTACCAACCATGTCAAAAGTACTAGAGTGTTTTACTCAAGACTAGCGAATTACTTAGACAAACGGAGCATACTGGTATTGGTGCTTTTCTCGACCTTTTAAAAAGCATTTGATACGATCGACTTTGAAATCTGTGAAGGAAATTGTAAAGTTATCATATGTATTGCATTTGGTGACTGTTACTATGATCTGTATTGATGAAATGTTAACTCTTTAAACCATGAGGTGCTCCAAACCACTGAAGCTTCACTCTGTGTTGGGAGATAAGGGTGCAAAGGTGGTTTGTCTGTAGAGCCATAAAACCCCCATAAAGGGAACTTTATGGCCGGTGACCCTTGACTTAATGTCAACACAAAGCCAGATGCCCGCTCAGGAAGAGGGGGCTGACGTTTTACGACTTCCACCACCAGCCCCCATCCTGACTCAGGGGTCTAGGGGAGGAGGAGGCTTTTTCTGACCCCAATGGAAAATTACTGTCTTGAAGGGAATGGGATGTGGCTATATTTTTTCATATAGTCTGTTTGAATCTTTGTATTTGCTGAGTTTCTCATTACTCATTCTCCCGGAATCCGAGATGATGATGATAAACTCAATGTGTGACCTTTTGTGTTTAAAGGGGCTCTGTGGAGTTTAGCAGTTTTGTGCTCACAATTGCCCCCTCAGGCCAAACGCGTAACTGCAGCCTCGATGATAAGCTCGTGCATGAGGCGCTCAGGCTTTACGAGCACCAGAAATATCAGTCCCGTCCTGGTCAATTTACAGATTTACAGGCGTGACTTAAACTGAGGTAAGAAACGTTACTGTTTTGTAAGATATTTAGCCCAAATCAGTTTGAGTGAATGTTTTCCAAGATAAAATACTTGAGCAAATGCAGCAAAGTGAATCGAGGGAAGAAGCCAAGTAATAAATATAAACGAGTAATTGACGTTTGAAGGAGGAAAAATAAATAAATAAATACTCGTATACTTTGTATGCATAAACGCAGGCCTAATTGAAATAATAAAATATTTCCACCGGTGGAAAAGCCAAAATCTTCTCTTCAATTTCCTGGGCCCAAAGTTAGCATAGCTAACTCGTAAACTATATTGTAAACGGCACATGTCCACTTTTTGTAGTCGTTTCACTGCTTATAAATTCGTGAACAGTCAGGCTTATTTTGCGGCCAAGAAAAGCTTTAGCAGCATTGTTTTTGCCATTGTAAATACAGCACCATTACCACTGTTACTACTCAAATGTTTTGTAGGTGGGTCAATGACGTATAAGGGTCTAAAAACAAAACTGATGGCATGCATATTTTTGAGTCAATAATTTTGTGTTTAAACAAGTTATGTTTGTTAAATAACATTTAAAAGTATTTAAATGTATTTTTTTTTATGTATTTGTAGTTTCTCTGTATAAAAAAGTGTCAGGTGGCGCAACTGAGTTTTTTCAAAAATTTAAATGGCTTCCAAAAATGTGTACAAAGTCAAATCTTTGCCAAGTATATCTTAGACAGTCTTTCTCCTCAGAACATTTCATCTGTAATTTGTAACTGACTGATGCTGTAATCAGCAAGAAAACAGGAGGACCATGGACTGAGTGCTCGGTGTCAGCCCAAAACAGATATAGGTTCAGTATCGGAGATTTTAAACCAATATCTGATTTTTTTTTTCTAGTATTGACTCTGATACTTATATCAGTATTGGATCAGTGCAGCCCTATCATTTTTAGATGGTAATTTGACATTTTTTGCAGTTGCACCACTTGACTGTCTGGTTGCACCACCTGACATTAGCAACTAATTTCAAATTAAATGGGCTTTTATGTGGACTCTTACATTAGCTTTAGCATTTGTTAGCATGGGTAAACATTTACTTTTAAAACAAATTAAGACTTTGATAATAAAATATTTTCCAATATTTACATCGGTTGTACCACCTGACACCAAAAGTGTGACAGTTTACCTATGAGTCCGAAATAAGCTATTTTTTCTCAATTCTTGAAAGAGATTTTCAAACCTTTTCACTCAGCCATAAAGACAACTTGTTCCTCTGGCTGATGTCATATCCTGTTTGCTGATACTATTCTTTATTTCAAAATAAAAGCCCTGTTCTTACGGATGTGCCACCCTGATATTTAAGATCGTTAAGATTACAAATTGTCGGACAAAAGTTTTTTAACTCAAAAGCTTTAAAACTATGAATATTCACAAATGAGGCTTATTTGAAAGATATTTAACATACAATTATGCCATGATGTTTTATTTTTTAATTGTTACCCTGAAAATACAATTTTCAGAAGCTTTATTAGTCTAATCATTTGCTCGGACGGTTGCACCACCTGACATTTTAGGGGTTTGAGGTGTGAAAACATAAAAAAATATTTATTATTGAAATGTGATGAATATGTGTTTAAACTAAATAGGTTTTGTAGAATAAAGTGATACATGTAATGAAAAGATCAAATTATTTAAAAAAGAAATATAACACTCGGACACAAAAATATGCACGTCATGTCAATCACCCAGGTACAGCACAATTACTGTTATTACTGACACTACTAGTCTGCTACTAAAACTACACAACTTCTCTGTAGGTATACAACTATTAGATCAACTATTTTGGTAACTTCCAAATATGATTATTTTATGGCTTGTTTCAGTGAAGTTTGTACAACATGCACGGACAGTCGGACACCGTTGTTTTGAAGCATCAACAACACTTTTCCTCCACGTATTTAGTAATTTCTTACCTTTCAAGCAAAAATAAGCTGCGGGTCTTTTGAGAGATTCTCTCAACATTTTCCGATGTTTACTCTGGTTCTTTGCCTACGCCGATCAGACTCGACTTTCGTCTTTTTTGTCACACTCGAATAAACTCTTTGTTTCTTTTTGTTATTTGGGGTCTGGGCTGGAGTTTCGATGATGCTTGAAGCCGGTCTCCTCTTATTCTCCGCTAAATCCATCCTTCTGAAGTTACCACTCGCGCTGCAGCGTCAGTATAGAGGAGATAAAGCTAAGGCTACAGCTAAGGCTACAGCTAAGGCTACAGCTAAGGCTACAGCTAACGCTACAGCTAAGGCTACAGCTAACGCTACAGCTAACGCTACAGCTGAGTGTGAACGCGCATGACGTCATTACGCTGTTTGCTTGTTCGACCCGAGCATAGACTATTCAAGTGACTTTACAGGCATGTAGAGGCAATTGCGGTGAAAAGGCCAGGGCTCATTCTACTCACCAGGGCATTGCTGGAGCATGTATGAGGAAGACATTTTTAATGTGTATACATTTATTTGTGGTTAAACTTGTGTATAGTCCCTTTAAATCTGTTATTTCTGGGGCAGAAATTAACAGGGCATTTCTAAAGTTTGTTGTGCGAAATTCCCGAACAAAATCTTGAAAAGCTCTCTCACTATGGTGTCAGAGGTGTGGCTCTCCAGTGGTTCAGGGACTACGTTTGTGGAAGACAGCAATATGTGAACATAAATGGGGTAAATTCTGCAATGGCAAACATTGAATTTGATATATATCTATTTCAATGTTCTTTTTCAGAACTGATTTAAAAATAATTAGTTGGACTGTCAAAAAGCCCGTACTGTACAGCCCCGCTGATACTTTGGTAGGGTTTGACATTGCTGAAGGCAAAACCAACAAAAAAAGTATATAAATGAATATTATATATTGTCTTTATGCCACCTGTTCTGTTATATTCCGCCTTCACCTCTTTGGAAATGTCAGCGGGAGCTGGTTTTATGTGAGCGATTCATTGCTTTGTCTATATGCAAATCATCTTTGCCCAGGGTGGGGGGTTAGGGACCCCTGTTAAGCTTGTAGCTTTTTGGGTGTCCATTTTCACAATGTAGCAATACTTGATGGTTTATAAGTTGAATTTCCTAATTGTATGTGCGAAATTTTGAAATCAATAAATAAAAACTCACTGTGTGGATAAACCACACTTCTCTGGTATCGAAAAAATGAAAGTATCAATCTCTGTTTAGATCAAAGTTTTAAAGCTGTTGGTCTATAGGGCTAAAGAATAACCTTTTTTTTCCACCATTTTCCCCTTTTTTTCCTTCTGTCTGTCTCATTTTCATAATTTGTTTCTCTAATTTTTGCTAATTTTTATTACTGATATTTCCCTATTAACGCCAATTTTTCAAATTTTTGCCAATTTTTTCCCCTTCGATTTATTAAAACAATTTAAAATAAATGTTTTTAAGAATAAGAATAATAAATTAATTAAATTAATTAAAGCTCGTGGGCCGTGCCTCCTTTAGTGCCTCCATTGCCGTGACATAACCCTACCGAGAGCGCTAGCGCGGCCAAACTACATTTTATTGCCCTGATGTGCCATAAATTTTGTCAGTAAACATCAAAACTACATTTTAACCTCTCCATGTGAATAATGGCTCCAACCTGCAGAGGGCGCTAGCGCGCCCCAAATATTTTTTATTTCACAAGCAGCATCGGACGGCCCTGATGGGCCGTACTTCCATGACCACTGTCCACAAGCTCCTGACAGGGCGCCAACGCACCGTAATTGTGTAAAATGTGAGATTTATGTGTCAGTCCCATTAGAATAACATGGGGCCCCGGGCGTCACCATGGCAACAACGTACAAAATACCCTATGGGTCCTATTGGCTTTTTTGATCGGGATGCCATCAACTATTTTTGTGCCAAATTTCATCCATTTCCGAGAAACTATTTTTGTTTTCCCATAATGCATTTTTCCTTCTCAACGTAAAGGGGACACATTTGTTGTGTCCGGGGGTGAAAAGTCAATAAAATGTATATTTCCGATTTATTTTTTATTAATTTTTTTTTATCGAAGTTTGTTTGTGCGAATGGGAGCATTTAGTTGTTTACGATAAGTCGCAAAATTCTTTGTAAAGATTGCGGCACACAAACCGTAAAATGTGGATAACTCTTGATGCCCCACATCTCAAGATGAGCTGGAGCGATTTGGAGGTGAAACGCCCTAGGAGGAGTTCGTTAAAATGCGACGTCAGCGAAAACGCTGACTAAGCATTTTCCAGACTTTCTGTCAAAATGTCGGACTTCCGGTTTGTCAGGGGGCGTGGCCACAAAAATACTTTTTGTCGCGCCATTGTTTACTGCCCCAATACAAAACACACATTTAAATTAATTTTTCACCGGACCTGAATTTTGGGCAAAGTTTGAGTTTTCGACTATGTTCAGGGGGTCAAATTCCTGCTTAAAGAGCAGAAGAAAGAATAAATAAATAAAGAAGAATAATTAAAGCTGCAAGCGGCATCGAACGGCCCTCAGCCGTCGTGCCTCCACATTTTTTTGCCCTGATGTACCATTAATCTGTCAGTAAACGCAGATAAAAATTACATTTTAGCATGTCCTAGTGAATAATGGCTCCAACCTGAAGTAGGGTTGTCACGGTAAACGGTGTAGCGGTAAACCCCGGTAAAAATTACCATCTTGTTTTTGAAAAACTATATTATCTGGGTGGATTACCGCGCCCGCGGTGTCGGCACGGTGAGCCTCACCAGCCACCGTCTCATCTGCCGAAGTTGCCGCGCACTGTGTTGTTTGCACCGAAAACAAAACTTTCTCGAAGCTGAAATCATGGCTGAAGCAGGTGGCAGCGCTCAGGACGTCTATCAGCCTCAAACAGGACCGAGTCTGAAGTCTGGGCATATTTTTTGGGTATTTAAAGAAAGCCGAGGGACAGCTGATAGAAGACAGTTATCCTGTTTGCGGAACGTGCAGGAAAAAAAGTTTCTGCGAAAGGCAGCAACACTTCGAACCTCATGACACATCTGTGTGACCATCACCCACAACTCTATAGCTAATGCAAGTAAGTTAACGTTATAGCTGAAATGCATGATGTGCAGACTTTGGGTTGAGGGAGAAGGTAACGAGTCGCCCCATAGTGCAGCCGCAGCCCCTCGTGGATACCTCCGTATTGAAATGGCACAATGCGTTACAGGCTCCCGGAGGGCAGATTAAAGTCTCCAATGCAATAGATTCACTCTCGCCGCATTATTATGAATTTAACAATGATTACTGTCTGACGGCAATTTCCCAAATCTGCAGAGCGAAAGCAAACTGGAAGGACAAACTGAGAACAATATTCCTGAGGGTTTATCTAGTTGAAAATATTCTAACACGGTTCTGGCGCTATAAATAGTACATGTAATACCCTCCAAACGATCAACAATACATAGTTATACTTCATTTACTTTGATGTGAAAAGTTGAACTTTTGATTTGGCTTTGTCTGTATTTTTTAAATATAACAAACACTGTTACACTTTTTTGAAACTATTTCAGTTTGTGTAGGACTATCAATGCTTTCTGAACTTATTAACACATATTTAAAAAAATACCGCGATAATACCGAAAACCGTGATAATTTTGGTCACCATAACCGTGAGGTCAAATTTTCATACCGTGACATCCCTAACCTGAAGAGAGTGCTAGCTTTTTTTATTTCACAAGCAACATTGGACGGGCCGTATCCCGTCACTCTACGACAAAGTTGACGTTGGCCCTTCTTCCATAGGCACAATGTATTTTCACTTTTGTAGGTGGCGCTGTCGTGCCATTTTCATTTCCCCAATACGAAACACACATTTAAATTCATTTTTCACCGGACCTTAATTTTGGGCAAGGTTTGGTGAGTTTTCGACAAATTCCTGCTCAAAGAGCAGAAGAAGAAAGAATAAATAAATAAAAATAATATTTTTTGCAAAAACAATATAGTCGCTTTCGCGACGACAACATATTATACATTTTTGGAAAGCTCTCAACGACCCCCCAAAGCCGTGGGGCTCGGAGGTAGATGACGAGCGCTTCGCGCTTTGTGATAAACCACAGTGGTTCTACTGAGTGTGAAATGAGCTGATGTGAGTTTGTGGAGCAGGAGCTGTGCTGAGGCTCTACACTAAACCAGTCTGACATTTCCTCACATCAATAACTCTGTCTGTTTCCACAGGAAGTCCCCAAAGATAAAGACACTTGTGGAAAGAAACGGCACGGCTGTGAGCAGTGTGTGAAGTCATTCAGCCTCAAACAAGCACTAACTCTGCACCAGAGGCTCCACACCGGGAAAAACCTGCTCTACTGCCCCCTGTGTGACAAGAAGTGTACTAAAAAACAGAAACTCACTGCCCACATGAGAGTCCACACTGAAGAGAGGCCCTTTACATGTGACCAGTGTGGGTCATCATTTAAAGATAAGACGACACTAAAACAACACTCAGTCGTTCACACAAGGAAACGAGACTTCAGCTGTGACCAGTGTGGGAGCAGTTTTGGACGATTATCACATTTACAATCTCACCAACTCATTCACACAGGAGAGAGGAAGCATCACTGTGACCAGTGTGGAAAGGCCTTTCTGCAAAAATCTGCCTTAAAACAACACAAACTCACTCACAGTAAAAGGAGCTTCCCTTGTGATGAGTGTGGAAAACTCCTCTCCAGTAAATCAGGCTTTGAACAACATAAACGGATGCACTCGGGACATGGTGTGCACTGTTGTGAAACATGTGGAAAAACATGTCTGTCACTGAGTGATTTAGAACAACACAAAACCTCTCACTCGACATATCGACGTTACATCTGTGGCCAGTGTGGGAAGAGATTCAAACTGAAAAGTGCTCTCAGAGAACACGAGCGAGTCTCCCATGAAAATAAACGGTACAAGTGTGAGCAGTGTGACAAGTCTTTTACCAGTAAGACGCATCTGAAAACTCATCAGAACCGTCACACTGGGACAGTGTTCCCCTGTGACCAGTGTGGGAAAGAGTTTTATAATAAGAACGTCCTGAAGCATCACCAGCACATCCACACTGGAGAGAAGCCCTTCACCTGTGACCAGTGTGGAACATCTTTCTCTCAGTCAGGACATTTGAAAACTCACCAGCTGGTTCACACACAAGAGAAGAAACACGTCTGTGATGAGTGTGGGAAAGAGTTTTATAATAAGACCCTCCTGAAGCGTCACCAGCGCATCCACACTGGAGAGAAGCCCTTCACTTGTGACCAGTGTGGAACATTGCTTTCTCGGTCAGAACATTTGAAAAGACACCAACTGGTTCACACAGGAGAGAAGAAACACGTCTGTGATGAGTGTGGGAAAGGCTTCGGGCGGCTGGAACATTTGAAACGACATAAACAGAGTCATGTGGAGAAGCCTCATGGATGTGGTTAGTGCAGAGGAGCTAAACACTCACCTTCAAACTCACTCTGAAACATTATCAATCTGTTCATGCAAAGGACCAGATCTTTGCTTGTGACCAGTGTGACAGAGTCTACTACAGATCAGGCTCCTTTTTAAAAAGCATCTTCTTTCCCATGTTAAGAGCGTCAGAACCAACCGGCCAAACCCTCCTCAGACCAGATCCCACTGAAACCCCTGGAGATCCGGCTTCAGCCAGTCCAAATGTGCGGCTCCAAACGGAACACAAAGAGAAGACAGAGCCCACTGAGGGACATGGATAAAACATTTGCCATTTATTTGAGGTGACCAGTGAGACGAGTGGGTTTTCTCTGCTTTTCTCCAACAGGAAATCTACAAATTATCTTCTTTAAACGGATTTGCTCTGAATCGGCCATATTCCTGTTTTTGCTGAACATCCTTCATTCTGACCAACATCAAGTACACATTTTTGAATTGTATCAACACTTTCTGAGACCAGTAAGAAAGAATAATCAGACTAAGTTCATGTGCGCTGACAGGGAGGACGTCGAGCTTTGTTTCAGATCTGTCCAGGATTAAATATACTAACCAAGTATAAGAACTGTCTTTTAAGCTTACACATTTCTCTTCTTTTCCGGACACCTTTTATTTTTTGCTACAGACAAAAGAAAAAACATGTATTTGACAAACGTAGTAGATGTGGCTGAAAAAGACTGGTTTACCAGATAATTGTGCCATAAACTGAGGCCCTGCTTTTCCCCTCACACTTTAGTATTTTTGGACTTGTTCTGGTGGATTTGCATGTTTTCTGTGTTTATTCCTGATGAAGGTGATGTATTTGATCCTGAATAAGGTTTTAAACATTTTTAAAATGCTTCATGTACTCATTGAGGGATTGCCGATAATATCGGCCAATATTTGTCATTTTTTCACGTATCGGTCCGATATGGGAAAATATCGGCCGATTTATATATATTTTTTTTCTGACGCCGTAATGTCGTAGCGCACTTGAATGCAGCAGCAGTGTAGACGGGCTGCACTGACCTGACTGGGGCAACAGTTTATTCAAATGATCTGAAATAAAGAAACTCCAGCGTAAATTCACACGTCTCCAAAAGAAAGTCTGTTTTTACTAAGTTTAAACAAAGTGGACACTTGGACACCACAGAGACACAAGTTACTGCTGTTACAAACTGGACTCAAACTGTCTCCATGGACATTATTCTGACTCAGGATTAACATGAAGCTTTTTCTGATGGATTATTTGTCGCTACATCTAAGAGGTGAGTGTTGCAAAAGTGTCTCCTGACGCCAGATTTATAACTTTGTTTGTTAGCGTAGCATAGCTTCTCACAGGCTAAAGGCTACAACAGTAAACATGGGCTTTCTGTCGTCATGTAGGTTTACTACAGTGATGATAATGGCTGTATTCACATTTACTGTGCCCACTGTTGTCATGTTAATGACCCGTGAAAACGAGCCGTTAGCGCATTTTTCTTTGAAAACAAAGCAGTTCAAAGCTCATGCTAATCCTGTAAATCTACTGTTTGCTTTTGCCTGCTCTAAACCAGCTCATAATCTTCAGTCTGGCCTCATAAGTTCAGTATAAGGTGCTGTTAAAGTGACATGATGCTATTTTTTGCAATTCCAAAGCTTCATACAGAGCTGCCCTCAGAGAAGTTTATCAGATTTGTTTAAAGTTAAAACATGTAGCTTAAACAACATGCTAGGCTACATGTTTAGTAGCCTAGCATGTTCCCAGTGTCACTGTTTCCCATTAATAGAGGAGTGGGTGAAAAGTATAGTAAGTAGGTCTGAGTAAATTTTTAGACAAAAACTAAATGACATTTCACTCCAACATTGCATTTGATCTTTTTAATATTTTTCTAATAAAAAGGAGTTTGTTTTCATCATAGTGTGAGACAGTGAGTCCCAGCATAAGACATTCCAATAATGGAACGACAATTTGCAAACTTTACAACATTTGAGTGAGCCTTTCTATTTTTTAATGTCGGAATAAATATCGGCGGATATCGATATCGGCAGAAAATGTTCATATCGGACCATCCCTATACTCGTTATACTCACTAAAGCTTCAATGAAGAAAGCGCTTTAGCAGGAGATACATTTCATATCTTATGTCAGATTTCATATTTGTATTCACTCTTTTACATGTGATCTATAACCAGTCTTTAATATTGTATAAATGAATATTTAATGTTATTTGCTTTGTAGACTGAGGTCACAGGTGCTCATTATAAGGTTTATTTATCTTCTTTTTACTGATCTATACTCTGCTTTTTATTTTATTTTGGTTTTGATTGATTCACTTTGATTTTAAATGATATTTGATTAAAGTTTTAATAAAGTTCTGGATGTTTTACAGAATGATGCATTGTGGGGATTTTTCATCTTTGGATATAAAATCTTGAAAAGCACTAGAGCATTTTGCAAAAACATCCACAGTTCAAATGAGTGTCATAAACATCTGGCTCTGCCACTGTTTTTTAAAACATATTTAGTGCTTTTATCTCAAAAGCAAAAAAGTTACAAAGGTTTATCACATTTCAAGTCAAGATTAAAAACTCCATTAAAACAATAGTGACGGGGGAGGTCACGTGATGCGCAGCAGGAGCGCCTGAACACGGCTCCCCAAATTAAAGACAGCTAACTGTGACTAAACACGTCATCTGGACCAAGAAGAAGCCGGAAACATCTCAAACATCTCAGTGGGCTGTGGGGACCGAGGCCTCCAACAAGAAAAAGATGGCTGACGCTGAGAGCGACGACAAGCTGGAAAGTTTAGTTGCTAAGATTAGCATAACGCTAAACTGACGGAAATTCTTCTTTATGTGGCAAGAAAGAGTATTTGGACATTTTGGATTTCCAGTGACTGTCCTACAATGAGGCCTGGTCCACAGAGGCAAGTTCTTTTTAATTTTGCAAATCATACAGTCATTACATAAAACAACAAAAAAATCATCACCTTGTTGCCACTCTTTGTTACGTTTTATCACATTACGGTCACAATTGACACATTTTCTGACACATTATTACTTTCACATTTCTATCACATTGTTGTCACTTTTTCATCACCTTAGTATAACCTTTTGGTCATATTTTCCACAGAGGCCTTGAGGACACTCCCTCTGGAGAGACTGACATATTTCCTACATGATCACACTGACGGATTTCTGGTTCTTCATCAAACTAACCTCGCATGAGCTCATAATGGCTGACAATGTGTCTGTGACTGTGGATCCTTTTGAAAATGGAACTTCAATACTTCAGTGGTGGTGATGACACGTGTGAAACATGACTTTTTAATGTTATGTTATTTTTATTATTATTTTTTATTATTATAGAAACAAAAGTGTGACAAATATCCCGGCTCTGCCCTAAAGAGTAAAGTGAAGCAGCTTTAGTTTATGAGGAACTCTCTCTCAGTCATCCAGGCTTTTACATAAAGAACCTTTTATTATGTTTTGGTTTGATTCATCTTCTTCCTGCTGTATTTAAAGCAGAACTCAGTAAGTCATGCCCCTAGAGGCCATAAGCGCCACTGCAGGTGTTGTACATGTTGTGTTTTTGTTTCCTTTATTGTGTCTTTGAATGTCTCACACACAAAGCTTTAATCAGAGCTCGTTATTGCAGAACCAGGTTTATCTGAGAATATAAAGATCAACAGTTTTCATAATTATCATCCTTTTCTTCCTGGACGTTCTGGAACTGAAAGATAAAAACATCTGTATTCATGTCTGAGTCCTGGGTCAGTGTTTACTCCAGATGCCCTTCCTCTCACCTGGACTGTGGCCTCACACTGAGGACCTGAGGAGAGGAAGAGCGTCACTGTTTCTTCAGTTAAGACTTTAACCTCTGCCTTTAACCCAGAGGTCCAGCTCAGCTTTACCCAAATCTAAAAGCAACAAAGGCAACAATAATGAGACTGTGACGGCCCCTAGCTTGGTGCCGTCTGGTTTTGTGTTAATGTTTTGTCTTCTTCTGAGGTGACCCGCACCGGCTGTGCCAGGGCCCGGTGCATCCGGTAGGCCGCCCATAAAAGGACCGCCCCTTTCCCACTCCGGGGCTGCTCCTCTGGCCCTCTCCACCACGGCGTCGCTTGCACATTATGCTACGTTGTTTTGTATGTAAGTAAATGCTCTATGTTAGAGCTTAACTCTTTTGCTGCGTCCTGCTCCTCTCTTTTTGCTGCGACCCTTGAGCCAGGGTCGTAACAGAGACATAAACGAGGAAGAATGTTAGCTCCGTTTTGTAGGTCTTAGCTTTCAAATGAGGCGTTTCTCTATTGTCTGTAAACTCCAGCCCAGAAGCTTTAGATTTGGGTGAAACTGAACTGGAGAAAATGCACTGGGTTAAAGTGAGGAGTTAGAGGTTAATGATACTTTTTCCAATTCTGATACATTTAATATAATATTTGTGTTGAACCAGAAACAGTTGATTTATTCCTTTTCATTTGTATCATTTATTTGAGCTGAAACGATCAAGAAACTTCCTTTAACACTTTCCACATTTTTACCTTTAGAAAGTACTTTGTGTTTAAATTCTGTCACTTTCCCCCCATGTTTCCCTCAGGTTTGGAGCAACAGCCTCAGAACTGGATCTAAAGAGAGAAAAGCTCTGGATTCTTTCTTTAGTTCAGTGGAGCCTAAACCTTTTTCTGATCCTCAGATCCATCACTGACCGAGCCCAGCGCTGTGGAGGAAGAAGAGGAGGAAGAAGAGGAGGAAGAAGAGGACTATAGGGATGTCCATTGGAGGAGATGGTTCTGATGTTGGTCCTGGAGACTCGGGGACGACTGGAGCTGAAGTCATTTCAGCTGCAAACAGACAAACAGATCCAGGGTCAGTTCTCGTGTTCTCTTCCAGAAGCTCAAAGGAAACGGGTCACGGTCCAGAGACAGAGTCCACTGTTTTTCCTCCAAAGCTTTATGTGATTTTGCTCTGAGACGAAAGAAAAAGAAGAAACAAAGGAGGATCCCCAAAGGAAATGTCAAAGTCTAGATGACAGGATACATCAGGAATTCATCTTGGACCATTCCTCTTTACAAAACTGCTGCCGTTCAGCCAGATTCCTGGGTTCACTTACTTTTTCCTCCCTGTCCTGTGAATGTTTACATGTTACGGCCAATAAAAATATGATCAAATGAAAATGGTATTAGTGGTATTAGTTTAAGCTGACACTGTTTATTCATTCTCATGATTTTGATGAAGATCAGGCCACATTTAGGCAGGAATGTGAGAAATTCCAAAGCGTTCACATACATTTTCATCCCACTGTTTACTAAACTTACCATTAACTTATCCAACGTACGCCAGCGTTTTATCAAATTGATCATACGTCTGCATAGACGCTGGCTAAATCGTCATGGTGACTGCCTCCATAAGAGGTTTAATGCATAAATGTTACAGTTACTCCAAAGTATATACAGCCTTGGTCTTGTAAAAACTAACGACGTGCAATTCATCTCTGAAACCATGAATTGCGGGAGTGAGTTCTACGCCACCCTTGCTCTATAACATGATGATCTCTGAAGTTGATTTGTTCAATGGGCAGGAAACAAAAAACGCCCTTCACTGAATGATCAATCACACGATACGATATAGTCCCTTTTTTGTGGGACCTAGTGGTGGATAACTAAGTGTCATTGTATCTGGAGTTTGTGCAAAAACAACAACACCGATCACTGACTGGACTGGACTAGCCTGCTAACCGGCCTTATGGCTAGTCCCACCGAGCAAGAGCTTCACCGTCTAAGACTAGACATAAAGCGATTGACCGAGGACATTAAAAAGAAAGACGCGCTTGTTAACGACCTCATGGAAATATCCCATCGGCAATCACTGCATATTTCCTCTTTGAGTGTCGCCCTCCAAGAGACAATGGTCACCTGTCCCTCACCCTCTAGCTCAACTCCCCGCCTGCAAACAGTGCATAAATCAAAAACATTTGGATCTACCTGCTTGAGCCTCACGAACCGCTTCTCTGTACTGGCGACGGACTCACCTACTCCAGCTTTCCCGGCCCCGGCGCTCCCCAATCTGGACTCGGCGATCCCCGCTCGGCCCAGGCGGTAGAATCAGAACACAGAAACTTCCCTCAGGACTCTTCAAATGCTGCATTAAGTCATCCTGTGTCCTCAGAGTCCCGACAGCCTCACAAACAGAGTGAAAAAACATCGGCCAGGCGTAACATCTTAAAAGAGGCAGTCAGGAGACGATCCAGTGGATCCTCGGGTATGGCTCCGGTCTTGTCACTGTCCCCGACGCTGCACGCGCCCTTGCAGCTGCTGGCGGTGCCGCGGTCTCATCAAGCCGCGACACCGCCGGTGGCCCCCCTCATCTGTCGCATCACGGCCACAGCACTCCGCGTCGCGAGAGGTATCCCCGCGGTCTTCACCGGTGGAGCCACGGACACAACAACCCGCGGTGCAGCCGGTGATCCCAGATGAGGGCGCGCAACAGCAGCCAGTATGCACTCCTGTCGGGACGGGACCTGAACCCGTCAGTCAGCCCGTGGCCCTGGTCTCTCCTCCGCTATTCCCCATCACAACACTCATAATAGGAGACTCCATTATCAGAAATGTTCGTTTTTATAATGCTGCAACCCACTGCTTCCCAGGCATTCTCCAATCCATGCCCCCATCAGTCCATAGAGTGATCGTCCACGTGGGTACAAATGACATATCGAAAAGACAATCAGAGCGTACAAAACTGGATTTTAAAGAACTCCTCAGCGTTTTGAGACCATGGATTTTTAAAGGTGTGTCTGTGTTCCTCTCGGGCCCTCTCCCCACGCTGAATCGTGGCGATGAACATTTTAGCAGGACCTTCCATCTGAACTGCTGGCTTAAATCCGTATGTAGACCTCATTGTCTTTTAATCCTTTCTCACAGGTGAAGAACCTGGGTGTGATTTTTGACTCTGAGCTGACTTTAATTCCACACATTAAGAATATCACAAAGATAGGTTTTTACCATCTAAAGAACATAGCCAGAGTCCGCCCCATTCTCTCTCGGGCCAACACGGAGACGCTGATGCTTTTATCACCAGTCGTATCGACTACTGTAATGCCCTGCTCTCTGGTCTTCCCAAAAAGAGTATTTCAGGTTTACAACTTTTACAAAATTCAGCAGCTCGTGTCCTGACAAAGACCAGGAGGCGGGACCACATTACACCAGTTTTAGAGTCGCTGCATTGGCTCCCCGTGTGTTTCAGGATCGATTTTAAAGTTATTTTAATGGTTTTTAAATCTCTTAATGGTCTTGGTCCTTCTTATCTTTCAGAAATACTTTTACCTTATGAACCTTCACGGCCCCTTCGCTCCTCTGGCAGAGGTCTCCTAGTTATTCCTAAAGTCAACAGAAAGACTCACGGCGAGGCGTCTTTCCAATATTATGGCCCTCACCTCTGGAACGACCTGAGGAGGAGCTCAGGACCACAGAGAACGTTCATGTCTTTAAGACCTGAGGAGGAGCTCAGGACCACAGACAACGTTCATGTATTTAAGAGCAGGCTTAAGACCCACCTTTTTAGTTTAGCTTTTAACTGATATTTATTTATATTAACTTTATCTGTTTTAGTTCTATACAATTATTTCTTTAGTTCCACTCTTTTATTTATTTATTTTATTTATTTATTTTATCTTGTGCTATTCCACACTTTTAGCCGAGTTTTAGCTGTTTTTAATTTATCTTTTATTTCTATGTTCTCCCAGTGTTTCCTCTGAGGGAGCCCTCTGCCCCGGGAGTGCTGGTTGGCTGTGGCCGTGCGGGCGCTCTCCTGTGGGTGCCTGGATGGAGGTTGGACGTCTCTCCTACACCTCCTCCGGGCGCCCTGTGTTGGCGCTCTGTGGCCGATGGGCTGCTCCTGGTGCAGACGGCTCCTTGGATGGTGTTTCCTCTTTCGGTTCATCTGTACTCAGCCTTATGTCCCCACTTTATGTCCATTTATTACTTAAGACTTTTAACAACTGGGCTGTCTGTATGTATAAGGTCTCAGTTTTAGTTCTGCTGGACCTGAGCGCTGCCTTTGACACAGTGGACCACGGGATCTTACTTCACAGGTTAGAAAACTGGGTGGGAATCTCTGGTACTGCTCTAAACTGGTTCAAGTCCTATCTCGAGGATAGGACGTACTTTGTCGAAATTGGCAACTGTGTCTCAGACAAAATTTCCATGACCTGTGGAGTCCCCCAGGGGTCAATCTTGGGACCCCTCTTATTCAACCTGTACATGCTTCCATTGGGTCAGCTAATAAACAGCAACAATGTGTCGTACCACAACTACGCAGATGACACTCAGATCTACGTGTCACTGACAGCAGGTGAACATGGGTCTGTAGATACACTCTGTCACTGATACAGGTGAACATGGGTCTGTAGATACTCTCTGTCACTGATACAGGTGAACATGGGCCTGTAGATACTCTCTGTCACTGATACAGGTGAACATGGGCCTGTAGATACTCTCTGTCACTGATACAGGTGAACATGGGTCTGTAGATACTCTCTGTCACTGATACAGGTGAACATGGGCCTGTAGATACTCTCTGTCACTGATACAGGTGAACATGGGCCTGTAGATACTCTCTGTCACTGATACAGGTGAACATGGGCCTGTAGATACTCTCTGTCACTGATACAGGTGAACATGGGCCTGTAGATACTCTGTCACTGATACAGGTGAACATGGGCCTGTAGATACTCTCTGTCACTGATACAGGTGAACATGGGCCTGTAGATACTCTCTGTCACTGCATCGAACAGATCAGTTTGTGGATGCAAAACAACTTTCTCCAACTAAATTCAGACAAAACTGAGATCATTGTCTTTGTCCCACAGACACAAAGACAAAGTGTTATCAGTCATCTTGAGTCTCTCGCTCTGAAACCAAAAAATCAGGTTATAAATCTCTGAGTAATCATGGACTCAGACCTGAACTTAAACAGCCACATCAAAGCAATAACATCATCAGCTTTTTACCATCTGAAGAACATTAAGATCAGAGGAATAGTGTCAAAACCAGACTTAGAGAGACTCATCCATGCATTTGTCTCCAGCAGGTTAGACTACTGTAACGGCTGCTCACTGGCCTTTCTAAACGAGCTGTTAGAGCTGCAGAACATCCAGAACGCTGCTGCTCGAGTCCTGACAAGAACCAGGAAATACCACCACATTAGTCCAGTGCTCCGGTCTCTGCACTGGCTTCCTGTCACTCAGAGAATAGAATTTAAAACAGCTCTGCTTGTTACAAGTCTTTTCATGGTTTAGCACCAAAGTCCATCTCTGACATGTTAGAGCCGTATGAACCATCTCGGGCCCTGAGAACTTCAGGGAGGGGTCTCCTGGTGGTTCCCAGAGTCAATAATAAACACGGTGAGGCTGCGTTTCAGTTTCATGCAGCTAAAATCTGGAACAGTCTTCATGAGGATGTGAGACAGGCCTCAACTCTGACAATGTTCAAATCCAGGCTGAAAACAGCTCTTTTTACCCGTGCATATGAAAACTGAAAGTATTTTATCTGCACTCTTGCCTTTTACTGTCATTGATTAACTTTATGTTGATGTTTTATTGATTTTTATCTGTTTTCTTGTAATTTTTTCTGCAACTGTGAAGCACTTTGAATTGCCTTGCGTATGAATTGTGCTCTACAAATAAACTTGCCTTGCCTATATGTGTCTGTGTGTCTGTGTGTGCGGGTAGGGGTAGGTGGGGGTTGTTGTTATTTATGTATATTTGCTGGTGGGGACTATTTTAATGATTTTTTAAGCACTGTAAAGCACTTTGTGTTACATTTTGTATGAAAAGCGCTTTATAAATAAAGTTTGATTTGATTTGATGATCAATGAACGTCAGTGAAAAAAGTCAATTGCGTTCACAAGCTCCTCAGAGTCCTTATGCTCTCTGTGCTCAGGGAAAAGAAGCAGCACAAGTAAAATGGAGTAATTCACCTGTAACCTTGAGGATAATGGGATAAGAGCCCACTGTATCAATGTAGCATTCGTAGGTTCCAGTCTGATTGGTCATCACTCCCTGGATCTCGATGGAGAAGTTCCCAGAGGCGTGCTGCTCTTTGAAGGTGCGCACATTTGGAGCCGTGAACTCCACTATGCCCTGGTTCTCCTTAAGCAGGAGCCGGTCTTTGAAGTCGGTCCATGTCACCCTGCATTTGGGCTGCTCCGACACGGGGCAGGTGCAGTCGAGCAGAGCGTTTCCTCCCTCTGGAACTCGAACCTCGGGCCTGAGACCTGAGCAAACTGGAGGACAAACACAGTAACAGCGTTAGTTACAGTAAAGTAACATGTGCAACAACCTCAGTATCTGCATCACTTTATCACCACTTACACTATGACTGTAAACCCTGCACTGCCAATGCTGACTTTTCTATACTCTGTTTATTTTATTATTTAGTGTTTATGTCATAATGTGACTCGTTATAACCTTTTTTTTTTTTTACCTTATTTTCCATTTAGTGCTTTTGCATGTTTTATTTGTTGTGATCTTGGTTGTGGTTTAGTGTTTCGGTTGGACTAAATTAGGACAAAGGTTATTTGGGACTGACCATAATTGATCACCCCTCTCCACCGAGAGGGATTGGCTGAGCAGCGAGCAGGAGAGGCAGGACTGACGGAACTGAGAGGCAAGCATGGCACGGCGAACGACCGAAGGATCTACCATGGAGACTCTACAACGCCTTCTGGAAGCTAAGTAAAGGGACGTATTACAATCCCCACCCTACTGTGTGAGGAAGGTCGAACCAGTGGAGTGTGGCGGCTAAGGGGCTTGGTCTTGTGTTGACAGCTAAGTGTTACGAGGACGTGGGCGGCATCACACCGGGACGTGGGCGCGCAGAGACGGAGAAATTGCTACAATGCCTTTTTGCAGCTAAGTAAAGGTCGATCTCCAGAGTGAGTGGGGCCTGAGCTGGGTCGGCTAAGGCACTAAGCACCTGTTCCCTGTGTTTTGCAGAGAAGCACCCCCTAGAGGTGGAATCAACAGACACGGAGTGAACGTGGGATACACCGCGTGTAGCGCAGTATACTTGGGACCTGGACTGGCTGAGATACACCACGCTAACAGCCTGAACGCACAGGCTTGTACTAGAGTCCTAACTCAACAGGGGGTTCCTTGTGATGAGCTAACATCCCCTGAAGTGGCCTGGTTTTATGAACTTTGAACTCGTAGTGCCTTATTTTCTTAAATCCCCTTTTGCCCTGGGCCTCTTAATGTAATTTCTAGAACTCTACATTAAAACTTGTCAAAATCCATTATTCTCTGTCTTCATTTCCAAATAATTTGGTGGTCGTGGACTGGTCAGAACTTGACATTTATACTGTTTGCCCCTTAACGTTTGTGGTAGCCATTGTATAGAAGAGACCTTTATTTACTATTTATTAGTTTGCACATTTCCTGTCTGTTTCTGAGAGCTGAATGTAACAACTGAATTTCTCCATCGTGAGATCAATAAAGGCTTCTCTTATCTTATCAGTGTCGCTTTGGTGCCATCTGTCGGTGACTTATGGTACTGCAGGGCTGCCATAATAATGGGCTCTGAGAACATTCTTCCCTTGGACACTTGGACTGTCAGAGGTTTCATTCTAAACACTCCAAGTTCTGTAGTATTTTAATCAGTCTGTTAGAACTTCCTTTCAGAGTTTTCAGCAGCAGACGCTTAAAGCCACAACAGAACCACACATGAGCTGACCTTCCTACACACAATACAGGAACTTCTGCAGCGTCTTCAGTCCCATCACAGTTGCAGCTTCACTACAAACGTTATCAAGATGCTTTTTAAAACCTCCAGAAGTACAAACTTGAATTGAATTAAACTTTATTGTCCCTCATGGGGAAATGAGTTGTGGGCACATAGTGCAGATACAACAAAACAATTAGTATCAAGGTGGTGTTAAAAATAAAGTGCAGACTTGGACAATGTGATGGAGAAAGCCGAAGTTGATATTCTGCTGCCCACATTTGAAACACAAGAACGTTGGAAAGTCTCGAATGCTTTTTGATGAGCCTTCAAAGTAAAACAAGTGAATATTCCCGTCCTACTGCCCAGAGTTCCTTCACTCTCGGACTTTACCTGTAGACAGAGGTTTGATGAAGGTGTAGAAATAATAATTTGTAGAAATAATAATTTGAAAATTCAAGCATAATTAAGGCCCACCCTACTGTACATAAGTGTATACACAAGTCTCAAATTAGACTTTCATCATTTCATTTTAATTATTTATTCATCCATGTTCATGTTTTTCTTTACAAGGTCATACATTAATATGAACAGTACATGGTGAAAAGGAGCCTGATGATGACATTGTCTTATTGCCCCTTTGTAATAATTACAACAACAACAAAAAAACGATGACCAAATCGGCGGGTGATCCGTTCAACAAATTTGTGACACTCGTGTATTACAAAAATCAATCATTATAAGAATTTTCAACATACAAGTTATGTTTTTTTATATTTCTCCATCTGCATCTCCTTAAACATATTTTTAAATGTATCTATTGTTTGAGAACATTTTAATGTGTCCTTTAATGCATTCCATAATCTTACCCCAGCAACCCAAGAAACCCCTCTGTCTTTAATAACGTGTCCAATGGTTTCAGAAGAATAAACCTGAGGTCCCTGAGCTTGATCACGTTTAGAGACTTTAATAACGTGTCTCATCACGATTACACAGACTCTCAGATCTCTGTCACATGGGCCTCTCTGCATCAAACAGTTTCTCGCCGGGTTTGCTACAGTAGGTTTAGGGCGACGGTGGTGCAGGTCGTCTCATGATCAGAAGGTCAGGGGTTTGAATCCCCGCTCCTGAAGGTGCTCACTGTGGTTGTGTCTTTGGGCCTCCAGTGTTTGCACTGGTGAATGAATGAGAGTGAAAGGGTGACTGGTTCTTTGATGTAAATCGCTTTGGTTTGATGAAGGTCTGAGACCATTTACCATTTTTAGGTTCTGCTCATGTTAAAAGATCAAAGACAGAATCTCGTCCAAAAGCTAAAGTCTCTGTGACATGCTTCAGAAACATATGACATAACTAGAAACTTTTGCCATTGTGATTGACTGCGGGATTGCGTTTATTTTTTTTCCGTTTTTGTTTCACTGTTTGACATTTGCTGCAGCTGTGAGGAAACTAATGTGATATTGAGCTGCACAAGGCACCTTTATTCAATTCATTCATTTAAAAAAAGAAAGAAAAAGTTAAATTAGTTAAATAAAACTTTTTGCAGATGATGTCCCAGGTGGTAAAACACAGATGTTTGTTGGAGCTCGTTACGTTCATAAATCTGACTCAGTGATATTTCAAATCAAATTAAAACAACTTTATTTATCCCAAAGGGCAATTCTGTTCGCTGTTCTCTGGTCATAAAAAACAATCAAAAAGGAGACACATACAACCACATTCAAGACATACGTCATGAACTGTAAGTGCATCAGGACAAATTGTTTTTGTGTAGATTTGGACATTTATCTGTTTATCTGTTCAGAGCAATAATGAATGAATGAATCTAATCAGATTAACCACACATTTAAAACATAGTCCGACAGAAAACGCTCTCATTTGAAGCCGAGTAACAACTATTGAATCTCGTCCAAAAGCAAGTCTCTGTAACATGCTCCAGAAACATATGCCATTAATAATTATCTTTGGATTAACCCTGAGTTAAAAATTATCCTAAAAACATTTAGTAGTTTTTATATCTCCCTACCTGACTGAAGACATCTCCGCGGTGAGAGTCGGTGCAGACTAAAGCGCTTAGAGTGAAATAGAAACATCATTTATCTGCAGGTGCCCACTTCCTGTTTCCTGTGTTTGTTATGGTTTCAGAAGAATAAACCTGAGGCCCCTGTGCATGTGGGGGTGCGCATGTGGGGGAGCGCATGTGGGGGTGTGCACGTGGGGGTGTGCGTGTGGGGGTGGCCTGTTCCTTTAACCTGCACTGTCCCAAATAATCCAACCCAGACCTTTTGTTATTTAACCCTGAGGATACATTACACATACATAAGTTTGGCCATGTTTTCACAGTGTCTAACCTCTCCATGGCCTGTAGGGGGCACTGTAGGTGGCCCTGTAGGTGGCCCTGTAGGTGGCACTGTAGGTGGCCCTGTAGGTGGCCCTGTAGGTTCTCCAGCTGCCGTTGAACACTCTCCACAGCTGCCTTCAGCCCTGAGGTGCGCTCCTCTGTCGTCTTCTTCTTCATGCCCTCCTTCATCTCCTTTGTCAGACCCAGACAGTCTTCACTCTCCTTCATGAAGCTCTGTAGAGTCTTCATGTCCCTGAAGGTGTCTGTGAAGTACTGCAGCAGCGCCCCCTGCAGCTCCGCTCTGCACACAACAATAACAGTCATGGACACGTGCTGGGACCGGCCCGTTTTTGTCTGGCATTAGAGCTACGGCAACTCACGGCTGCCAGTGTGACGGAAACATGTTTTGACTGCGCTTTCTCGTTCGAACGTAATACCAAGTCGTGAAAACTTACGTATTGCCAGTGTTGGAAAAGTTAATTTTCTACATGAACAAGTTCAAAGTTCAGTTCACACATTTCAAAATGAACTAGTTCGTTCATAGTCCATTGTTCTTTTTTTCCCCGAGTTGCTGCGAGCTTTATATCATTGCCAAAGCCCGTGTAGAACCACAGAAACACAATATTTTCAGTCAGTCAGTTTTAACAATGAAACTATGTGTTAGAGTTCATCTTCATTTTCAATCACATTAGTATTTAGGGAACAGTGTTTCCTCCATTGTTACTGTCCGTTCAGTCCACACTAGCAGCAGCTGCAGCTTTTCCCTACAGTATATTCTAAAAAACATGAGGGAAAACTTGTGTAACCAGGTGGTTACTGATTTTATTTATTTTGGTAGTATTGACAATTCCTACTGTGCCTGTATCAGTGAATGCACCGCCTGTGGGAGTGCTGTGATTACTAGACTGGATAAAGGTGCGCACGCCGGTGTTGTTGATTCGTACAAATGTTGTTTAAAAGTCGTATGTACTTATTGGTGTATTGTCATGAGGGTGGTGCCTGTTCCCCTCGGGTGTGTCCAGAGCCCATTTAATGAGCTATATTGTCTGGACGTTATGGTAACTCTTGATTTCTCCCTATACAGTGCCTTGTGAAAGTACTAATACACCTTGAACTTTTGCACATGTTGTCATGTTTACAACCATAAACATAAAGATTTTATTTTGAATTTTTTACTGAAAGTTCACAACAAGTAACAGACAACTGTGAAGTGAAAGCAAAATGATACAAGATTCTGTTTCAAAAAATAGAAAAGTGAAAAGTGGGGCGTGCATAAGTATTCATACAGCATTTTCTGAGTGCATTAAATTGCCTTTATAACATTCCTAATGACTGCAGAATGTTCACACCTTGCCCTAACCATTAAATAGAGGCCACCTGTGTGTAATCTACTCTCAGTATAATTAAGCTGTTCTGACAGATGTTTCCCGCAGTGGTCAGTGTTGAGATTTTCAGCCAGTTTTCTCCCTTAACTTCATAGTTTCCTTGTCAGATTATAAATGAGACGAAACTTACCCCGTACGAGGCTCGTCACTGGCGAGTCGGACATTTCCAGGAAGTGGCTACGACGCAGTGTTTTCCCGTTCATTCACCAATACTGACATGTTTGTTTTCTCAAATGGAGACGAGCGCTCTCCTTTAGTCGCTCCTACAGACTCCAGACAATATTTAGACGTTTTTTCAGAGGGATTTTTTTATATCTAATTCCTAACCTGATTTATTGAGCTTTGAACACACCTTTTTTTCTTCAGATTTTTCCACTGATTCAAAAACTAACCCAGATACAAAATCCCACTGAAAAAACCAAACATTGTTACTAAAATGTCACAAAATAAAGCCGTACATTTAAACCTGGGTCGTTATTCAGATTCCGTCACTGAAAATATTGACAATTTTGGTCAATTTTATGCAGAAAATGCCATATTTTTATTTGAAAACATAATAAAGAAAACTTGCAATAAATGTTTTTCTCATATTTATATCAGTAATGTTCAGTTAAAGTTTCAAACTGACTTCTCTACATTTGTCTCTGTTCACCTGCATCTTTTCGCCTTAAAGCATCAACCAAACAAAGAAAGGAAAACAAGTCCCTGATCCCAGACGGGTATGATTTAACTGTAGAAGAGCTTTGGAGCTCCAGGTCCGGCCTGTTACACTTCAGACTCTGCTGTGAAACTGTGAAACTTGGCGTCTCTGTCGCTTTATTTCTTTCCCCACACGCCTTGTGTCAATATGTGTGTGAGCTGTTCACTGTCGTTCTTTCTAATAACTATTATTGTGCAACAAAATGTCCCGTGTCTTTGTCTTTTGTCGTTCGGGGAAAAAAGATGTTTCCCTTTTTGATCCATTTTGATTTAGATATTTAAACTTTAGAATTGGTTTCTCTGGCATTATATCGTTTATGGCGATAGTTTCCTGCCTCAGTGTTCAGAACTTTAGATTTTGTTATGGAGAGATTTTATTACCGCTGCGGTCGAGTCTCTTTGGGATAAAAACAAACTGTACCAGGACAGCACACCGGTCCAATCAGAATGCTCGGTGAGACCTGGGGCGGAGCTCTTCTCTCAGACTTTGTGAAGGAAGTTTCAGTAAAGCTTCAGTGCACGGTGTATCTGTGTTAAAGGTTTACTTAGGAGAGAGCGGAGACTGTGGAGGACATTTCACCGCTGAGGACGCAGCTCCGTCTGATCAGGTACGAGTTCATCATGAGGACATTTTTATAACCGGTTTGCTGTGAAGAGGATCCTCCAGGGTTAGGTAAACAGACGCGTGTGTGTGTGTGTGTGTGTGTGTGTGTGTGTGTGTGTATGTGTGTGTGTGTGTGTGTGTAGGTAAACAGACGTGTGTGTGCTCTGAGGGGCGGGGCTAGAGCAGCTGTGACTCTTAAACATGTTCAGTGGTTAAGGTTAAGGTCAAAGTTTATAAAGCAGATTTAAAATACATGTTTCAGACAAAAATAAATAAAGGTACAAACACTTTATAAAAAGACACATTTGGATTTTTTTTTCTCACTGACATGAAACCACTCATGAAAAACTTAATTAGAATTTTTAAAATTATTTCTATTTGCTAAATGCCAGAAGAATAAAAGATAAATTATCTTTGTAAAAAGTTACAAAAACATTTCTAAAGTTAGAAGTTTACACCAAGAAGATTACTATAGCACAAGTCTGGTTCATCCTTGGGTGTAGTTTTAAGACACTTTTTTTCCAAAATGGCCCAGCCCTGCTCCAGGACGCTCTCCGGGACCCTCTCGGGGACCCTCTCCAGGACCCTCCCTCTCGGGGAACCTCTCCAGGACCTTCTCCGGGACCCTCCCTCTCCGGGACGCTCTCCGGGACCCTCTCGGGGACCCTCTCCAGGACCCTCCCTCTCGGGGAACCTCTCCAGGACCTTCTCCGGGACCCTCCCTCTCCGGGACGCTCTCCCTCTCCGGGACCCTCTCCCTCTCCAGGACACTCTCCGGGTGTGGGTCAGATGCAGACGCCTGGAGACCCCGGTGCTCCTGGGGCTTCAGATGCTGTAGACGAGGACATGGCTGATGGAGACCTGGGGGATGGCACCAGGGCCAAACCGGGGCCTAACCAGGTCTGCACTGGACCGGGCTCAGGGGGGGGCGGGGCCTCGGAGGTCCGGAGCGAAGGGGCCCAGTGGAGATCAGGGTGGACTGGAGCCGCTCACAGGACCTGACCAGAGGTGAGTCTACGGGCTGCAGAACTTTAAATATCACTCAGTCATTGAAACAGCCAGAAGGAAAACAATGCTAACCATGATGCTAACGTTTATGCTACATATACCATGATGCTAACGTTTATGCTACATATATCATGATGCTAACGTTTATGCTAAATATACCATGATGCTAACGTTTATGCTAAATATACCATGATGCTAACGTTTATGCTAAATATACCATGATGCTAATGTTTATGCTACATATATCATGATGCTAATGTTTATGCTACATATACCATGATGCTAATGTTTATGCTAAATATACCATGATGCTAACGTTTATGCTACATATACCATGATGCTAACGTTTATGCTACATATACCATGATGCTAACGTTTATGCTACATATACCATGATGCTAACGTTTATGCTACATATACCATGATGCTAATGTTTATGTTACATATACCATGATGCTAACGTTTATGTTACATATACCATGATGCTAACGTTTATGCTACATATACGGCATTGGGTTTATAGTCCACCAGGAAACGGCATAAAAGTGGAAGAAGTGGAGTTTGATCCCAACGTATGTGGACAGTTCGCAAGTCGGCTAAAAAAAGAAATGTTGGGCAGAAAAGTTATTTTATTAGAATTTTTAAACTGCTGACAGGAAGTGACATAAAAGAAGGAAACATTCCATAGCAGTTTGACTCATTCATTTCCCGTTGACTTAACATGGTTGCACGGCAACAGTTTAAAATCGTTTACCTTCTTCGATGTCACTTCCTATCGGTGTCCAATAAGGAAGTGAAAACATAAACATCACAAAAATGGTCAAACTAAAGAAAACTGGGAATAATCTTTAGCAAACTCTTAATATAATCGTGTTAACTGTGTTTTAGCAAAATTGTGTCTAATGTGTCAGATGCACTTTAAGATTTGGGTAAAGCTGAACTGGAGAAAATGCGCTCGGTTGAGGCAGGGTTAATATAGTTTACAGTAAAGTTGCCTTCACTTTATTTTAGTTATTTATTGTATATGAACAGAGCAATAACATTAGACGGACCAAACGCAGTGTTTCAGGTGTTAGACCCGTCCATAAGAGGCTTTTACACAGTGTTTCAGGCGTTAGACCCGTCATAAGGGGCTTTTACACAGTGTTTCAGGTGTTAGACCCGTCCATAAGAGGCTTTTACACAGTGTTTCAGGTGTTAGACCCGTCCATAAGAGGCTTTTACACAGTGTTTCAGGCGTTAGACCCGTCCATAAGGGCTTTTACACAGTGTTTCAGGCGTTAGACCCGTCCATAAGGGGCTTTTACACAGTGTTTCAGTGTTAGACCCGTCCATAAGAGCTTTACACAGTGTTTCAGATGTTAGACCGTCATAAGAGGCTTTTACACAGTGTTTCAGGTGTTAGACCCGTCCATAAGAGGCTTTTACACAGTGTTTCAGGTGTTAGACCCGTCCATAAGAGGCTTTTACACAGTGTTTCAGTGTTAGACCCGTCCATAAGAGGCTTTTACACAGTGTTTCAGATGTTAGACCCGTCCATAAGGGCTTTTACACAGTGTTTCAGTGTTAGACCCGTCATAAGGGCTTTTACACAGTGTTTCAGATGTTAGACCCGTCCATAAGAGGCTTTTACACAGTGTTTCAGTGTTAGACCCGTCCATAAGAGGCTTTTACACAGTGTTTCAGGTGTTAGACCCGTCCATAAGAGGCTTTTACACAGTGTTTCAGATGTTAGACCCGTCCATAAGGGCTTTTACACAGTGTTTCAGTGTTAGACCCGTCATAAAGGCTTTTACACAGTGTTTCAGATGTTAGACCCGTCATAAGGGCTTTTACACAGTGTTTCAGGTGTTAGACCCGTCCATAAGAGGCTTTTACACAGTGTTTCAGGCGTTTAGAACCCGTCCATAAGGGGCTTTTACACAGTGTTTCAGGCGTTAGACCCGTCCATAAGAGGCTTTTACACAGTGTTTCAGGTGTTAGACCCGTCCATAAGAGGCTTTTACACAGTGTTTCAGCGTTAGACCCGTCCATAAGGGGCTTTTACACAGTGTTTCAGGTGTTAGACCCGTCCATAAGGAGCTTTTACACAGTGTTTCAGGCGTTAGACCCGTCCATAAGAGGCTTTTACACAGTGTTTCAGGCGTTAGACCCGTCCATAAGGCTTTTACACAGTGTTTCAGGTGTTAGACCCGTCCATAAGGGCTTTTACACAGTGTTTCAGGTGTTAGACCCGTCCATAAGGGGCTTTTACACAGTGTTTCAGGTGTTAGACCCGTCCATAAGGGGCTTTTACACAGTGTTTTCAGGCGTTAGACCCGTCCATAAGAGCTTTTACACAGTGTTTCAGGTGTTAGACCCGTCCATAAGGAGCTTTTACACAGTGTTTCAGGCGTTAGACCGTCCATAAGAGCTTTTAACAGTGTTTCAGGCGTTAGACCCGTCCATAAGAGGCTTTACACAGTGTTTCAGGTGTTAGACCCGTCCATATGGAGCTTTTACACAGTGTTTCAGGTGTTAGACCCGTCCATAAGAGGCTTTTTACACAGTGTTTCAGATGTTAGACCCGTCCATAAGAGGCTTTTTACACAGTGTTTCAGGTGTTAGACCCGTCCATAAGAGGCTTTTACACAGTGTTCAGGCGTTAGACCCGTCCATAAGAGGCTTTACACAGTGTTTCAGGCGTTAGACCCGTCCATAAGAGGCTTTTACACAGTGTTTCAGGCGTTAGACCCGTCCATAAGGGCTTTTACACAGTGTTTCAGGCGTTAGACCTCCATAAGGGCTTTTACACAGTGTTTCAGGTGTTAGACCCGTCCATAAGAGGCTTTTACACAGTGTTTCAGGTGTTAGACCCGTCCATAAGGGGCTTTTACACAGTGTTTCAGGTGTTAGACCCGTCCATAAGAGGCTTTTACACAGTGTTTCAGGCGTTAGACCCGTCCATAAGAGGCTTTTACACAGTGTTTCAGGCGTTAGACCCGTCCATAAGGGCTTTTACACAGTGTTTCAGGCGTTAGACCCGTCCATAAGAGGCTTTTACACAGTGTTTCAGGTGTTAGACCCGTCCATAAGGGGCTTTTACACAGTGTTTCAGGTGTTAGACCCGTCCATAAGAGGCTTTTACACAGTGTTTCAGGCGTTAGACCCGTCCATAAGGGCTTTACACAGTGTTTCAGGTGTTAGACCCGTCCATAAGAGGCTTTTACACAGTGTTTCAGGTGTTAGACCCGTCCATAAGGAGCTTTTACACAGTGTTTCAGGTGTTAGACCCGTCCATAAAGAGGCTTTTACACAGTGTTTCAGTGTTAGACCCGTCCATAAGGGCTTTTACACAGTGTTCAGGCGTTAGACCCGTCCATAAGGGCTTTTACACAGTGTTTCAGTGTTAGACCCGTCCATAAGGGCTTTTACACCAGTGTTTCAGTGTTAGACCCGTCCATAAGGGGCTTTTACACAGTGTTTCAGCGTTAGACCCGTCCATAAGAGGCTTTTACACAGTGTTCAGATTTTGTTCAGGATGTTAGACCCGTCCTAAGGGCTTTTACACAGTGTTCAGGTTAGACCCGTCCATAAGGGCTTTTACACAGTGTTTCAGTGTTAGACCCGTCCATAAGGAGCTTTTACACAGTTTCAGGTTAGACCCGTCCATAAGAGGCTTTACACGTGTTTCAGGCGTTAGACCCGTCCATAAGGAGCTTTTACACAGTGTTTCAGATGTAGACCCGTCCATAAGAGGCTTTTACACAGTGTTTCAGGCGTTAGACCCGTCCATAAGAGGCTTTTACACAGTGTTTCAGGTGTTAGACCCGTCCATAAGGAGCTTTTACACAGTGTTCAGGTGTTAGACCCGTCCATAAGGAGCTTTTACACAGTGTTTCAGGCGTTAGACCCGTCCATAAGAGGCTTTACACAGTGGTTTCAGGTGTTAGACCCGTCCATAGGAGCTTTACACAGGTTTCAGGTGTTAGACCCGTCCATAAGAGGCTTTTACACAGTGTTTCAGGTGTTAGACCCGTCCATAAGGAGCTTTTACACAGTGTTTCAGGTGTTAGACCCGTCCATAAGGAGCTTTTACACAGTGTTTCAGGCGTTAGACCCGTCCATAAGAGGCTTTTACACAGTGTTTCAGGCGTTAGACCCGTCCATAGAGGCTTTTACACAGTGTTTCAGGTGTTAGACCCGTCCATAAGAGGCTTTTACACAGTGTTTCAGGCGTTAGACCCGTCCATAAGGAGCTTTTACACAGTGTTTCAGGTGTTAGACCCGTCCATAAGGAGCTTTTACACAGTGTTCAGATGTTAGACCCTCCATAAGAGGCTTTTACACAGTGTTCAGATGTTAGACCCGTCCATAAGGAGCTTTTACACAGTGTTTCAGTGTTAGACCCGTCCATAAGGAGCTTTTACACAGTGTTTCAGATGTTAGACCCGTCCATAAGAGGCTTTTACACAGTGTTTCAGATGTTAGACCCGTCCATAAGGGGCTTTTACACAGTGTTTCAGATGTTAGACCCGTCCATAAGAGGCTTTTACACAGTGTTTCAGGTGTTAGACCCGTCCATGTTTGGCCTCCGTTTCAGGTGTTGATATGGGTTTCCAGTTTTAGTTCCTCAGTCACATGACCCTCTGACACTGACGTGTTTCTGGAATGCTCTAAGTTACTCGTCACATCTGTCTGCAGCTGGAGACCTGACTGATCTGTCCAAAGAGGAGCTCATGGACCGTCTTCAGAAAGCCACACAGGTAAGAACCAGGAGCAGGCGGATGTGGCTGCGCTCGCCAGAGGATTGAGGTCAGAAAACTCTTCCTTTCTCTGCTGTGAAGAGCAGCTCGTTTGGAACTGATTTAAGTTGATTCTACTCGAAATAGTGTTGGTTAAAAAGTATCAGCATCAAACAAACTGAAGGTTCTTGGAAGAGGCCAATGTCTCAAACTGTTAAACTGACCTCGTTTCATTTCATTTTATTTATCAGGAAGGAAAGATTTAAAAACAAAATCAAACAGATTTCCAGCAGGTTCCTGCAGAAACACAAACACTAAAGGAGGAACACACTGGTGTCACAACGAGAGCTGTCAGCCAGATGTTTCACCACAGTCCAGGTGACTGTATGTTCCTGTAGGTTAGGGTGACTGTATGTTCCTGTAGGTCCAGGTGACTGTATGTTCCTGTGTGAGGTCCAGGTGACTGTATGTTCCTGTAGTGAGGTCCAGGTGACTGTATGTTCCTGTAGTCCAGGTGACTGAATGTTCCTGTAGTGAGGTCCAGGTGACTGTATTTCCTGTAGTGAGGTCCAGGTGACTGAATGTTCCTGTAGTGAGGTCCAGGTGACTGTATGTTCCTGTAGTGAGGTCCAGGTGACTGTATGTTCCTGTAAGTCCAGGTGGCTGTATGTTCCTGTAGGTCCAGGTGACAGTATGTTCCTGTAGGTCCAGGTGACTGTATGTTCCTGTAGGTCCAGGTGGCTGTATGTTCCTGTAGGTCCAGGTGGCTGTATGTTCCTGTAGGTCCAGGTGACTGTATGTTCCTGTAGGTCCAGGTGACAGTATGTTCCTGTAGGTCCAGGTGACTGTATGTTCCTGTAGGTCCAGGTGGCTGTATGTTCCTGTAGGTCCAGGTGACAGTATGTTCCTGTAGGTCCAGGTGGCTGTATGTTCCTGTAGGTCCAGGTGGCTGTATGTTCCTGTAGGTCCAGGTGACAGTATGTTCCTGTAGTGAGGTCCAGGTGACAGTATGTTCCTGTAGTGAGACCTACGCAGACACGGGAGAACATGCAAACACATAAAGGCCCCGTCCTGGTGGGAATCGAACCCGGGACCTTCAGCTGTGAAGCTCAAATATCTAAGTTCACATGTTCCTGTTTCTGCTGCAGACGATCCAGGTCCTGGAGAGCGAACTGGAGGCGGCGAACAGATACCTGCAGGGGAAGTACGCGGCTCTGAAGATCCTACAGGGACAGGTAGGTTACTGTGTCCTACAGAGACAGGTCTCAAGAACTACAGGGACAGTCACAGAGACAGTCCTACAGGGACAGGTCCAGACAGTTACAGGACGTTACGAGACGTCTATAGAGACAGGTCCTATAAGGTCCAGAGACAGTCCTATAAGAAGTCCTACAGAACAGGTCCTACAGAGACGGTTATAGAGAAGGTCCAGAGACAGGTCTACAGAGACAGGTCCTATAGAGACAGGTCCTATAGAGACAGGTCCTACAGAGACACAGGACAGGTCCTACAGAGACAGGTCCTACCAGAGGACAGGTCCTATAGAGACAGGTCCTATAGAGACAGGTCCTATAGAGACAGGTCTACAGGCTACAGAGACAGGTCCTATAGAGACAGGTCCTACAGAGACAGGTCCTATAGAGACAGGTCCTATAGAGACAGGTCTATAGAGACAGGTCCTACAGAGACAGGTCCTACAGAGACAGTCCTATAGAGACAGGTCCTAAGAGACAGGTCCTACAGAGACAGGTCCTACAGAGACAGGTCCTATAGAGACAGGTCCTATAGAGACAGGTCCTACAGAGACAGGTCCTATAGAGACAGGTCCTATAGAGACAGGTCCTACAGAGACAGGTCCTACAGAGACAGGTCCTATAGAGACAGGTCCTATAGAGACAGGTCCTACAGAACAGTCCTACAGAGACAGGTCCTATAGAGACAGGTCCTATAGAAGTCTACAGAGACAGGTCTACAGAGACAGGTCCTATAGAGACAGGTCCTACAGAGACAGGTCCTACAGAACAGGTCCTACAGAGACAGGTCCTATAGAGCAGGTCCTACAGAGACAGGTCCTATAGAGACAGGTCCTACAGAGACAGGTCCTATAGAGACAGGTCCTACAGAGACAGGTCCTACAGAGACAGTCCTATAGAGACAGGTCCTAGAGACAGGTCCTACAGAGACAGGTCCTACTAGAGACAGGTCCTATAAGACAGGTCCTATAGAGACAGATCCTACAGAGACAGGTCCTACAGAGACAGGTCCTACAGAGACAGGTCCTACAGAGACAGGTCCTATAGAGACAGATCCTACAGAGACAGGTCCTACAGAGAACAGGTCTATAGAGACAGGTCCTATAGAGACAGGTCCTACAGAGACAGGTCCTATAGAGACAGGTCCTACAGAGACAGGTCCTACAGAGACAGGTCCTATAGAGACAGATCCTACAGAGACAGGTCCTACAGAGACAGGTCCTATAGAGACAGGTCCTACAGAGACAGGTCCTACAGAGACAGGTCCTACAGAGACAGTCCTACAGAGACAGGTCCTATAGAGACAGGATCCTACAGAGACAGGTCCTACAGAGACAGGTCCTATAGAGACAGGTCCTATAGAGACAGGTCCTACAGGGACAGGTCCTATAGAGACAGTCTAAGACAGTCCTATAGAGACAGGTCCTAATAGAGACAGGTCCTACAGAGACAGGTCCTATAGAGACAGGTCCTACAGAGACAGGTCCTACAGAGACAGGTCCTATAGAGACAGATCCTACAGAGACAGGTCCTATAGGACAGATCCTACAGAGAAGGTCCTAAGAGCTACAGACAGGTCCTACAGAGACAGGTCCTATAGGATCCGAGAGTCTATGAGACAATCCTACAGAGACAGGTCCTATAGGAGACAGGTCCTACAGAGACAGGTCTATCAGGAGGACAGGGTCCTACAGAAGACAGGTCTATAGAGACAGGTCCTACAGAGACAGGTCCTACAGGGACAGGTCCTACAGGGACAGGTCCTATAGAGACAGGTCCTACAGAGACAGGTCCTATAGAACAGGTCCTACAGAGACAGGTCTATAGAGACAGGTCCTATAGAGACAGGTCCTACAGAGACAGGTCCTAAGAGACAGGTCCATAGAGACAGGTCCTATAGAGACAGGTCCTAAGGACAGGTCCTATAGAGACAGGTCCTATAGAGACGTATGGACAGTCTATAGAGACAGGTCTATAGAGACAGGTCCTACAGGGACAGGTCTACAGGGACAGGTCCTACAGGGACAGGTCCACGCCTCCTTCTCTGGACCAGAATCAGGAGTATCCAGGACTCGCTCACAGACAGTCGTCTGTCCCGGGACTTTATATCGATCCAATCAGAGATGCAAAGTGTAACTCACCACAAACGCTGAGACTTCACTTCCCTCTGATACAAATACTTTAATAATACATGTATTATTAAAGTATTTAATAATACATGTATATTAAAGTATTTAATAATACATGTCATTGATTAACTGCAGAATCCCAGACAGACAAACAACATGCAGCCATTTGTTCCCATTGACTTTAATGGGGCGTTTCAGGAATTTACCGATTTATAATTCTTCATATTTAGATTGTGTGGCTTTAATACAGGAGTCTCCAAGTGCGGTGAGGCTCTTCTACATTCTGTGATACCAATGTATAGTTTTTCATACTTTTAACCTCTTCAGCAATTTAATAATAATAACAATAATAATAATAATAATAATAATACATTTAATTTATAATGCACTTTCATTCAAAGGAATCTCAAAGTGCTACATTAAAACAATACTGTTAAGCAACATTTTAGGCATAAAACTGTTCCAGCATTTGCAGCTGTAAATTCCGCATGACTTCATTTATCGCAAAGGTTTACAGTTTATATTTTACTTTACATTCCAGGAATCTCAAAGTTGATTTGGCTATAGGTGGCGCTGTTTCTCCGTCTTCTGTGTGATTTTAGTAGTTCTTCCCATTCTGGAAAAATCCACATTGGCCTTTAGCTTCAAAAACACCTCCCTTTACATGAGCAGAAGTCCTTTGGTTCAGACGTGGTTTTACTCACAGTTCAGTCTCATTTCGGTTTAGTCCTTTCTTCTTCTTCATCCAGGCTGAGAGAAGCTCAGATCTTTTATGAGACAGGTTTGTGGTCCAGTATTTCCTGTGTGGTGACTTCTCCTGTTGTTGACCAGGCCATGTTGGAAAAGGCCACCAGCCACACCAAGAGCCTGGGGCAGAAGAGCGAGGAGCGCGCCAAGGCCCTGGAGAAGGTAACCTCCATCACAGGAGAGGTATGTGTGTGTGTCTGACTGCTGCCCTCTGGTGTCAGGAGGTGAACACGCTGCAGTGGGAGCTGAACCTGAGCCAGCTGCGTCTGCGCACGTCAGAGCAGGCCTTGAGAAGAACTTCTACAGGTAACTCTCCTCTGTGTCAGAGCAGGCCTTTGAGAAGAACTTCTACAGAATGAGAAGAACTTCTACAGGTAACTCTTCCTCTGTGTCAGAGCAGGCCTTTGAGAAGAACTTCTACAGGTAACTCTTCCTCTGGTCAGAGCAGCCTTTGAGAAGAACTTCTACAGTAACTCTTCCTCTGCATCAGAGCAGGCCTTTGAGAAGAACTTCTACAGGTAACTCTTCCTCTGCATCAGAGCAGGCCTTTGAGAAGAACTTCTACAGGTAACTGTTCCTCTGCATCAGAGCAGGCCTTTGAGAAGAACTTCTACAGGTAACTCTTCCTCTGCGTCAGAGCAGGCCTTTGAGAAGAACTTCTACAGGTAACTCTTCCTCTGCATCAGAGCAGGCCTTTGAGAAGAACTTCTACAGGTAACTCTTCCTCTGCATCAGAGCAGGCCTTTGAGAAGAACTTCTACAGGTAACTCTTCCTCTGCGTCAGAGCAGGCCTTTGAGAAGAACTTCTACAGGTAACTTCCTCTGCATCAGAGCAGGCCTTTGAGAACCTTTACTCCTCCTGTGAGTAACGCTTCACGACACAATGAGAGCCAGGTCAAGCTGCTGCTGAACACATTGCTTTGAGGCTGCTAGATACTTTAGGCCTACTGATCTTTATTCATCAGCGTCTGATCAGTGACTGGTTCTTTGCTGTAAATGTTTGCCGTCCCTGGGCAGCAGGTTTATACAGAGCACTATGAGCATTCTTAGTTAAAGCCACACCACTGTACTTCAATAGGCCAAAGCGTGTTACAGAAGGAGCCAGTTCACTCTCCTTTATACACCAGTGTACAGACACTGGAGGTGAGGCCCAAGGACACGACGACAGTGGGCATTTTCAGCAGCTGCACTCGGTTAAGGCGGAGGTGACAGTTTAAAAGTCGCCTGCAGATGTTCCCTCTGTCTGCATTTACCGCCATAAACAAATGTCCGCAGTTTAGTTTCCTTGTATTTTTCAGGATGCTGAGTGAGAGGAACAGTCTGAGTGAGGCCCTGAAGCAGAAGGAGCTGGAGAAGGAGCAGCTCCGAGCGGAGAACCTGGGTAAGACCACCCCCACCCTCGTCAGGTCAGGCAAAAATAAGAAAACAAATTGTAAAAAAAAAAAAAAAGGGGGAGGAAATGGGTTAAAAAAAAACTATTTATTGAGCTGATACAAACGAGTCACTTCCTTAATCCTGTCCTGGATAAACAGCATTAAAACTTGGATATAAAGTTTTATTCCGATACCAGACTGGTTTGGTTTAACGCTGCCCAGTCCTGGACATAAGGGCAGTGTTTCCTAATGGACACAAGTCAGTCCAGACTCCAGTCAGAACAAAGAGAAGCTCGTGACTTTCGGACACAGACTCACTGGTGTGTGTGTGTCTGTGTGTGTGTGTGTGTGTGTGTGTGTGTCTATGTGTGTGTGTGTGTGGTGTGTGTGTCTGTGTGTGTGTCTGTGTCTGTATGTGTGTGTGTGTGTCTGTGTTGCAGCTCTGAGCGCGCAGTACGTGAGCTCCTGTCCAGAGTCAGTCCCCACAGCCTGTACCCCAAAGCTCCACCAGCCAGAGCGCCCCGGCTCCTCCACGCAGCCCCGCCCACCGTCCGCTGAGACTCCACCCCCAACGGACGCCCTGAAACAGACGACGCCTCACAGGTGAGAGAGCGCCCCAGAACCAAAGCTTTTGAAACATACGGTCTGAGCTTCACCCACTTCAGTCATAGATTTGTTTAAAGTGCTTTTAGTCCGGGCGACAGTTCAGCCCTCGCTCTTTTGACGTTGTCATTTTTTTACTCGCCACTGCCACCTCATGACGATGGAGTTTTGAGTGAAGCTTTTAGCAGCAGTGGTGGTGAACAGGTCTGGGATCTGTTTGTTGCTTTATTTGTCATTATACATGAACTGTACAACGGAATGTGTGTGACCCATCCTCTGCCCGTGAGGAGCAGTGGGCAGTGCTGCGTCCCGGGACCATCTCCATGATGTGGAGCCAGGCTGATGGTCAGAATCACCTGGCTGGAGGATTTACCTATTGTACATGTTTTTAGTGGTAGGGGAAACCGGAGTACGCGGAGGAAACCTACACAGACACGGGGAGAACATGCAACTCCAGAGAAAGGCCTCGTCCAGGTGGGAATCGAACCTGGGACCTTCTAGCTGTGAAGCGAGAGCACTACCCACTGTGCCACCGTGCGCTCTGTATTCCGGGATCTACATTCCTCGTCTGTGAACCTGTTCACTGACAAAGGCAATAAAACCTAAAGCATCACACAACTAAGGTGATGGTCATAGAGGTTGTTTCCCTGGGCATGAGAGGGGGGGACAAACTTAAAACACTTGCCCAAAGGGAAACCTATTGGATGAGACCCTCAAGGCCTACCCAGGGTTAAATAATGAGCTTGATTTTTCTGTTTTTTTGTAGGACTGGGGCCCCGTCTTTTAACTGTCTTTCCAACTGTTTCAATACATTTCCATTATCTTTTGACAATGTCAGTGGTCCTGTTTCTAGTATGTGTGTGTCACGCCTACTTCTACTCACTGTGACCTTTCATACTGTGAACTTGTTTTTATACTGTGACTTGGTCCATAATGTCATGTGCGTGTTTTCTGTCACTTATATGCCCGTTTTTGTGCCACACCTCCTGTGTGTGTGGTGTGTGTGTGTGTGTGTGTGTGTGTGTGTGTGTGTGTGTGTGTGGTGTGTTGTGTGTGTATTGTATATTTTTGCTTTTCTTGTGGTCAGCACACGTGACTGATCACGTGATGCTCCAATCAGGTACTTATAACACTGTGTTTCCATTACTTTTTATTGCTCTGAAGACCAGTTATGGTCGAAACGCGTTGGCGTGTCCCTCTCAATAAAGGACTTTTATTGTATCAGAGTGCCTCGGATTTTTTGCCACATTACTCCACTATTTGAGGCAAATCTTTTACTCATTTTGTTTTTCATCCTGAAAGAGCACTGATTTTTAGTTACTATTTAAAGAAAGTTTCTTGGACCCAGTGCAGCACTCCTGACCACCTTGCTTTCAGCAATAAAACCTGTTCTGAGTCTGAGTTGATGTTAGACCTTGAGCTGTGTTTGTTATTGTGATGCAGCCTGAGCCCTGACAGACAGAACTGCAGATACTTTAACGATACTTAAAATATTTGTCATATAAACCATAAAACAAATACTTGTTAATTTATTATTTTCCGTCCATTTCATTTAATTTGCATTTGTATCATTGTTTGAGACGAAACGACCAAGAAACTTCCTTTAACGCCAAAAGAGCGGAAAAAACACTTTACAACGTTTTTCTTATTTTTCCCCCCATATTGTTTTAAATTTCCCCCTAATTTTGCCCAAATTTTCTCATTTTCCCACTTGTTTTTTCTTTTAAATGTTAATGAACAACAGCATCAAGACTTGAATATAAAGATTTTATATTTCTTTAATAATCCCAGGCTGGTCTGGTTTTCCAGCTCTGTCTCTGACCAGGCAGGAGCACTGGCCCGACAGCAGGGCAGTATCAGACCACAGACTCATTTAGATCCATGCAGGACAGAGAGACTGTTTGTATTTAAAGATACACTTAACACATTTAAGCGACAATCAAGGTCAGATCAGACTTAAAGGCACAAAACCTCCGTTGTTTTCTACTCCTGGAACATAGTTTGTGTCCTCCTTTGTAACGAAGACACTGTATAACATTATAAAACATTTTATAAACTTACAGGCGAGTTTCCTGCATTTCTGTGACAGTGACCCTGAAACGTAACAATAAAGTTGTGAACGTGTCGTGAAACTGAGAAGAATCGTGAGGTTAAAAATATGTGAGAAAGTTAGGAATGAGTTTGGAAACAACGTTTTTAAAAGGCCATAGGCTGTTGTTCAGTTGACTGGACCTGACCTCCTCCCTAAAGGCGCTAGAAGAGACTGTGATGGTGCCTTTAGGTCAGTATATAAAGTTATAAGAGGAAACCAAACATATCGCTTCTTTCAGTTCAGTTTCTCATGTAGAATCTGTGTGTGCGCCTGGAACATAGACTGTAGTGAGGTCTGTCGTAGACGGTGCAAATATTAGGAATAAAAATTGGCAAGATAAGGAAAAAATTGGGTAAAAATGGGGCAAACATTCAGAAAAAACATTTATTTGAGATGAAACAACCCAGTCTCTTCCTTTAATGCTGTCCAGGACCAACCGCATCAAACTTTAAAACAATAAAATAAAATCTGTACTTCTTTCGAACCCCTCCTGGAGCCTCCACCTTAACGTGGTGGAGGGTTTGACCTGAATGATCCTGGAGCCTCCACCTTAACGTGGTGGAGGGTTTGACCTGAATGATCCTGGAGCTCCACCTTAACGTGTGGAGGGTTTGACCTGAATGATCCTGGAGCTCTGTTGTCGGGGGCTTCGTGCCCCTGGTAGGGTCTCCCAGGGCAAACAGGTACTAGGTGACGGGTCAGACAAAGAGCGGTTCAGAAGCCCCTTATGAAGACCAACAGGCCCGGTTAGAACCATGAGGCCGTCCTTCTGTGGACCCACCACCTGCAGGGGGCGCTATAGGGGCTGGTGCAGCTCCAACAGCTGCCCCCACAAGTGGAAGAAATGGATGGATGGACCTTCTTTTTGATACTGTAATTATTATCGATACTAACGGTGCCCACCCCGAGTGATGAGGAGTCAGTGTGTGAGCGTTGAGTCAGTGTGTGAGGGTTGGGTCAGTGTGTGTGAGGATTGGGTCGGTGTGTGAGGGTGGGTCAGTGTGTGTGAGGGTTGGGTCAGTGTGTGTGAGGGTGGGTCAGTGTGTGAGATTGGGTCGGTGTGTGAGGGTTGGGTCAGTGTGTGTGAGGGTTGGGTCGTGGCCCGTCCAGTGCTCGATACTGCTCTGTTTGAAGGTCATTGGATCATTGGCCACTGTGTTTGCCTCATTAGCTGCAGTTAGCACCAGCACACGCACGCACGCACGCACGCACGCGCACACACACACACACACCACACACACCACACACAACACACACACACACCATATGACTCTTCTTCTGTCACGCTGACTGAAGCTAATGTTTACTTCATCATTTTGTCTAATTAAGGCGAGACACTTCAGGCCGGTTTGTGTAAAGCAGGAGAGAGAGAGCTCAAACTCTGATTGATTGATTGATTGATTGATTGATATTTTTATTTCGAGCTACACAACACAGGCACAAAAGCCAGAAAGAAAAAAAAAAAAAGAAAATAAATAACGTCTAGCTCGAAAGGAGTGGGAAGAGGACGGGCTTATTGACTCCCAGCCCTGTTCATTTAAACTTTAAAAGTATATTCATGTACTTAAGCAAATGACAGACCGAGGAAACAGATCATTTCCCAATGACTTTACATGGTTGGCATGACAACAGTTTAAAGTTGTTGAAAACTGAGAACGATCTTAAAGCCACACCGCATGAATATAAAAGCATTTATTTTATGCATGTATTTATTTTCATCAAATACCTCATGAATGTATAAACAAACATGAGGGGGGGGGGCGTCTCCAGCTCGTTTCCATGGAGACGTGACTAAAGCAGAACTTGAGGTTTAAACAGGTTAGGTTCTTTGATTTCCCACTGCTCATTAGGAGCATGTTACAATACAGTCCAAAATGTTACGCAGTGTGCCTTTAAGCAACATTTTAAATATAATTGTGTTAACAATGTTTTAGCAAAAAATGTGTTTTAACAACAATACTGTGTGTTCCCCTTTAAAGTCCTTTATTCACAGTGTATAACATATTTATTATTACCCAGAGCGTTTCAGAAAGACTAAAGTCTATTTTTACACCAGGGCTGCGTACGGAGATAGATGAAACCAAACTGCCATTCATACGAAGAGATGCTTCAAAAGTGACGACCAGTCCTTGTTCATATAGTTGGAATAACTATGGAATAACTATGTGAGAAAAACATTTGTGACCCTTGAAAGCGACTGTTGGACAAAGTCCAGGCTCTGAAACTGTGGCCTCATGTCGCTGATATTCACAACATTTAAACTGAGAAATAAAAACATAGAATCCTCTTTTCTTTGTCAATAAGGAGGTGGACAGTAGACGAAATCTTTTTCTTAATTGTGAGCAGAGAGATCCACATACACACATACACACTAAAAATGCTGGGTTAAAAGTAACCCAACTTTTAACCCATGTTGGGTCAAAGTTGGTCCGACCCAACGTTGGGTTATTTTGACCCAATGTGGTTGGGTTATTATTTTTAACCCAACAGTTGGGTTAATATTTTAACCCACCGTTGGGTTGTTTATTCTTAATTTACCCAATGATTGGGTTAATTCGTAATGATCACCCCAGTGCTGTTTTAGAAACTTTATTTCTTACAAAAGCAGAACATAATTGTTTAACACAACATCATCAGCAGCAAATAATTAATTTGGTTGTTAACAAGCCTAAGGAAAGGCCCCCATTGTCCATATTGTACTTGCTGTATTTTGGTGAAGTGGTCCTTTTTCAGAGTCAGAGACAGGGCTGTGGACAGTTCAGTCACAGCAGGGACAGGGCTGGGAAAAGTTCAGTCTGAAGCAGGAGACAGGGCTGGGGACACTGCAGCGGGAGACCGAGCAGGAGACAGGGCTGGGGACAGGGCGGAGGACAGTTCAGTCACAGCAGGGACAGGGCTGAGGACACTGCAGTCTACAGCAGCAGAGACCACTGTGGAAATAAAGAGAGACATTGTCACAGATGAAATCCAATACCTGGTAACCATTACTCCACCAGGGACACCAACCTTCCCATAAGACAGTGACAGTATAATGTAAGACCTTACCTTGGTGAAGTAACAGAGGCATCGTCTCAGAGGCAGGCGGACACTTCCACTGAGCTGAAGATTCCACTGGAAGAGAAACATTTGTGTTTGGTCTAAAACTATAAAGGGTCATGTTATATTTTGTAAAAAATATACTGCACTTACTGGGACTGGTGTCCAGTGATGCAGATGATGATCTTCAGACAGACAGTGGAAGAGCTCAGGAGAGTTTGTTTTCTGTAGGACATATATTAACACAAGTTTGTATTTTGAATTAAACAGAGAATAAAACATTTCTGATAATTATAAAACTGCTGCTTACCTGTAAAGCTTTAGTGGCATTTATCAGCTCTGGAGGTTCCACATGGAGAGGGTAAAGTTGATCTGAAACACACAGGACAGAGGCTTTAAAATATCCTAACAGAAAACGTTTAACACTTTTCTCTGTTTCTCCCATATCTGAGCCTCTCCTTCTCTCCTCATCCTTTTAACCATATTAATACTAAAGGCATTATGTAAGAAACAACAGCAGAGATTCGCGTTAGCATTAGCGTTAGCATTAGCTAACGGTTGTCGCGCGCATTATATTAAATAGGATATCATAACCGATTATTTTAACTACCTTTAGCCCTCATTATTTCAGTCAATACTTGTCCTATCAACACGAAATAAAACTGGGACAGAGAGTGAAGTGTCCTCTGTCAGGATTATTTAACTACACACCTCTATGTTGAATCGTTTTTTAGCTACAGCTCGTCCAAAAGACGTGACTTTAACCCTTTCTCTTCTATGACAGATGCTAACAAGGTGTTAGGGAAACACAAAGCCAAAACCAAATTGATTAATTATTTGTGCCTAATCAGTTTCATTTGGATCAATACTGACTCTTTATGACAGAGTAATCAAATACAAACATGTATAAATACCTTTATGAGCAGTTTCAATCGGAGGAGGTGGAGGAGCAGTAATGGCTGCCGCTGACAGTTGAGCTCAGTGGCTTTGACCCAACCTGCTGGGTAGGAAAAAAACAACCCAACTCTATGAAAATAACCCAACAAAATGACCCAACAGCCATAACCCAGCAGTTGGGTTGTTAAAATAACCCAGCATTTTTAGTGTGTAGGCTCTGCCTCTAAATGTACTTTATTTTTATTTCTTTGCGAGTGATCTGATGGAACAACAGAGCTAATCAGTCGCTAATCTGACAGACGGAAATGTAGCCACTATATTTAACATCAACACCGTTTTGGAACTTTTCCCTGTGATTACAAGACGAATTCAAATGATTTAAAAGTGAGGGTGTCTGTGTCGGGCTGATCCCAGGTCCTGTCGTTCCCCTGTCCGCGATGGTCCGCTCCTGCCTACGGAGCCGCCCTGACTTTTCCCTTTCAAGATTTTCACAACTTAAATATTTGCAAGAAATGTGACTTGAGACTTATAGTCTGTAAACCAATGCCCGTAAGCCTTATAGTTCACGGTTACGGCTCAATATACTTCAGTGTTCACGCTCCGCCTCCTGAACTCACACATTTCAATGGCGGAGAGGTTTGTTTGGGCCGAAATTAGGGCCTGATTGACTCACGCATGCGCAGTCGAGATGGGCATTGGGCTTATAAAGACCACTACCTGAACTCCTGTGACACCTTCAAGAAGCTCACACCTAACCAGATCGTGGAGTGGATCAAAGATGGAAACAGATGCTGGAAGTGCGGTCGCAACAGAGAACTGTAACCTCAAACGGCCTTGCAAGGTTTGTGGAGCGCAACATCTCACAGTCCTCATGACTCCATACGTCAAACCTCCAATACTGTCTTGATGGTGAGCCCAGCCGTTACAGGAGTCTACCTGGACCGGCCCAATCGTACCCAGCGGGTGATGTTAAAGGTAGTGAAGATTCTCATCCACAATGGCAGGCAAGCTATAGAGGCACACGCTATTCTGGATGACGGCTCGGAGAGGACACTCGTTTTGCCACCATCCAATCCCTCAAGCTTCCTGGAGTTCCAGAGACTCTTCCCATCCAAACAGTTCACCAGAACATGAAACAGCTAGAGGGTCTGTCAGTGTCCTTTGAAGACACTTCTCTATCAAAGCCCGATGAGAAGTACCTCATATCCAATGCCTTCTCCATTGATGGACTGAGCTTTACAGAGCATGACTACCTCATTGCTGCTCTTCAGCGTGCTCACCTTAGAGGCCTTCCCCTCCTTCCAGTTGATCACGTACAGCCACTGCTCCTTATAGGATCTGATATGTGCCGCCTCATCTCTCCTGTCCAGCCAATCGTACAAGGCCCTCCAGATGGTCCCATCGCTGGACAGACACGCCTCGGCTGGTGCCTCCAAGGTCTGATGACTCCCGTCCAATGTTCACAAGGTCCTACTCAATGCTTACACATCACCACTGCCCCTCAGACACCGGGCAACTCCAACATGGACAGAACCTGACACCCGGCCATACAGCGAGGAAGTTCTCAATCTGCTCCAAACATCCACGGCCACAAAAGTAACGGGAGACAATCAATGTGATGCTACACGCAGACTCCACAGAAAGGCCCCGTCCAGGTGGGAATCGAACCCGGGACCTTCTAGCTGTGAAGCACGAGGGCTAACCACTGTGCCACCCAGATCTGTCTTAGGGAATAAGAAGTTTATGAATCACATGAAATCTCTCAATATGAAGCATTACTCTATTACTCTGACATTACTCTGACATTACTCTGACATTACTCTGATATTACTCTGATATTACTCGATTACTCTGACATTACTCTGACATTACTCTGACATTACTCTGATATTACTCTGATATTACTCGATTACTCTGATATTACTCGATTACTCTGATATTACTCGATTACTCTGATATTACTCTGATATTACTCTGATATTACTCGATTACTCTGATATTACTCGATTACTCTGATATTACTCTGATATTACTCTGACATTACTCTGACATTACTCTGATATTACTCTGATATTACTCTGACATTACTCTGATATTACTCTGACATTACTCTGACATTACTCTGATATTACTCTGATATTACTCTGACATTACTCTGATATTACTCTGACATTACTCTGACATTACTCTGACATTACTCTGACATTACTCTGACATTACTCTGACATTACTCTGACATTACTCGATTACTCTGACATTACTCTGATATTACTTCGATTACTCTGACATTACTCTGACATTACTCTGACATTACTCTGACATTACTCTGACATTACTCTGATTTTATTACTCTGACATTACTCTGACATTACTCTGACATTACTCTGAATTACTCTGATATTACTCTGACTGACATTACTCTGATATTACTCTGACTATTACTCTGACATTACTCTGATATTACTCTGATATTACTCTGACATTACTCTGACATTACTCTGATATTACTCTGACATTACTCTGACATTACTCTGATATTACTCTGACATTACTCTGACATTACTCTGACATTACTCTGACATTACTCTGATATTACTCTGACATTACTCTGACATTACTCTGATATTACTCTGACATTACTCTGACATTACTCTGACATTACTCTGACATTACTCTGATATTACTCTGATATTACTCTGACATTACTCTGACATTACTCTGACATTACTCTGACATTACTCTGATATTACTCTGACATTACTCTGACATTACTCTGATATTACTCTGATTACTCGATTACTCTGACATTACTCTGACATTACTCTGAATCATTACTCTGACATTACTCTGACATTACTCTGATATTACTCTGATATTACTCTGACATTACTCTGACATTACTCTGATATTACTCTGAATTACTCTGATATTACTCTGATATTACTCTGATATTACTCTGACATTACTCTGACATTACTCTGATATTACTCTGATATTACTCTGACATTACTCTGACATTACTCTGATATTACTCTGATATTACTCTGACATTACTCTGACATTACTCTGATATTACTCTGACATTACTCTGATATTACTCTGACATTACTCTGATATTACTCTGATATTACTCTGATATTACTCTGATATTACTCTGACATTACTCTGACATTACTCTGATATTACTCTGACATTACTCTGACATTACTCTGATATTACTCTGATATTACTCTGATATTACTCTGACATTACTCTGACATTACTCTGATATTACTCTGACATTACTCTGAATTACTCTGATATTACTCTGATATTACTCTGATATTACTCTGATATTACTCTGATATTACTCTGACATTACTCTGATATTACTCTGATATTACTCTGACATTACTCTGACATTACTCTGACATTACTCTGATATTACTCTGATATTACTCTACTCTGATATTACTCTGACATTACTCTGATATTACTCTGACATTACTCTGACATTACTCTGATATTACTCTGACATTACTCTGACATTACTCTGATATTACTCTGATATTACTCTGACATTACTCTGACATTACTCTGATATTACTCTGATATTACTCTGACATTACTCTGACATTACTCTGATATTACTCTGACATTACTCTGATTACTTGAATTACTCTGATATTACTCTGACATTACTCTGACATTACTCTGATATTACTCTGATATTACTCTGACATTACTCTGATATTACTCTGATATTACTCTGATATTACTCTGATATTACTCTGACATTACTCTGATATTACTCTGATATTACTCTGAATTACTCTGATATTACTCTGATATTACTCTGATATTACTCTGACATTACTCTGATATTACTCTGATATTACTCTGATATTACTCTGACATTACTCTGACATTACTCTGACATTACTCTGACATTACTCTGACATTACTCTGATATTACTCTGACATTACTCTGACATTACTCTGAATTACTCTGACATTACTCTGATATTACTCTGACATTACTCTGACATTACTCTGATATTACTCTGACATTACTCTGATATTACTCTGAATTACATTACTCTGATATTACTCTGACATTACTCTGACATTACTCTGACATATTACTCTGACATTACTCTGACATTACTCTGAATTACATTACTCTGACATTACTCTGATATTACTCTGACATTACTCTGATATTACTCTGATATTACTCGATTACTCTGATATTACTCTGACATTACTCTGACATTACTCTGATATTACTCTGACATTACTCTGAATTACTCTGATATTACTCGATTACTCTGATATTACTCGATTACTCTGATATTACTCTGATATTACTCTGACATTACTCTGACATTACTCTGACATTACTCTGATATTACTCTGACATTACTCTGATATTACTCTGATATTACTCTGACATTACTCTGATATTACTCTGACATTACTCTGATATTACTCTGACATTACTCTGACATTACTCTGATATTACTCTGATATTACTCTGACATTACTCTGACATTACTCTGACATTACTCTGACATTACTCTGATATTACTCTGACATTACTCTGACATTACTCTGACATTACTCTGATATTACTCTGATATTACTCTGACATTACTCGATTACTCTGATATTACTCTGATATTACTCGATTACTCTGATATTACTCGATTACTCTGATATTACTCTGACATTACTCTGACATTACTCGATTACTCTGATATTACTCTGATATTACTCGATTACTCTGATATTACTCGATTACTCTGACATTACTCTGACATTACTCTGATATTACTCGATTACTCTGATATTACTCGATTACTCTGATATTACTCTGTGTTTCAATCCCGTGTTAAATGATGTAAATCTGCTGTTCCAGCTCTGTGGTCGTCACTTTGAGCATGTTTATGTTGATGCGAGCCGATGCCCCCCTGTGGCCCCTGGTGGCCCCCCCCCCGTGGCCCCCTGGTGGCCCCCCCCCCCCGTGGCCCCCGGTGCTCCGTATGTGGGGCGTCCTCGGGCCCCGGGCACTTTCACTCACTCTCACTCTGACCATCAGATAATATTGACTCAGTGCAGCTGCATTGATTGAAGCGCCGTGTGTGATTCATTTGAAAAGAAAGAGCTTTCTATTTCAGTGTGTGTGTGTGTGTGTGTGTGTGTGTGTGTGTGTGTGTGTGTGTGTGTGTGTGTGTGTGTGTGAGAGGGGGGGGGGGACGAGGGGGGAGGAGGGTGGTGAGGGGGGGGGGAGTGCCGGTGCATTAGCCCGCTGCACCGCTGCGCTCTGACAGCTCTCTGCTCTGGGCCATTAGCCAGACCTGCTCTGAGTGCATTATGTGGAGCTGCCATTAGAGCTGTGACTGACACACTCCCTCTCTCTCCTCTCCCTCTTTCCCCCCCTTCCTCTCCTTCTCTCTCTCTCTCCCTCCTCTCTCCCTATCTCTCCCTCTCTCTCTCCCCCCTCCCCCCTCCCCCTCTCCCCCTCTCCCCCCCCTCTCCCGTCTCTCTTGTTGTGATCGATCAGCTGATGCACTCTTACATTCGCTTTAGGCTCGTGCACACTGGACTCATTAAGTGAAGGACACAGTGATACGTAACAGCCTAAACACAGTTCTATATTAGTGATTACAGTTTTAAAACATGTATGTTTGTAGCTGATTACACTTTGAGTTACTTTTGCCAAAATATAAACTGAAAATAGTAATAAAGCCAAAAGTGCAGTCAGATATTTCCTTTTCCTTTCGTTTTGTTTTGAGGACATTAACTACAGACAAGGATCAACTTTACCGAGCTGCCTTTTCTTTAAATGCTCTTGTAACTCGACTTACTTGAATTAAAATGAATAATATATTCCTGTGTTTAGTGTGATATTTTATATTCCTTAGGTACTGAAAAAGTCATATTACTTTAGTAATACGCTACTTTTGTAATACGTTACCCCCAACACTGCCAGTTCCCAATCCTGTGTATTTCTTTTATTATTTTATTTATTTATTATTTATTATTTTTGCTCTTCACCATATACATTCCTCCTTTAGCATCAGTGAAGCTCTGAGTCTGTGTGGTCATAATGGAGAAGGTTCTGTTTATAATCTGATGGTAAAGCGGCTCATTCTTCTTAAAGCCTCCAGTTCCTCTAAGTTCCTCTAAGTTCCTCTAAGTTCCTGTAAGTTCCTGTAAGTTCCTGTAAGTTCCATTAAGTTCCTGGTCTGTCTTCATGAAGTGCAGGTGTGAGATCTCCCCACAGTGGTTCAATGATACTGAGGTCAGACTGAGATGGAACTAACGGGACCTTCATTTATTCTGCTGGAGCTTCAGAGAAACACCTCCATGTTTCACAGGAGGGAGGGGGCACGTTTCATCCTCCACCACAGAAGACTCAGAGCTCTGACTTTCCACAGACTCATGTGTGTTTTTGATCTTGTTACACGAGGGAAAAAAGACCAAATGAATGAATCCATCAGTGTGAGTAAACTGTATTTGTGTCGTGTGATAATAGAGCTCAAAGGCCCTACAGCCAAAATAAGCCTGTGTGAAGTTTGTGTTGGTGTCGTGTGAAGTTTGTGTTGTGTTGTGTGAAGTTTGTGTTGGTGTCGTGTGATCGACACAAAGAGTCAAAATGTGACGAAAAGGAGTTTACTGTTTATGACTCCAGAGGCGTCGGTAAAGATGAGGTGTTTGTGGAGGATCTTAGTGCTTTAAAAAAAAGTCTGTAAAGCTTAAAGTTTGTGTGAACATTTGAAAGCTAAGAACCTGAGTTCGACGGCACAGATTTTATTTCCAAACTGGTTTAAACTATAAGAGTGGACACGAGTTACAAAACACTGGACACACTTTAACCTCTGACTGGAGTTTAATAACGCCTCATTTGAAAGCTAAGAACTGATCTAAACGGATCTTTCCTTGCATTGTTGCCAGTTTTTCATCATGTATTTGTCACTTTTTTGTTGCTCTTTTGTGGCTTTTTCGTCCTTGTTTTCGTCGCTGTTTTGACGCTTAAAATAAAGAAACAGGTTTAAGCTTCACTTGTGATGTTTCTAAAATTACAAGAAAACAGATCAAATCAATAAAACATCAACATAAAGTTAATCAATGACAGTAAAAGACAAGAGTGCAGATAAAATACTTTCAGTTTTCATATGCACGGGTAAAAAGAACTGGATTTGAACATTGTCAGAGTTGAGGCCTGTCTCACATCCTCATGAAGACTGTTCCAGATTTGAGCTTTAGCCTCAGCGTGTTTAGTCCTGACTCTGGAACCACCAGGAGACCCCTCCCTGAGATGGTTCATACGGCTCTAACATGTCAGAGATGGACTTTGGTGCTAAACCATGAAAAGACTTGTAACAAGCAGAGCTGTTTTAAATTCTATTCTCTGAGTGACAGGAAGCCAGTGCAGAGACCGGAGCACTGGACTAATGTGGTCGTATTTCCTGGTTCTTGTCAGGACTCGAGCAGCAGCGTTCTGGATGTTCTGCAGCTCTAACAGCTGGTTTAGAAAGGCCAGTGAGCAGCCGTTACAGTAGTCTAACCTGCTGGAGACAAATGCATGGATGAGTCTCTCTAAGTCTGGTTTTCACACTATTCCCCCCCACCCCAGGTTAGCTCTGTCCTCCTGTCCTCTCTGTCCTCCCTGTCCTCTCTGTCCTCCTGTCCTCCCTGTCCTCTCGTGCTAACTGGGGTTAACAGCCATTTATGCCGCTCTCTCTTTGTTTACACACTGCCCGAGCCCAGTCGATCTATCGACCAATCAGTGGACGGCTTCGCGCTCGAGCGGCCAATAGGAGGCGGCGAGGCGATGTTCCGTTTAGCGATCGATGCCGAGCTCGGGGACCTCGGAGAGAGAGGTCACTAACTGTTAGTTCATCGGGAGAATGATTAATAAATCAATATGAGTCAGTCACAGCCGCCATCTTTGAACTGAGCTCAGTCTCTCCTGTTTGGCTTTACCCAAATCTAAAGCTTCTGGAAAAAAGTGACGAGATCGAGGATGAAAATGCAACAAAAAAAAGAAGCAAAAAACAAACAAACAAACAAAACGAGATGCAAACATGACAAAAAAGCAACAAAAACACGACATAAACGCAGCGACACTGCAACAAAGTTCAGAAGAGTTTTGTAGGTCTTAGCTTTCAAATGAGGCGTCACTCTGGCCTAGAGGCTGTGAACTCCAGTCGAGAAGCTTTTAGATTTGGGTAAAGCTACATTACATTATTGGTGAGATGAAAATGGTTCACAAATGTATAAATCCAGCCAATAAAGTAAAAACATCTGAGATGTGTTATTTCATTATTGACAGAAATCGTTCCATTTATGAACGATTTCCATCTTGTCAATAACGTAATAACTTTATCTGTTCCTTAATAACCATGTGACCTTAAGGCTCCGCCTCTTAACCCTGCAGGTGCTCTGAGTGATGTGTTTTAAGTCCATAAACCTTCACTACATCATTTCAGCACTCAAATGGCCTTCACTCTGACACATGTCGTTCGGATACTGTAGCTACAGACCATTAGCTGGATTTACAGTCGGCTTATGGACCCCTGATATTAGAGAGAGGATGGCTTAACCAATCACAGTGAAGTGTAGACTCTGAGAAGAAGCAGATAGCTTCAGTTACACAATGTTCACATGAATAACTAAGAGTAAATGCTGTTAAAGGAAGCTCCAGGAAACACTCTTATATCCTGTTCTAATCTGATTATACTTGGACAATACATTTGTATATTGTCAGATCAATAAAGTGTCATAGATTCCTTCAGCTGAACAAATCCAATTCTTACAATTCAAGTCAAAAAATCCCCTGTATTATGGCTCTGATTTTGCCCTAATGGTTCTGTTCTTGTTTTCTTTGTGCAGGTTCCTGACCACAGCTCGCCGCGTGAGGTCCACACTCGTCCACCTTGACCGCAGGCCAACATAAAGAAAATCACCTTTTTAATGAGCTTTAAATCATGTAATAACATCAGTTCCTGTAATAACATCAGTTCCTGTAATAACATCAGTTCCTGTAATAACATCAGTTCCTGTAATAACATCAGTTCCTGTAATAACATCAGTTCATGTAATAACATCAGTTCCTGTAATAACATCAGTTCCTGTAATAACATCAGTTCCTGTAATAACATCAGTTCCTGTAATAACATCAGTTCCTGTAATAACATCAGTTCCTGTAATAACATCAGTTCCTGTAATAACATCAGTTCCTGTAATAACATCAGTTCCTGTAATAACATCAGTTCCTGTAATAACATCAGTTCCTGTAATAACATGAAACATCAGTTCCTGTAATAACATCAGTTCCTGTAATAACATCAGTTCCTGTAATAACATCAGTTCCTGTAATAACATCAGTTCCTTGTTGAAGAACAGACCTGGACGATTCTTTCACTTCAAACTTGAAACTTGAAACTTGTAAAGCTCATTTTCCATCACTGGACTTGTTCTACACCACAACTGTCTATCGGTGAAAGCTTGTCTTCTTTGTGCCTGCAGAGGGCGCTCCAGGCCAGGTCCAAATCCTGACCTTTTTTAGAACATGAAATCTCATGGCCGTGGTCACAGGTTTAAGCTTCACTTGTGATGTTTCTAAAGGACCAAATGTGCTGAAAACAAACTCTTTCATTTGTGTGTTTTGGAATAATCCTGCTGATGCCACTCATTCCCATCATGTCGGCGCTCAGATTGCCTCCGCTACAAACCCGTGTGTCAGGTGTAAACGGCCCCCTCTGTGCCTCAGGCAGCAGTGTGCACAGGAAGAGACGTCCATGAATATGATGTACTTTAAGTTTTAAGTGTTCCCCAGATTAAAAAACTGTGATAAAAGGCTTCTGTTTTATTTTTCATCATGAATGTTATTTTGTCCATGACTAAACAGGAGGACGTCTCTGATCTTTGTGTTACGGTCCAGTGTTGTGACATAACAGACAGACACATGTTGATTAAAGTCTTTTCATTGCTCTGAAATGTTGGGTGGGAAGAGGACACACCCCACCATGAGTCATGTAGGTGATGATGGTATATTCATGCCCATCATGTTCTGGACAAACTGTATTATCTCACAACATCCCCACATACAGTGTAATACATTTATATTATATCATATCAAATGTATGAGCTTTAGCTGCTGAAATATAGTCTGGTGTTTGGATCTGAGCTGCTAAACATTTTCCCATTCATCATGTTTGTCTGTTTGCTCAGAACATGTGCCATTGCAGGAAGACAGTCATGAACGTGTTCTAGAAGGAGGTCATTTCTGAGCTTTCTGGTGACAAAACTCTGTAAACGTTGGATTAATCGAGGCTGAACTGCGACCTGTTGTTAGGGCTGTGCATGTGTGAGTGTCCGGGGGGAGGCCGTGTGTCCGGGGGGAGGCTGTGTGTCCGGGGGGAGGCTGCAGGGGGAGGCCGTGTGTGCAGACGGAGGACAGAGAGGGAAGTGTCCCACAGGGGCAGTAGTGATCCACCACACGCCACCGCAGACCAGCTGAATGGTAATCTCTCTCTCTCTCTCTCTGCTCGGTTCACTTGTCACTATTTGGGCTGAAATGAGTCAAAAGCTAAAACAGAATCTAACATTAACTCATTTTTCTTCTGATAGAATTAATCTCCAAAAAGTCCAGTTTGTTTCTTTGTGCGGTTTCTTCGGGAGATGTGATGCAGCGCTTTACTGAACCGGTCATTTACGGACGGACTCTTCAGACTCACTGTAGTAACATGTTGGTGCAACACAGACCGTTACAAATCCACACTTTACGCCCAGACTGAAACTGCAAACCCACGTATTCACGCTTTTCTCCAAGACAACGGAAACAAACCCGACTTTAAGACGACACACCGCAGGCACATAGGGAGCATCGTTCTAGAACCGAGACGAGGGAAACACTTGGACGACTGAGAACTCGCACCATTTTATTGTGAGTTAATGTTTTCATATAGAAATACGGCACAATATTGTCGATATTTAGACGGATGAAAGCAGATTTTTGGAGAGAGTCAGGTTCACATTTATGACTTTTCTTTTATCGACAAAGTGGAAACGACATTAATGGATGAATGGATCTCGAATGTCTTCATGTGAATAGTTATTATTGTGAAATCTGTAAATGTCATTGGGTTAAAAGCTTTAAACTTAAGACCATATTAATTACGATAAGAGTAAAGTGACTGAATGTCTTTGTTTGGATTCTGTTTGTCAATCGATGGAGGAAAAGTGATTCAGTGACTATTGTGTCAAAGCATCGAAGCGAGACGCCCTGAGCCTGGAGAGGCCGTCGGATACGTTATGTGTGGGAAAAGACACATCCTGCTTTTTAAAACGTTTTATTGTGAAAAGAATGTAAATAGAACCTTTGCTTTGGTTTTTCTTTCAGTCTTTTAATAATTCTACTGAAAAGACGTAACGCAGAGTTAGTGCTAACGACAATAGCTTTTTTAAATGATCTTTTTTATTTACATTTCAAAACGACCAAAACCAAATAAATAAAAAAACAACCAAGAAAAATGAAACAAGTAAACAAAAGAGGCCAAAACAATAAAATAAAGAAATAGCAAAAAGAAGGAAAAGCAATAAATAAATAGTATATGGTCACAGTTATGCGTTCACCTGACGGGTAAGAATTCCACGCTGACGACATCACCTGACAACACACACATCTCCATCTCAAACCATGAAACAAAAACTGACACAAAGTTCAGATCCATCTCCTGCAGCACAAACAGATACCAGCAGTTTGAAGCAGCTGCTACTGTAGGTTTGTTTAATGATGATGTCATCATAGTCCTGTTCTCCATAATGGGACTGATCTGAGTGAAACCTGCTGTAGAGTCGACCACAGGCTCTGTAGAAACATCTGATCACAAAGAAATATTATTTACTCTGGACTTTCTTTAGCAAGTCTTAGATTTTTAGGCTTATTTTAAATCTGGTGAGATATATGATTGTGACTGTGTTTACACCTGATCACAGTCATATATCTCACATATTATTGTGATCAGGTGTAAAAACACAGTTGTTGCCTTTCATGGGGCGACAGTGGTGCAGTCTGTAGAGCGGGTCGTCTCATAATCAAAGGTCGGGGGTTCCAATCCCAGCTCCCGCAGGTGCCGACTGTCATTGTGTCGGATTCATTTATTGTTTGTCTCCCAAGGGAGAAATTCAACTCGTAGGAGAGTCTGTTTCAAACATAAATACAAATACAAGGACATAAACACATTACAAAAAAGACAAGACGCCCTCAGTGGTCCGGCTTAACACAGTCACATATTAGTTCTCACTAATGTGGCACAAAGCAGTTTTTATAGCAGTCGTGTCACAAACGTGGATCCTAAACCTGCTCCCAGACGGCAGCTCCACCCTCCTCAGTGTCTGTGTGCACTGGTGTATGAATGAGAGGGTGAGTGAGGGGATCCTGCTGTAAAGCGCTTTATAAGTTGAGACCATTTATCTGTTATTTCAGCAGGAGATTCAGATAAAGTTTTTTGATGGAACAGTTCCTGAAGGAGCTCATTATTGTGTGAGACTTTGCTTCTGTGGATTATCTGCTTTAAAAGGCGAGAGCAAGACTCGACTCCACACGTGTGCTTGTCCCTGGAGAGCAGAACCGCAGCATCACTGTGTAAGCTCTCAGTCATCCAGGCTTGTTCCACAGTAGTCCCTCTGCAACAACACTGTCCCATCAGCCGCCTCCGCTCGGCCCACACAAACCACCTTTTACTGACATTCTGTTCATTTGGTGCAAGTTTAATATCGTCGTATCACGAGGGAAAGATCGTCTCCTCTCAAACCATCTCTTCTTCGTAGCTAAAATTCACTGTCGTCAAAAGATGGAGACGCACCACAGACTGAAATGCACTTCCTCTCGGGTAGACGTTTGTTTGACCAATGCACTGCTCATTGCATGTTCATTGCATTTAATGTTGTACCACATTCCTTTGTCAACGACTCTTGAGTTTTGTGGCTGCACTCACGTCCATCTCAAAGTGTTATAATCCTTTCCTCCTCGCCTTTATTTCATGTCTTGTTTTGGGCCTCTGGTTCTCCTCTCACGCGTCCCTCTGAGCGCCTGTGTGGGTTTCCTGACACTTTTCTGTCCTGTCTGATGCCGTTGGCCTGAAGTGTGCCTGTGGATGAGGCAGGAGCCCTCACAGCAGGGGCGGCGAAAGGCTCAAGTGTGTGTCCGGCCCTGGGATTAGCCGCTCCAGATGACCAGGAAAGTGTGGCTGTCAGGATCCAGCTCAAAGTGGAGCTAAGCCTCTCAAAGTAACCCAATCTGAGCCCAGCACTTAAGACTGTCCTAATCCCCCTACTACACCCCGCTCAGCTGTGGACAAGACTCTCTCTGCTGTGGACAAGACTCTCTCTGCTGTGGACAAGACTCTCTCTGCTGTGGACAAGACTCTCTGAGCTGTGGACAAGACTCTCAGCTGTGGACAAGACTCTCAGCTGTGGACAAGACTCTCTCTGCTGTGGACAAGACTCTCTCAGCTGTGGACAAGACTCTCAGCTGTGGACAAGACTCTCTCTGCTGTGGACAAGACTCTCAGCTGTGGACAAGACTCTCAGCTGTGGATAAGACTCTCAGCTGTGGACAAGACTCTCAGCTGTGGATAAGACTCTCAGCTGTGGACAAGACTCTCAGCTGTGGACAAGACTCTCAGCTGTGGACAAGACTCTCTCTGCTGTGGACAAGACTCTCAGCTGTGGACAAGACTCCGCTCAGTCCAGCTCAGTCAGGGACCAGGAGTGGGTCTAAAGTAAAGCTGAACGATATTTCTCAGTCTAGTTCAGGTGCGCAGTATGGTGGATGTACAGTGAAATATCCGCGTTTATGAAGCAGCCATTAGCCATTAGCCATTAGCATAGCGTTAGCCTTGGCGCTGCTACGCTCTGATGATCCCTGAAACTCCTGTCTCACATGTCTCTGCCTCCACAGAGATGAAGGAGAGCCGTGACCAGTGTTGGGGAGAATACTTTGAAATTGTATTTAGTTACAGAATACTGAATACTCCACTTAAAATGTATTTAGTCACGTATTGCGTTACTTTGTCCAGAGTATTATGAATATTTCAAATACTTTCACATTGGTTTGCATTGTATTTATGTAGAAATGCAGTGTATGATTAAAACATGTTGACTAGTTCATCACATGACACACGTGCACGTCAACTGTGACATAAGGAGTTTTGAAATAATTATTCATATTTGGGAGGAGAGACAGACCATGGAAAGTGATTCATTACAAAGCTAAACATTCCCCTGATTGTTTGGGCTCTATTTTAGTTTTATGCAACAAAAAGTAGTTAACGATTAACAAAATGGCAATGGCTGCTCTCAGTGAACTTCCCCTTATGAGTTTCTGAAGGCTGAGAAAGATCAGGCCTAGGCGTTAAGAACATAGTGGAGGCACAGGCTTGTTTCTGGACAATCAGAGGTCAGCAGTCTGTTTACGTCACGTTAGTTGAAGTCCAGCTTTGGCCCAGGGTTGAGCTCGGTCCTTAAGGTTGTATCTAACCTGGTTGAGCCTGGTCTCTGGTGGAAGCACGAGGCCACCGGTGAGACCTGGCTCTGGAGCAGGACCATTAGTGACCTGGCTCTGGAGCAGGAGCTGGACCATTGGTGACCTGGCTCTGGAGCAGGAGCTGGACCATTGGTGACCTGGCTCTGGAGCAGGAGCTGGACCATTGGTGACCTGGCTCTGGAGCAGGACCATTAGTGACCTGGCTCTGGAGCAGGAGCTGGACCATTGGTGACCTGGCTCTGGAGCAGGACCATTAGTGACCTGGCTCTGGAGCAGGAGCTGGACCATTGGTGACCTGGCTCTGGAGCAGGACCATTGGTGAACGAAGCGTGTGAAGTGTTCGGTGTAAACAGAATAATCCAGAGATGAAACACCAGACCAAAAAAAGACTTGTCCAGCACAGCGGCATCTGCTCCTGCTGCACTCTCACACAAAGCAGATTATCTTAACCCTGGCTTTTACATTTTTTTTCTAATCCCACTTTCGTAATCCAATCTTATCTGTCTCAATCCAATTTTTAATGCTGGCGACACAGGGGATTAGAGGCCCTGCTTGTGGGCCATTTGGCCGTGAGGGCATCTGCTGCTGTTTACCACACAACTGGAGCACTGCTGCATTAGAGCGGCTCCCGGGACGGACCCGCATTTGAGGAAACCGCCGGACACGAGAAAACATACGCCGTCCCGCGGACACGTCATAGAGTCTGAGCTGCTCGGGGGAGGGGGATCTGACACGTAAACAAGCCATTTATCTTCATTAGAATGTCTGACCAGGCAGATTTTATTCATTCATTATTTCATTTATTGCTCTTGTGTTTTCCAAAGGACAAAATAATATTTTCATTGCTTTTTTGTCGCATTTGTGTAGCTGTTTCGTTTACGTCTCGTTTTCATCATTATTTTTGTGCTTATTTTCAAGACACTTTTAGAAGAAACCAAACATGTGCTCGGTTCAGGTGGGACTTAAGAGGTTAATATATTTGATCAAACTGCTTCACAAATAAATGCGTCACCGTGAACAGAAGTCATTTCTTAAAGTGCTTTCTGTCGCTCAGTCACCTGTGGGTAACACTGGTGTCGCCCACAATGAGATTCCCATCAGTTTATAGGCCTGTGTGTGTGTGTGTGTGTGTGTGTGTGGTGTGTGTGTGTGTGTGTGTGTGTGTGTGTGTGTGTGTGTGTGTGTGTGTGTGTGTGTGTGTGTGTGTGTGTGTGTGTGTGTGTGTGTGTGTGTGTGTGTGTGTGTGTGTGTGTGTGTGAGTGCATTGAGGCTGATGAGCTACATTATCCTCCTAATGGCACGAGTCGTGTGTGTCTGTTTACTCGAGCTGTTTGAACAGTGATGCCTCAGGTTTAAAGGAGACGACCAGCAGCTGTTTGTCAGGATGCCATTAAGACTCCGGGTTTCTCTGCAACGTCAGCGTCCACTGACCAACACACTGTCCTCAGACCAACACACTGTCCTCAGACCAACACACTGTCCTCTGACCAACTGTCCTCAGACCAACACACTGTCCTCAGACCAACACACTGTTCCTCAGACCAACACACTGTCCTCTGTCCAACACACTGTCCTCAGACCAAACACACTGTCCTTGACCAACACACTGTCCCTGACCACACACTGTCCCTGTCCCAACACACTGTCCTCAGACCAACACACTGTCCTCAGACCAACACACTGTCCTCAGACCAACACACTGTCCTCTGTCCAACACACTGTCCTCAGACCAACACACTGTCCTCAGACCAACACACTGTCCTCTGTCCAACACACTGTCCTCAGACCAACACACTGTCCTCTGACCAACACCACTGTCCTCTGACCAACACACTGTCCTCTGTCCAGACCACACACTGTCCTCAGACCAACACACTGTCCTCTGTCCAACACACTGTCCTCAGACCCACACTGTGTCCTCAGTCCAACACACTGTCCTCTGTCCAACACACTGTCCTCAGACCAACACACTGTCTCGACCAACACACTGTCCTCTGACCAACACACTGTCCTCAGACCAACACACTGTCCTCTGTCCAACACACTGTCCTCAGACCAACACACTGTCCTCGACCAACACACTGTCCTCTGCCAACACACTGTCCTCAGACCACACACTGTCCTCTGACCAACACACTGTCCTCAGACCAACACACTGTCCTCAGACCAACACACTGTCCTCTGACCAACACACTGTCCTCAGACCAACACACTGTCCTCAGACCAACACACTGTCCCTGTCCAACACACTTCCTGACCAACACACTGTCCTCAGACCAACACACTGTCCTCAGACCCACACTGTCCTCGACCAACACACTGTCCTCGACCAACACACTGTCCTCTGTCCAACACACGTCCTCCAGACCAACACACTGTCCTCTGTCCAACACACTGTCCTCAGACCAACACACTGTCCCCCAACACACTGTCCTCAGACCAACACACTGTCCTCAGACCAACACACTGTCCTCTGACCAACACACTGTCCTCAGACCACACACTGTCCTCAGACCAACACACCTGTCCCTGTCCAACACACTGTCCTCAGACCAACACACTGTCCTCAGACCAACACACTGTCCTCTGACCAACACACTGTCCTCAGACCAACACACTGTCCTCAGACCAACACACTGTCCTCAGACCAACACACTGTCCTCTGTCCAACACACTGTCCTCTGTCCAACACACTGTCCTCGACCAACACACTGTCCTCTGTCCAACACACTGTCCTCAGACCAACACACTGTCCTCAGACCAACACACTGTCCTCTGACCAACACACTGTCCTCTGTCCAACACACTGTCCTCAGACCAACACACTGTCCTCGTCCAACACCACTGTCCTCTGTCCAACACACTGTCCTCAGACCAACACACTGTCCTCAGACCAACACACTGTCCTCAGTCCAACACACTGCCTGACCAACACACTGTCCTCTGCCAACACACTGTCCTCAGACCAACACACTGTCCTCTGACCAACACACTGTCCTCAGACCAACACACTGTCCTCAGACCAACACACTGTCCTCGACCAACACACTGTCCTCAGACCAACACACTGTCCTCAGACCAACACACTGTCCTCTGTCCAACACACTGTCCTCTGACCAACACACTGTCCTCAGACCAACACACTGTCCTCTGTCCAACACACTGTCCTCTGACCAACACACTGTCCTCTGTCCAACACACTGTCCTCAGACCAACACACTGTCCTCAGACCAACACACTGTCCTCTGTCCAACACACTGTCCTCAGCCAACACACTGTCCTCTGTCCAACACACTGTCCTCAGCCAACACACTGTCCTCTGTCCAACACACTGTCCTCTGTCCAACACACTGTCCTCAGACCAACACACTGTCCTCTGTCCAACACACTGTCTCAGACCAACACACTGTCCTCAGACCAACACACTGTCCTCAGACCAACACACTGTCCTCAGACCAACACACTGTCCTCAGACCAACACACTGTCCTCAGACCAAACACACTGTCCTCAGACAACACACTGTCCTCAGACCAACACACTGTCCTCAGACCAACACACTGTCCTCAGTCCAACACACTGTCCTCAGACCAACACACTTCCTCTGTCCAACACACTGTCTCAGACCAACACACTGTCCTCTGCCAACCCCCCCCCCCCCCCCCACACACTGTCCCAGACCAACACACTGTCCCTCCCCCCCCCCCCCCCCTCTGACCAACACACTGTCCTCAGACCAACACACTGTCCTCTGGACCAACACACTGTCTCTGCCAACACACTGTCCTCAGACCAACACACTTGTCCTTCCTCTGTCCACACACTGTCCTCTGTCCAACACACTGTCCTCTGTCCAACTTGACCAACACACTGTCCTCAGACCAACACACTGTCCTCAGACCAACACACTGTCCTCAGACCAACACACTGTCCTCTGACCAACACACTGTCCTCAGACCAAACACACTGTCCTCTGTCCAACACACTGTCCTCTGTCCAACCACTTCCTCAGACACCACTGTCCTCAGACCAACACACTGTCCTCAGTCCAACACACTGTCCTCAGACCAACACACTGTCCTCAGTCCAACACACTGTCCTCAGACCAACACACTGTCCTCTGCCAACACACTGTCCTCTGCCAACACACTGTCCACAGACCAACACACTGTCCTCAGACCAACACACTGTCCTCTGACCAACACACTGTCCTCAGACCAACACACTGTCCTCTGACCAACACACTGTCCTCAGACCAACACACTGTCCTCTGTCCAACACACTGTCCTCTGTCCAAACACACTGTCCTCTGACCAACACACTGTCCTCAGACCAACACACTGTCTCAGACCAACACACTGTCCTCAGACCAACACACTGTCCTCTGACCAACACACTGTCCTCAGACCAACACACTGTCCTCAGACCAACACACTGTCCTCTGTCCAACACACTGTCCTCTGTCCAACACACTGTCCTCTGTCCAACACACTGTCCTCAGTCCAACACACTGTCCTCTGTCCAACACACTGTCCTCAGACCAACACACTGTCCTCTGTCCAACACACTGTCCTCAGACCAACACACTGTCCTCTGTCCACACACTGTCTCGACAACACACTGTCCTCAGACCAACACACTGTCCTCAGACCAACACCTGTCCTCGACCAACACACTGTCCAGACCAACACACTGTCCTCAGACCAACACACTGTCCTCAGACCAACACACTGTCCCCACTGACCAACACACTGTCCCGACCACACACTGTCCTCTGACCAAACACACTGTCCTCAGACCAACACACTGTCCTCAGACCAACCCACTCCTCAGACCAACACACTGTCCTCTGTCCAACACACTGTCCTCGCCAACACCACTGTCCTCTGACCAACACACTGTCCTCGACCAACACACGTCCCCCCACACTTCCCAACCCACACTGTCCTAGACCAACACACTGTCTCTTCCACACACTGTCCTCAGACCAACACACTGTCCTCAGACCAACACACTGTCCTCTGTCCAACACACTGTCCTCGCCCACACTGTCCTCGACCAACACACTGTCCCTCAGACCAACACACTGTCCCTGTCCAACACACTGTCCTCAGACCAACACACTGTCCTCTGACCAACACACTGTCCACTTGACCAACACACTGTCCTACTGTCCAACACACTGTCCTCAGACCAACACACTGTCCTCTGACCAACACACTGTCCTCTGACCCAACACACTGTCCTCTGTCCAACACACTGTCCTCAGACCAACACACTGTCCTCAGACCAACCACTCCTCGACCAACACCTGTCCTCAGACCAACACACTGTCCTCGCCAACACACTTCCTCTGCCAACACACTGTCCCCTGACCACACACTTCCTCGCCAACACACTGTCCTCTGACCAACACACTGTCCTCAGACCAACACACTGTCCTCTGACCAACACACTGTCCTCAGACCAACACACTGTCCTCTGCCAACACACTGTCCTCGCCAACACACTGTCCTCAGACCACACACTGTCCTCTGTCCAACACACTGTCCTCAGACCAACACACTGTCCTCTGACCAACACACTGTCCTCTGACCAACACACTGTCCTCAGACCAACACACTGTCCTCTGACCACACACTGTCCTCAGACCAACACACTGTCCTGCATGTCCCAACAACACTGTCCTCTGTCCAACACACTGTCCTCTGTCCAACACACTGCCTCTGACCAACACACTGTCCTCAGACCAACACACTGTCTCTGACCAACACACTGTCCTCAGACCAACACACTGTCCTCAGACCAACACACTGTCCTCTGACCAACACACTGTCCTCAGACCAACACACTGTCCTCAGACCAACACACTGTCCACTGTCCAACACACTGTCCTCAGACCAACACACTGTCCTCTGACCAACACACTGTCCTCAGACCAACACACTGTCCTCAGACCAACACACTGTCCACTGACCAACACACTGTCCTCTGACCAACACACTGTCCTCAGACCAACACACTGTCCTCAGACCAACACACTGTCTCTGTCCAACACACTGTCCTCAGACCAACACACTGTCCTCAGACCAACACACTGTCCTCTGTCCAACACACTGTCCTCAGACCAACACACTGTCCTCAGACCAACACACTGTCCTCTGATCCAACACACTGTCCTCAGACCAACACACTGTCCTCAGACTCAACACACTGTCCACTGACCAACCACACTGTCCTCCCCTCTGTCCAACACACTGTCCTCAGACCAACACACTGTCCTCAGACCAACACACTGTCCTCTGTCCAACACACCTGTCCTCAGACCAACACACTGTCCTCTGTCCAACACCACTGTCCTCAGACCTAACACACTGTCCTCAGACCAACACACTGTCCTCAGACCAACACACTGTCCTCTGACCAACACACTGTCCTCAGACCAACACACTGTCCTCAGACCAACACACTGTCCTCAGACCAACACACTGTCCACTGACCAAACACACTGTCCTCAGACTAACACACTGTCCTCTGACCAACACACTGTCCTCAGACCAACACACTGTCCTCTGTCCAACACACTGTCCTCTGTCCAACACACTGTCCTCAGACCAACACACTGTCCTCTGTCCAACACACTGTCCTCTGTCCAACACACTGTCCTCTGTCCAACACACTGCCCTCTGTCCAACACACTGTCCTCAGACCAACACACTGTCCTCAGACCAAACACACTGTCCACTGTCCAACACACTGTCCTCTGTCCAACACACTGTCCTCTGTCCAACACACTGTCCTCTGTCCAACACACTGTCCTCTGTCCAACACACTGTCCTCAGACCAACACACTGTCCTCTGTCCAACACACTGTCCTCAGACCAACACACTGTCCTCAGACCAACACACTGTCCTCTGACCAACACACTGTCCTCAGACCAACACACTGTCCTCTGTCCAACACACTGTCCTCTGTCCAACACACTGTCCTCTGTCCAACACACTGTCCTCTGTCCAACACACTGTCCTCAGACCAACACACTGTCCACTGTCCAACACACTGTCCTCAGACTAACACACTGTCCTCTGACCAACACACTGTCCTCAGACCAACACACTGTCCTCTGTCCAACACACTGTCCTCTGTCCAACACACTGTCCTCAGACCAACACACTGTCCTCTGTCCAACACACTGTCCTCTGTCCAACACACTGTCCTCTGTCCAACACACTGTCCTCTGTCCAACACACTGTCCTCTGTCCAACACACTGTCCTCAGACCAACACACTGTCCTCTGACCAACACACTGTCCTCTGACCAACACACTGTCCTCTGTCCAACACACTGTCCTCTGTCCAACACACTGTCCTCTGACCAACACACTCGATCAACACAAAATGAGTCTTACATTGACTTATGAGCTATAGCTGCACCGCTATACATTATCCCGCTTATTATACGGCTGTTTGCCGACTGTACACACACAAATAAACTTCATACACTTTTATGAAGACAGAAAGGTTTATTTAATGATTTCTGCGGCAAATAGTTCCCAAAAGTTTGCGCGTTGCTTGGCAACGTTTGTTGATTCCAGGCAGTGTGGCTAGGCTAGAAGCAGCACGGCTAGCTACTTATTGCTAGCCGTGCTGCTTAGTTGCAGGTGCAGTTAGAGAGGAGGAATGGTGGTGAATCTCTGGGTGAGTTAACTTAACTTCACGAGCGATTCCCCCAACTTCTCTTGCAGGGACAGAGATAGTGTCCGCTACTACTACTGGAGTGATATGAAAGACCTGTATTACAAGCACAAACTCCGTTGCCATTGGCAGCGGTCATTATTTTTTTCAGAGGTCTTCTATCAGAAAAATAATGTTGGAAAAGCACATTGAAGTCAATGGAGCGTTCTACTTGCATTGTGAAGGGCCGTATAATAAAACCAGATAACCTGCTCCACAGCGCACTCGTCTCCATGGTGTTTCTGTCCAGAGAGAGGCATTTATGGCGTTCACTATCGCCTTAGTTACACTCGTCATGTTTGTTTTGTCTGACAACTCTAGAGAAAGTAAAGATACAGCGTGACATTGTAAATAAACCAAAGCTAATGGTCTGAATTTTATTGACAAGAGACAAAGAGAAGAACTGGTGAAAACATCTGTAGAACACACAGATCTCTGCCTAAAATGTGTCTCTCTTTACTCCAGTGGATCCCCGTGGGTGGTGCTGGTTCGGGGCGGCCCGGGCAGTATGGAGGTGCAGACTGTGGTCCAGGGTAGCGCGGCTGCAGTGGATCAGTGTGCCCGGCCGTCAGCGGGCAGTGTAAACATCGTTTGGACACCGCAGTTTTTGTGCCTGGGTGGCTCTGCGGCGGAGCCTTTGGATCAATACTCTCCTGCTCCAGACAAACCTCCTCCTTCAAATCCACTTTTCTACTTCAGCTCATCAGCAGCACAGCATGAGCACATCGGAACAGCGGCTACACAAACCGGGGAGTGTTTGACAGACGGTGCTGCTCCGTGTTGAGAAATGTTTATGAAAAATTCACTTCTATCTAATTCACTTATTGGGGCGACAGTGGCACAGATGGTAGAGCTGGTCGTCACATGAAGGTCGGGGGTTTGAAACCCGGCTCCTGCAGGTGCACACTGTGGTTGTGTCCTTGGGCCTGGCCTCCAGTGTCTGCGTACATACGTGTAAGAGTGAGACTGTGAATGGGTGACTGGTTCCTTGATGTAAAGCACTTTGGGTAAAAGCGACAGAGTGACTGTAAGAAAGCGCCGCTCCTTGACCACAGCCTGTTTGTGACTGAAGCAGGTACGACACAAACTCCCATCAGCCCCTTCCACTGGGCCCTTCTCTCAAACTGATCATGACCCGTTTAACATCACCACACCCTTTTCAAAAAGGGAACTTCCCAGGCCCTGTGCTAAGTGCTTGGTTTACTTTGAGCACTTCCAATCAATCAATCAATCAATCAAGTATTTCTACAGCACTTTACAACAACACCATAGACCAAAGTGCTTCACAGAAAGATAAAACAATGAAAAAATACTAAATGATTACATATAGACAGTAAGCAGTGCGGTGTAGGTGTTAAAAGCCAGTTTGAAGACATGAGTCTTTAATCTGGAGTAAAAAGGGACTGATAGTGTTAGGGTTAGGGTTATGATCCATGAGAACATGCAGACGGAGACTGGACTAAATTCATCCATCCTCTTCTGCTTTATTCGAGGCCAGAGGTCTGAGCGAGGCCCAGACTTCTCTATCCACGCAGACCTCCCCCAGCTCAGAGACAGTCCCTCCAGAGTGTCCTGGGTCTGGAACTCCTCCCAGTGGGACATGTCTGGAACTCCTCCCCAGGGAGACGAGCAAAAGGCATCAGAGCAGCAGCTCTACCCTGAGCTCCTCGCCCGGCCCCCCTGCCAAGGAAACTCATGTTTGCCATTTGTATCTTTGATGTCACTTTCCCCAGTTCCCTTTGTCTTTGTAATAGAAGCAGAAACAGGTTTGATCCTTCGTGAACGGCTTCATTCACTTCTCACTTACATACATTCATCATTATTATAGATGCTAAAAGCCAAAGGGTAAAACAAAGTCCTTCTGTAGGGAAACATCTACTGGCTCTGGAGTGAAGCCAGTGCCGATGTACGAGCAGGATCAGTGCCGGCCTGGAGCGTCGAGGAGGACGCGCTCGCGGTGCTTGTAATCCAGCTTACCGTGCGGCTCCAGCGCAATGCAAGACAAAGTTAGCACTCCACATGTGAAGTAGGTCCTCACGTGCATTTAGCCCGAACAAAGCGGGATTAGAGAGGCAGGCGGGCGCTTTCCACATCACACGAGTCACTTCAAACCCAGAGCTAATCCATGCAAATGAGCGCCAGCCTTTCTCCCGCATAAAGACATCAATTAGTTGGCATGGAGATGTGGGGCAGAGGTCTAACAGCAGCGTTTAGCCCGCATGACAAAGAGCCCCGGGACCGACACCCACCCCCAGACATCCACCCCCTCCTCCACCTCCTCCACCTCCTCCTCGCATTCACACAGGAATACCAACTTTATTTCATCATGTTTAAAAAAGAATCAAATCCATCGACACATTCTCCAAATCAACAAGTGAATCAGGCCTTGGCGTCGCAGTGAAAGAGCTCCGATATCATGTCTCCTAAAACACAGATATTTGTTTGGAACTGCCTCTCCACGGCCAGATGTTTTGATGGCGGTGTGTGTTTTTTGTGTGTCAGTCCGTCCCGACGTGAAAACGCATCTCATTGTTGCACGAGACGCACAAAAGCAAAGCCATTGATCTAAATTGACTCAAACAGGCAGATGGAACAAGAAAAGAGTCGCAATTTTTCCATTTCCCCGACATCAAAGCGACACCGAGGAAACTGTGGCTTTGAAACAGAAATAAACTGACGGCGCTCGGAAACAAAGGGTCCAGTTCAGCTTTATCCACATCTAAAAGCTCACAGCCTATAGGCTCATTTGAAAGCTAAGACCTACAAAACTCATTTAAACAGATCTTGTGGTTTTTCGCGTTGTCGTCACTTTTTTGACATTTATTTTTTTGCGTTTTTGTCACATTGTTTCCAATCATCACTTTTTCGTCACTGACATGAAAATGCACTCGGTTCAGGCGAGGTTTTAAGGAAACATGAAAAGCTTTGCGTGCGGCGCTGGTGTGTGTGGCGCTCGTGCGTGTGTGCGGTGCTCGTGCATGTGTGTGGTGCTCGTGCATGTGTGTGGCGCTCGTGCATGTGTGTGGCGCTCATGTGTGCGTGTGGCGCTCATGCGTGTGTGTAGCGCTCATCATGTGTGCGTGCGGCGCTCGTGCATGTGTGTGGTGCTCATGCGTGTGTGTGGTGCTCGTGCATGTGTGTGGTGCTCGTGCATGTGTGTGGTGCTCGTGCATGTGTGTGGTGCTCGTGCATGTTTGTGGTGCTCGTGCGTGTGTGTGGCGCTCGTGCATGTGTGTGGCGCTCGTGCATGTGTGCGGCGCTCATGTGTGCGTGTGGCGCTCATGCGTGTGTGTAGCGCTCATCATGTGTGCGTGCGGCGCTCGTGCATGTGTGTGGTGCTCGTGCATGTGTGTGGTGCTCGTGCATGTGTGTGGTGCTCGTGCATGTGTGTGGTGCTCGTGCATGTTTGTGGTGCTCGTGCGTGTGTGTGGCGCTCGTGCATGTGTGTGGCGCTCATGTGTGTGTGCGCCGCTCGTGCGTGCTCGTGAGATAATGGCCGGGCTTTAGTGGGCGCCATAGCAACCCCAGGGTCTTTTGTGCAGGTCACATGAGCTGAGGTCAGAGAAAGTCACAGACAATAGTGCGACTGCGCAGACACGGCCTCGCTGTATTAAAGTACAGGCTAAAGGCAACGTGAGGCCCGGGGGCACAGTCCGGGCCCAGGGCGTTAAACCTCCGGCCCAAAGAGAATGTGGAGAAATACATGAACGTGTGTTAAAGTCTGTCGTCATTTAAAGCCTCAGCTGTAAACGTGAATACAACAGATGTTACAGATGTTCTCTGCAGTCGGCTAACTGGAGCACGAAGCACGAAGAAGAAAAGCCTCCTCATGCTAATATGTTTTACATTACATACGTCTGAATGTGATGATGTCATAATGTCAGGTGGAGCCGATACAGCTCTATGGGAGAAATACAGTTTGTGTAAGAAATCTCTCAGGGTTTTTGATTGATTGATTGATTGATTGTTTATTCCGAGTTCAGTGTACAATACATATAAACATGACTATTTTAACATGCATTCATGACATTTTAACGTACTGTACATAAACTCGAAAAGGAGTGGGAGGAAGTATAACTTATAAATTCCCACCCCTGTTAATATCATATTTTCATTAATGTTGTTGGAGCCAGTAGCAGGGCAATGTATAACAACCTGATGGCAAGTATTTGGTAATGAGTCACAAACCTGACATATTATTTTTATGTCTGAAAGTCGTTTCTAATGACCAACATCACGCTCATGCTTTTGAATATTTCCACTTTTGGCCTTTATGAGGAAATCATTACATTTGTATTTATTTGCACTGACAGAGGAGACGATGAACTTTGGGACAGTTTTTGTTTCATGTGGTCTGCTGTCCGCCAGTTACCATAGTTACCATAGTTACGCCTTAGAATGTTCAGCTGCTCCGCCTTAGTTTTAAACCAGAGACTCTTAATTGGATGAAACGTTCAACGCTTCAACTACAGAGTACAGACGAGGACTCGAGAACCTTCACTGAAGATGGACAACTCCTGTACGACTGAGAGCCTACACAGGCTTTAAGCTGCTGACAGGAAGTGACGTAGATAAAGGTAAAGCTCAGTTTGACTCATTTCCCATTGACTTAACATGGTCGGCACGGCAACAGTTTAAAACGGTTTGCCTTCATCGATGTCACTTCCTGTCGGTGTCCAATAAGGAAGTGAAACACTAAAGGAAACAAAATCTTGAATATAAGTGTGTTAATGATGTGTCTAAATATCAGGCAATAATGTGTTCTCATCAATAACACTCCTCACAGCCCCCTCAGCCTCTCCATCTTCACTCGGTCATGGGGTGAGACGGTTTCTCATTCGGTGACGAACACGGATTCCTCTTCCCTCCGTCTCGGGTATCGTTAAACATGTCTGGTTTCCCAAAAAAGTTTCGGTTCCACTGAAATCGATAAAAAGAAAGTATCGAAAAAAGTATTTTCTCTTTAGATCAACATTTTGATGTTGTTGGTCCAGGGACAGGATTAAACCAAGTGACTCGGTTGTTTCAGCTCAAATAAATGTTTTTCCCCCATTTTCCCAACTTTTTTACACAATTTTCCTCCAAATTATTTCCCACATTTCTTAACACTGAAGATGAACCATTATCTTAGTATCGGTATCTCTCCAGGACCCGGAGTATGTCACTTTGCATGAGTCTATATAATGTATTAGTCTATATAATGTATTAGTCTATATAATGTATTAGTTTCACATTTTAAGTTGAAGTAAGTAAGTGCGTTATTGTCATTGTACAAGCATACAACGAAATAGTGTTCAGGTGTTAGTCCTGAGCTGCTGCGGCTGAGCCGCGCTGCCACTGTGTGTCAACCTGACCCGCATGACCTTGGAGGTCGGGGAAACTGTAGCACTTGGAAGAAACCTGGGATAAAAAAATAAATAAATAAATGAACTTTTTCCACAATATTCTAATTTTCCGAGTTTCACCTGTATGTTTTATGTTTTATGTTTTATGTCGCACGTTTGCACCGAGACAAATTCCTATTTTGTGAACCTGTTCTCAAACCATGGCAATAAAAGCGATTCTGATTCTGGAAGTTGAAGTACTGGTTTGGAAATGTAACATAATGGTGCCCAGCCCTGGACTGGTCTCTTCCGTGTCGCTCCATCAGACTAAAATCAGACTAATATCACCAAAGTCACCTATGGGATTTCCCAGCCATTTTGAAGCCTTGATAAAACAAGGGATTCAAATGACTCCCCTCACTCCAGTCATGTCAAGACCAAGGCTTTCATCCCCGAAGAAGTATCATGCCCTCCCCCACCTCCGATTTCCAGCAGCTTCACTGCTGCTGTCTAGGACATTAAGGGCCTCTGCGTTGCTACCATGCATAACAAACTCAAAACCAACCAGAGGTCCATAGAGGGAGTGTGTTCTTCTGAAACAATTAGTACAGTCAAACAACATAGATTAGATAAGAGGGCAACAGTCAGACCGTCCAATCAAAGAACTCTAATCCATATCCCTTGCAAAAAGATTCCATCCACTCAAACACAGATAAATCTCAACATGCTGTACTCAATGCCAGATCGTTAAAAAACAAGTCCTTTTAATAAATAGTTTTATTTCCTCTTATAATCTAGATTTTATGTTTTTAACTGAAACATGGCTTGACAAAAACACTGGTAACGCAGTTTTGATTGAGTGTAGTCCATCAAATTTCAATTTTGTGTCTGAAACACGCCAAAATCAGAGGGGCGGGGGTGTCTGTGCAATATTCAGGGACAATATAGTCATCCACAAATTGTCATTTGGGGTTTTGTATCATTTGAGTATGTGTCTTTCAAAATGGAGATAAAACAATCTTCCATTCTTTATATGACTATTTACAAACCACCACAGAATTGTTTTATCGAAGACTTCACTGAATTACTTTCATTTATATGCACTGATGTTGATTGTTTAGTAATTTCAGGTGATTTTAATGTGCATGTGGATGTGACCAATGACAGGCATGCAAAAGAACTTAATGCTGTTCTTGAAATGTTTGGTTTAACTCAGCACGTGAGTGAGGCGACTCACAACAAAGGTCACACTCTAGATCTAGTTATTACAAAAGGTGTTAATATATCAAATGTGAATGTTGTTGATGTTGCTTTATCTGATCATTTTGTGTCTTTTTTGACTTGTCTGTTAGTTACACCCAAACCAGTGGTTGGGCCTGGAGTTATTCAGAGAAGACACATAAATGATACAACAAGGACACAGTTTATGGAAATGATCAGATTTGAAAATCCTTCATGTTCAAATGCTGATAATCTGTTGGACTCTTATACATCAAGCGTCTTAAATGTTTTGGATACTATTGCTCCTGTCAAGGTTAAAATGGTTAACAATAGACAAAAGGCACCTTGGAGAAGTGAAGATTCGGTCAGGGCACAGAAAAGGGAGTGCCGAAAAGCCGAAATGAAATGGCGCAAGTCAAAGCTCCAGGTTCATTTTGAGATATACAAAGAAGTGCTTTGTGAGTTCAACCAGTTTTTGCGTGGAGAAAGGGAGAAATACTTCTCTAAAATCATCGCAAACTGCAGAAACAATTCTCGTGTTCTGTTTTCCACAGTAAACAGATTAACTAACCCTCCAGTTTCACTGCCCTTAGAACTAATCTCTACATCTAAGTGCAATGAGTTTGCAATATTTTTTTATGTCAAAGTCCAAGGCATTAAAAATGCCATGATTTCCACAACACAAATAGCAACCCTGCCACCAGCTAGACACCTTGAGCTGACACATTTCACACCTGTTACTGACAAAACAATCGAAGAGGTCATCTCCGGTCTGAGTTCATGTACATGCTGCCTTGATGAATTACCCACTAGATTTCTGAAGTCTGTGCTGACCAGCTTGTTACCACAACTTGTTCAGTTAGTTAACATCTCATTTGAGACTGGAGCATTTCCAAAGGCCTTGAAAACCGCGGTCATTAAGCCTCTTCTAAAGAAGAGCAGTCTTGATCCCAAGGTACTGAACAACTACCGGCCCATATCAAACCTGCCGTTCTTAGGAAAAGTTCTAGAGAAAGTAATATATCAACAGCTCACTTACTTTCTCCTATCTAACAATGTGTTTGATACTTTCCAGTCAGGATTTAGGCCCCACCACAGCACTGAGACAGCTCTGATCAAGGTGACAAATGATATCCGTATGAACACCAACGCAGGTAAGGTCTCAGTTTTAGTTCTGCTGGACCTGAGCGCTGCCTTTGACACAGTGGACCACGGGATCTTACTTCACAGGTTAGAAAACTGGGTGGGAATCTCTGGTACTGCTCTAAACTGGTTCAAGTCCTATCTCGAGGATAGGACGTACTTTGTCGAAATTGGCAACTGTGTCTCAGACAAAATTTCCATGACCTGTGGAGTCCCCCAGGGGTCAATCTTGGGACCCCTCTTATTCAACCTGTACATGCTTCCATTGGGTCAGCTAATAAACAGCAACAATGTGTCGTACCACAACTACGCAGATGACACTCAGATCTACGTGTCACTGACGGCAGGTGAACATGGGTCTGTAGATACTCTCTGTCTCTGATACAGGTGAACATGGGCCTGTAGATACTCTCTGTCACTGATACAGGTGAACATGGGCCTGTAGATACCTCTGTCACTGATACAGGTGAACATGGGCCTGTAGATACTCTCTGTCACTGATACAGGTGAACATGGGCCTGTAGATACTCTCTTCACTGATACAGTGAACATGGTCTGTAGATACTCTGTCACTGATACAGGTGAACATGGGCCTGTAGATACTCTCTGTCACTGATACAGGTGAACATGGGCCTGTAGATACTCTCTGTCACTGATACAGGTGAACATGGGCCTGTAGATACACTCTGTCACTGCATCAAACAGAATCAGTTTGTGGATGCAAAACAACTTTCTCCAACTAAACTCAGACAAAACTGAGATCATTGTCTTTGTCCCACAGACACAAAGACAAAGTGTTATCAGTCACCTTGAGTCTCTCGGTCTGAAACCAAAAAATCAGGTTATAAATCTCTGAGTAATCATGGACTCAGACCTGAACTTAAACAGCCACATCAAAGCAATAACATCATCAGCTTTTTACCATCTGAAGAACATTAAGATCAGAGGAATAGTGTCAAAACCAGACTTAGAGAGACTCATCCATGCATTTGTCTCGAGCAGGTTAGACTACTGTAACGGCTGCTCACTGGCCTTTCTAAACGAGCTGTTAGAGCTGCAGAACATCCAGAACGCTGCTGCTCGAGTCCTGACAAGAACCAGGAAATACGACCACATTAGTCCAGTGCTCCGGTCTCTGCACTGGCTTCCTGTCACTCAGAGAATAGAATTTAAAACAGCTCTGCTTGTGTACAAGTCTTTTCATGGTTTAGCACCAAAGTCCATCTCTGACATGTTAGAGCCGTATGAACCATCTCGGGCCCTGAGAACTTCAGGGAGGGGTCTCCTGGTGGTTCCAGAGTCAATAATAAACACGGTGAGGCTGCGTTTCAGTTTCATGCAGCTAAAATCTGGAACAGTCTTCATGAGGATGTGAGACAGCCTCAACTCTGACAATGTTCAAATCCAGGCTGAAAACAGCTCTTTTTACCCGTGCATATGAAAACTGAAAGTATTGTATCTGCACTCTTGCCTTTTACTGTAATTGATTAACTTTATGTTGATGTTTATTGATTGATTTTATCTGCAACTGTGAAGCACTTTGAATTGCCATGTGTATGAATTGTGCTCTACAATAATGCCTTGCCTAATATCAGACTAATATCAGACTAATATGAGACTAATATGAGACTAATATCAGACTCAATATCAGGACTAACATCAGACTAACATCAGAACTAATATGGACTAATACAGGTTATATAGACCTAATATGAGACTAATATCAGACTAATACAGAACCTAACATCAGACTAATATCAGGACTAATATGAGACTACATCAGGACTAACATCAGACTACATCAGGGATAATATCAGCCACTAATATGAGAACTAACATCAGACTAACATCAGGACTAACATCAGACTAACATCAGGACTATATCGACTAATATGAGACTAACATCGACTAATATCAGCTAATATTTGAGCCTAAATTGGACTAATATGAGACTACATCAGCTAACTCAGACTAACATCGACTAACATCAGGAACTATATCAGACTAAATATCAGACTAATATCAGACTAATATCAGACTAATATCGACTTAAATCAGACTAATATCAGACTAATATGAGACTTAATATCAGACTAATATCAGACTAATATGAGACTAATATGAGACTAATTGAGACTAATATCAGGACTAACATCAGGACTAATATTCAGACTAATATGAGACCCAATATGAGACTAATATGGGACTAAACATCAGACTAACATCAGACTAATATCAGGGACTAATTATGAGATAATATCTGAGACTAAACATCACATAATATCAGACTAATATGAGACTAATCATCAGACTAATATGAACTATATGAGACTAATATGAGACTATATGAGACTAATATGAGACTAATATCCAGACTAACATCGACTAACATCAGATAATATGAGACCTAAATCAGACTAATTGAGACTAACATCAGACTAAATATGAGACTACATAGACTAAACATCAGACTAAACATCAGACTAATATCAGACTAAATGAGACTAATATGAGACTAACATCAGACATATCAGGACTGATCAGACTAATATCAGACTTAATACTGAGTACTAATATCAGACTTATATTCAGACTATCAGGACTAATATGAGGAAAACTAATATGAGACTAATATGAGACTAATATGAGACTAATATGAGACTAACATTCAGACTAATTATCAGACTAATATGAGACCAATATGAGACTTAAATATTGAGAACTAACATCAGACTAATATCAGACTAATTATCAGACTTAATATTCAAGACTTAATATGAGACTAACATTCAGACTAATATGAGACTAATATGAGACTAATATGAGACTAACATCAGACTAATATCAGACTAATATGAGACTAACACAGACTAATATGAGGGACTAACATTCAGAACTAATATGAGACTAACATCAGACTAACATCAGACTAACATCAGACTAATAATCAGACTAATATTTGAGGACTAATATGAGACTAATATGAACTAACATCGACTAACAATCAGACTAACATCAAGACTATATCAGACTAATATGAGACTAATATGAGACTTAATATCAGACTAATATCAGACTTAATATTGAGACTAATACTGTGACTAATATGAGAACTAATATTAGACTACATCAGACTAATATCAGACTATATAGACTAATATGAGACTAATATTGAGACTAATATCAGACTAATATCAGACTAATTCAGAACTAATATCAGACTAATATCAGACTAATATTCAGACTAATATCAGGACTAATATGAGGACTAATATCAGACTAATATGAGACTTAATATGCAGACTAATATGATACTAATATGAGACTAACATCAGACTAATATCAGGACTAATATCAGACTAATATCAGACTAATATGAGACTAATATGGACTAATATGAGACTAATATGAGACTAATATCAGACTAATATCAGTACTAATATGAGACTAATATGAGACTAATATGAGGACTAACATTCAGACTAATTTATCAGACTAATATCAGACTAATATCAGACTAATATGAGGACTAATATTGAGACTAATATGAGACTAATATCAGACTAATATGAGGGACTAATATTGAGACTAATAATCAGAACTTAATATCATGGGACTAATATCAGACTAATATGAGACTAATATGAGACTAATATGAGACTAACATCAGACTAATATCAGACTAATATGAGGACAATATGAGCTAATATGGAGACTAATATGAGACTATATCAGACTAATATTGAGACTAATATCAGACTAAATATCAGGATAATATGAGACTATATCAGACTAATATGAACTAATATCAGACTAATATCAGACTAATTCAGACTAATATGAAGACTAATATCAGACTAATATGAGACTATATTGAGACTACCAGACTAATATCCTAATATGGACTATATGAGACTAATATGAGAACTAATATGAGACTAATATAGTTATAGACTAATATCAGCTGGACTAATATCAGACTATATCAGACTAATATCAGACTAATATCCAGACTAAAATCAGACTAATATCAGACTAATATGAGAACTAATATCAACATAATATCGACAATATGAGACTAATATGAGACTAATATAGACTATATCGAACTATATGAGACTAATATCGCTTATCAGACTAATTTTTTCCGAAACAAAATATCAGACTATGAGACTATATCAGACTACATTGAGACTATATGAGACTAATATGAGACTAATAATCAGTATATCAAGACTATAATTGAGGAAATATCAAACTAATATGAGACTAATTGAAGGACTAATAATCAGACTAATATGAGACTAAATCAGACTAAATCAAGACTAATAGAGACTAATTATGAGACTATATGAGATAATATGAAGACTAATATGAGACTATAATCAACTAATATCAACTAATAGAAGACTAAATGAGACTATATGAGACTATATGAGACTAACATCAGACTAATATCAGACTAATATGAGACTAATATCAGACTAATATCAAGACCTAATTATCAAACTAATATGAGACTATACAGACTAATATCAGCACTTGGTTACAGACCTAATATGAACTAATATCGACTAATTCAGCTAAATCAGACTTATCAGACAATCAGACTATATGAGACAATATCAGACTAATATGAGACTAATATGAGACTAAACAGCTAATTCAGACTAATAATCAGACTAACATCACGACTATATCGAAGACTCAATATGAGCTAATATGAGACTAATAATGAGACTAATATCAGACTAATATCAGACTAATATAGCATATGAGCTAATTCAGACTATATGGACTAATATGCAGACTTTGGTCTCAGACTAATATGAGACTAATATCAGACTATATCAGACATATGAAGTTGGCACTTATGAGACTAAATAGCTATTGATATAATCTTTCAGACTATTGCTTATCAGACTAATATGAGACATGAGACCTAATATGAACTAATTCAGACTAATATCAGACTATATGGTTTGTTATGAGAACCTAAATATGAGACTAATATCAGACTAATATCAGAATAATATGAGACATATGAGACTAATATGAGACTAATAATGAGACTAACATCAGCACTAATATCAGACAAATATGAGACTAATATCAGACTAATATCAACTAATATCAGACTATATGAGACTAATATCAGACTATGCTATATGGTACATCAGACTAAATCAGGACTAATATCAGACTAATATCAGACTAAAATCAGACTAATATCAGACTAATATCAGACTAATATCAGATAATATGAGGACTAATATGAGAACTAAACAGACTAATATCAGACAATACAGACTAACATCCTATATGAGACTAATATGACTTATGAGCTCTATGAGACTATATATCAGACTAATTGACCTTTCAGCTTAATATGAGACTAACATCAGACTAATATCCAGACTAATATGAGACCAATATGAGATAATATGGACTAACATTCAGGATAATATTCAGACTAATATCAGACTAATAGAGACTAATATGAGACTAATATGAGACTAAATAATCAGACTAATATCAGACTAATATCAGACTCAATATGAGCACTAATATCAGACTAATATGAGACTAATATGAGACTAATATGAGACTAATATCAGACTAATATGAGACTAATTAAACAATATCAGAACTAATATCAGACTAACATCAGACTAATACAGTACATCAGAACTAATATGAGACTAAATATCAGGAACTAATATGAGACTAATATGAGGACCTAATATTGGAGACTAATATGAGACTAATATCAGACTAACATCAGACAACATCAGCTACATAGCTTCAGACTAACATTTAGAGCTTATCACTATTCGTTATACTATGCTTATCAGACTAAATGAGACTAATATCCAGACTAATATGAGACTAATATCAGACTTAATATCGACTAATATCAGACTAATATGGAGACTAATATCAGACTAATATCAGACTAAATATCAGACTAATAATCAGACTAATATCAGACTAATCAAGACTAAATATCAGACTATATCAGACTAATATCAGCTATGAGACTATATCAGACAATATGAGACTAATGAGACTAAATATCAGACTAATACTCAGACCTAATATAGACAATATGAGACTAATATGAAGACTAATATGAGACTATATGAGACTAATATGAGACTATATCAGACATATCAGACTAATATGAGACTATAATATGAGACAATATGAGACTAATATGAGACTAATATCAGACTATATCAGACTAATATCGAACTAATTGAGACTAAAATCAGACTAATATGAGACCCTAATAATGAGACTAATATGAGACTAATATGCAACTCAATATCAGACTAATATCAGACTTAATCAGACTAATATGAGACTAATACAGAACTAATAGAGACTACATACAGACTAATATGAGACCTAATATCAGACTAATATGAGACTAATATGAGACTAATATGAGCTAATATCAGACTAATATCAGACTAAATATCAGACTAAGAACATAGACTAATCTGAGACCTACAACATCAGACTAATATCAGACTAACTCAGACTAAATGAGCTAATATGAGACTATATCAGACTAATATCAGACTAATACTGAAGAACTAATATGAACAATATGAGACAATATGAGCAGCTAATATAGACTTAATTCAGACTAATATAGACTAATATCAGACCTAATATGAGACTAATATGAGACTAACATCAAGACTATCAGAAGACTAATATCAGACTAATATCAGACTAATTCAGACTAATATCAGCATGAGACTATATAGACTAATATGAGACTAATATGAGACTAATAGCAGTAATTATCAGACTAATATGAGACTAAATACAGACTAATATGAGTAAATGAGACTATATCAAGACTAATATCAAGAGCTAATATGAGCTAATATAGACTAATAGAGACTAATATCAGAACTATGAGACTAATATCAGACTAATATGAACTAATATGAGACAATATCGACAATTCAGACTAATATGAAGACTAATATGAGACTAATATGAGACTAATATGAGACTAATATGAGACTAATATGAGACTAATATGAGACTAATATGAGACTAAATATCAGACTAATATCAGACTAATATGAGACTAATATCAGACTAATATGAGACTAATATGAGACTAATATCAGACTAATATCAGACTAATATCAGAACTAATATCAGACTAATATGAGACAATATGAGACTAATATGAGACCTAATATCGAGACTAATATGAGACTAATTAGTATGAGACTAATATGAGACTAATATGAGACTAATATCAAGACTAATATGAGACTAATATGAGACTAATATGAGACTAATATCAGACTAATATGAGACTAATATCAGACTAATATGAGACTAATATGAGACTAATATGCAGACTAATATGAGACTAATATCGAGACTAATATGAGACTAATATCAGACTAACTATCAGACTAATATCAGACTAATATCAGACTAATATGAGACTAATATGAGACTAATATGAGACTAATATCAGACTAATATGAGACTAATATGAGACTAATATGAGACTAATATGAGACTAATATGAGACTAATATGAGACTAATATCAGACTAATATCCAGACTAATATCAGACTAATATCAGACTAATATGCAGACTAATATCAGACTAATATGAGACTAATATGAGACTAATATCAGACTAATATGCAGACTAATATGAGACTAATATCAGACTAATATCAGACTAATATGAGACTAATATGAGACTAATATCAGACTAATATCAGACTAATATCAGACTAATATCAGACTAATATCAGACTAATATGAGACTAATATAGACTAATATCAGACTAATATCAGACTAATATCAGACTAATATCAGACTAATATCAGACTAATATGAGACTAATATCAGACTAATATCAGACTAATATCAGACTAATATCAGACTAATATCAGACTAATATCAGACTAATATCAGACTAAATCAGACTAATATCAGACTAATATGAGACTAATATCAGACTAATATCGACAAAAGACTAATATCAGACTAATATCAGACTACATCAGACTAATATCAGACTAATATCAGACTAATATCAGACTAAATCAGACTAATATCAGACTAATATCAGACTAATATCAGACTAATATGAGACTAATATGAGACTAATATCAGACTAATATCAGACTAATATCAGACTAATATGAGACTAAATGAGACTAATATCAGACTAATATAGACTAATATGAGACTAATATGAGACTAATATCAGACTAATATCAGACTAATATCAGACTAATATCAGACTAATATGAGACTAATATGAGACTAATATCAGACTAATATCAGACTAATATCAGACTAATATCAGACTAATATCAGACTAATATGAGACTAATATCAGACTAAATCAGACTAATATCAGACTAATATCAGACTATATCAGACTAATATCAGACTAAAATCAGACTAATATCAGACTAATATGAGACTAATATCAGACTAATATCAGACTAATATGAGACTAATATCAGACTAATATCAGACTAACATCAGACTAATATCAGACTAATATCAGACTAATATCAGACTAAAATCAGACTAATATCAGACTAATATCAGACTAATATCAGACTAATATGAGACTAATATGAGACTAATATCAGACTATATCAGACTAATATCAGACTAATATGAGACTAACATGAGACTAACATCAGACTAATATCAGACTAATATCAGACTAATATCAGACTAATATCAGACTAATATGAGCCTAAAGCCCATGGGAGCGCCTCTGTCGGGGAGCGCCTCTGTCGGGGAGCGTAATGCGCCCGGCCGGAGTCGCTGGCGTTATCGGAGCGGCTGAAATGGCCACCTGCACAGACGGATAAATCGGCCCTTTCCTTCCATCCGCAAAAACGTGTCATTCCATACATCCCCATCCCGGAGCGAGGGAGCAGTCACACTCGCTCTCCCACAGGCCCCCCCCCCTGTCCTCCCCCCGCACCCTCACTGCGAGTATAAGGTGTCCACGCGCTCCAAGGTTGGCGCCAGTCTCTGTCTATTGTGCACCACAAACCAGAATTAATTGCAAATCAATCGAACAACGTACAACTGATCAGTAAACCAATTAGTAATTTTAGCCCTTTGTCCAGGCTTCTGTTTCCTCGCGACCACCACTGCAGCCCTGATTCTTGGTATTTTTACCCAAACGCCGGCTCCCAGCGGCGAGGGGGGGGGATGAGGTAAGAGCAGACAGTCTCCTCCACCGCCGGCAAAGTGAGACGAGACGATGGACACAGGAAAAAGTCACTTAGCTCCAGTGGACGTCCATTCTACACCGCACAGGAAACAAACAAACGTCTTCTTTTACTATTTCACTTTTCTAAACAGAGTCAAGATGAGCGGCAGTGACAGAAGAAACCATAACCCCTAACCCTACTCTAACCTACCCTAACCCCTAACCCTACTCTAACCCTACCCTAACCCCTAACCCTACTCTAACCCTACCTAACCCTACCCTAACCCTAACCCCTAACCCTACTCTAACCCTACCCTAACCCTACCCCTACTCTAACCCTACCCTAACCCCTAACCCCTAACCCTACTCTAACCCTACCCTAACCCGGGCGTCTTCTTTTACTATGGCGTTCACTTTTCTAAACAGAATCATGACGAGCGGCAGTGACAGAAGAAACCATAACCCCTAACCCTACTCTAACCCTACTCTAACCCTACCCTAACCCTACCCCTAACCCGGGCGTCTTCTTTTACTATTGCGTTCACTTTTCTAACAGAATCAGGACGAGCAGCAGCGACAGAAATAAGTTCATTTGAATAAATCTTGTTTTTCGTTGTAGGACTCTTTCCATTTGTTCATTGGACGCAACTCTTTTCCGTGTTCTCTTTTTCCAGTTGACACGTCGGACATTGTAACCTCTCACTCCTCGCCTTAACCGGGCACATTCAGCTTTACCCAAATCTAAAAGCTTCTCGACTGGAACTTGCAGCCTATAGGGCTCTACGGTCGTACGTCACAAATGAAGCGGAGGTGAATAAACGCTTCATTGAAAACAATGGGAGAAGCTGATATTGGGTGGTTGTTTGAGAGGATTTATTAAGGTGAATAATTGTCGGATTGTGATGAAATGTGATTTGATTACTATGATAACTGCCTATTGAGGCAAAAGTCTGATATAAACAGAAATTGGACTTAATTGGTCTCGATTTAATGTTTGTACAAACAGAGGAGCCTCGTACAAAATTGTGTTTTAAACAAAAAATAAGTTGACATAAATTCTTCCGCCTCTCGCTTTGATGCTTTACACTTTTCATGTTTTCTCAGTGAGCTTTACGAGGTCATCACAGAAATGGTTTTGACTTCTCAAACATGTTGAAAACTTCAAAAGACGACCTCATGAAGCTCATGGAGAAAATGCCAAGAATAAAGTAATTTAGAATATAAAAATATTTGGAGTTATTTCACCTGTTTTTGTTTCCTTCATAATCCCATGTGTTCATTCATAGTTTAACGCCTTCAATGAGAATCATAGTGTGTTAATAATGTTGAAAATAAAGAAAAGCCAAGACATAAAAAGTGTCCAAACCTTTGCCCTGTACATATATATTGGAATATTTGAAATGTATGTTGAAGTCAATTATAAATACATGCTTATTTCTGTTCTGTTTGACACTTGATATCGTTTATTATAAATGTTTGTGTTTTACTCGTGGAAGTCTGTAAACTGGGTTAGGCATAATAAGCTTTCACTTCAGTCTAAACCCTCGGTCATGTTTACACGAATAATGGAAATGTTTGTTTAATGTTTAAAGGAATGAAATGACCGAATAAACTACTACTGGTCACTTTTCGCATTTTCATTCACATTGTCGCTTTAGTCTTGTTTGTCGCTTTTGTTGTCATGTTATTGTTGGCTGATTTTTATCTAGTTTTTGTAGCTATTTTCACTTTTTTCAATAGAATGACTTTCTAATCCAAAAGGAACACGGATCCACATGGGGAGGTTGAAAGTGTAAAAGTGTCTCGATATCGTCGTGTTACGATATTAAAAGGGCAGGTATCCGTCAAAAAACAAGAATAAGCCGGCTCCCACGGAACAATGCATTATGAACTATATAGACCAGGATCCTTTGAGTCGCCACAAGAGCCGTTTTTCAGCCAATAGGAGAGCGTGAGCATGGCGGAGAGCGGCTAACGCGGTTACTGATGAGACTGTGCCCCTGCTGCTTTTAAGTCATTATGAGAAACATTTTAACTTCGCCGTGTAAACGACAAACGACTAAGAGGGTGGAGGACAGACCTAAAGGACAGAGGGTGGAGGACAGACCTAAAGGACAGAGGGTGGAGGACAGACCTAAAGGACAGAGGGTGGAGGAAGGACAGAGGGTGGAGGACAGACCTAAAGGACAGAAGGTGGAGGACAGACCTAAAGGACAGAGGGTGGAGGACAGACCTAAAGGACAGAGGGTGGAGGACAGACCTAAAGGACAGAGGGTGGAGGACAGACCTAAAGGACAGAAGGTGGAGGACAAACCTAAAGGACAGAGGGTGGAGGACAGACCTAAAGGACAGAAGGTGGAGGACAGAGACTGGACCATGAACAAGAACGACCAAACTACAGTGTGAAAACAACACGAGCCGCATGTGGAGTCGTCTGACCGCTCATCAGGTCTCTTCTTCTCCCTTGCAAAGTAGATCTTTGGATCTTTCTGAATGATCTTCCTCTGAAAAGATTCGGTTCTTAATGTACTCGCTTCGTTAGCTTCCTAAAAGAGAGCGCCCTCTACTGAGCGACACATTCAGACGGAGGTCACAGACAGATCACATTTGGGAGGAATATGAACGAGCTTGCTAATAAATAATCTGAACTGAGAGTTAAGCCTGAGGCACAAAGACACACGAAAGGAACCAAACTGCAGGTAAGTCTGCCTTCAAAAAGCTTTCAGCAAACAGTGTGATTTAGTGGAACATGTGACACGTTGTTTGTAAAATGATTTTCTTTGCGACTCTGCGTGAGGATTCCTGACACTCCTCTCCCGTTGACCCTGATCCCGGACGACGTTGCAGATTTGCCTGTGGGGTAATGACGAGAGGCGGTGGTTTTATCTGTCACGTCTCCGTCCCGAATCACCCGCGGCCCATAATGGGAGCTCGCCGCGCGCTCCGCTATTTGCTCTGCGGCGGGAGGGGGGGTAATACGCCGAGCTGACAGTTAGATTGGTCACTTTGATGCCCCGGACACAGCGGCGCGATTAGGCCCCGCTGATGAGTCGGTAATACCTGCCCGTGTCCGATACGTCCACTTAACCGCCACAAACACTGAATAAACACAGGAGCCACAGACATGTTAACTCAGAGCTCTATACTTAAGCAGAGCTGCCACTTTAATGAGGATCAAGCAAACAATATGTTTATATGGACTGACAGTGCTGCTATATGTACTACCATCCTCCTGTACTACCATCCTCCTATATGTACTACCATCCTCCTATATGTACTACCATCCTCATATATGTACTACCATCCTCATATATGTACTACCATCCTCATATATGTACTACCATCCTCATATATGTACTACCATCCTTATATATGTACTACCATCCTCCTGTACTACCATCCTCCTATATTTACTACCATCCTCATATATGTACTACCATCCTTATATATGTACTACCATCCTCATATATGCACTACCATCCTCCTGTACTACCATCCTCCTGTACTACCATCCTCCTATATTTACTACCATCCTCATATATACTCAACAAAATATAAACGCAACACTTTTGTTTCTGCTCCCATTTTTCATGAGATGGACTTAAAGATCTAAAATTCATTCCAGATACACAATATTACCATTTCTCTCAAACATTGTTCACAAATCAGTCCAAATGTGTGATAGTGAGCACTTCTGCTTTGCTGAGATAATCCATCCCACCTCACAGGTGTGCCACATCAAGATGCTGATCTGACATCATGATTAGTGCACAGGTGTACCTTATACTGCCCACAATAAAAGGCCACCCTGAAATGTGCAGTTTTGTCTCACAGCAAAATGCCACAGATGCCACAAGCATTGAGGGAGCGTGCACTTGCTGACAGCAGGAATGTCAACCAGATCTGTTGTGGATCGAGTGGCCCATGGTGGTGGTGGGGTTATGGTATGGGCAGGCATCTGTTATGGACGAAGAACACAGGTGCATTTTATTGATGGCATTTTGAATGCACAGAGATACCGTGATGAGATCCTGAGGCCCATTGTTGTGCCATACATCCATGAACATCACCTCATGTTTCAGCAAGATAATGCACGGCCCCATGTTGCAAGGATCTGTACACAATTCTTGGAAGCTGAAAATGTCCCAGTTCTTGCATGGCCAGCATACTCAACGGACATGTCACCCATTGAGCATGTTTGGGATGTGCTTGACCGGCGAATACGACAGCGTGTACCAGTTCCCACTAATATCCAGCAACTTCGCACAGCCATTGAAGAGGAGTGGACCAACATTCCACAGGCCACAATTCACAATCTGATAAACTCTATGTGAAGAAGATGTGTTGCACTGCATGAGGCAAATGGTGGTCACACCAGATACTGACTGGTTCTGAGTCCCCAGACCCCCAATAAAGCAAAAAACTGCACATTTCAGGGTGGCCTTTTATTGTGGGCAGTATAAGGTACACCTGTGCACTAATCATGATGTCAGATCAGCATCTTGATGTGGCACACCTGTGAGGTGGGATGGATTATCTCAGCAAAGCAGAAGTGCTCACTATCACACATTTGGACTGATTTGTGAACAATGTTTGAGAGAAATGGTAATATTGTGTATCTGGAATGAATTTTAGATCTTTAAGTCCATCTCATGAAAAATGGGAGCAGAAACAAAGGTGTTGCGTTTATATTTTTGTTGAGTGGTATGTACTACCATCCTCCTGTACTACCATCCTCATATATGTACTACCATCCTCATATATGTACTACCATCCTCATATATGTACTACCATCCTCCTATATTTACTACCATCCTCATATATTTACTACCATCCTCATATATGTACTACCATCCTCCTATATGTACTACCATCCTGCTATATGTACTACTATCCTCATGTACTACCATCCTCATGTATGTACTACCATCCTGCTATATGTACTACTATCCTCATGTACTACCATACTCCTATATGTACTACTATCCTCCTATATGTACTACCATCCTGCTATATGTACTACCATCCTCCTATATGTACTACTATCCTGCTATATGTACTACCATCCTCCTTATGTACTACCATCCTCCTATATGTACTACCATCCTGCTATATGTACTACATCCTCATGTACTACCATACTCCTATATGTACTACTATCCTCCTATATGTACTACCATCCTGCTATATGTACTACCATCCTCCTATATGTACTACCATCCTCCTATATGTACTACCATCCTCCTATATGTACTACCATCCTCCTATATGTACTACCATCCTCCTATATGTACTACTATCCTCATATATGTACTACCATCCTGCTATATGTACTACCATCCTCATATATGTACTACCATCCTCATATATGTACTACCATCCTGCTATATGTACTACTATCCTCATGTACTACCATCCTCCTATATGTACTACCATCCTGCTATATGTACTACCATCCTCCTATATGTACTACCATCCTCATATATGTACTACCATCCTCCTATATGTACTACCATCCTGCTATATGTACTACTATCCTCATATATGTACTACCATTCTCCTGTACTATCATCCTCCTGTACTACCATCCTCATATATGTACTACCATCCTCATATATGTACTACCATCCTGCTATATGTACTACCATCCTCCTATATGTACTACTATCCTCATATATGTACTACCATCCTCATATATGTACTACCATCCTGCTATATGTACTACTATCCTCATGTACTACCATCCTCATGTATGTACTACCATACTCCTATATGTACTACCATCCTCCTATATGTACTACCATCCTGCTATATGTACTACTATCCTCATGTACTACCATCCTCATGTATGTACTACCATACTCCTATATGTACTACCATACTCCTATATGTACTACCATCCTCCTATATGTACTACCATCCTCATATATGTACTACCATCCTGCTATATGTACTACCATCCTCCTATATGTACTACCATCCTCCTATATGTACTACCATCCTGCTATATGTACTACCATCCTCCTATATGTACTACTATCCTCCTATATGTACTACCATCCTGCTATATGTACTACCATCCTCCTATATGTACTACCATCCTCCTATATGTACTACCATCCTCCTATATGTACTACCATCCTCCTATATGTACTACCATCCTCCTATATGTACTACCATCCTCCTATATGTACTACCATCCTCCTATATGTACTACCATCCTCCTATATGTACTACATCCTATGTACTACCATCCTCTATATGTACTACCATCCTGCTATATGTACTACCATCCTCATATATGTACTACCATCCTCTATATGTACTACCATCCTCTATATGTACTACCATCCTGCTATATGTATACTATCCTATTACACATCCTCTATGTACTACCATCCTCTATATGTACTACATCCTCCTATATGTACTACCATCCTCATATATGTACTACCATCCTCTATATGTACTACCATCCTCTATATGTACTACCATCCTCATATATGTACTACCATCCTCCTATATGTACTACCATCCTCATATATGTACTACCATCCTCTATATGTACTACTATCCTCATGTACTACCATCCTCTATATGTACTACATCCTCTATATGTACTACCATCCTGCTATATGTACTACATCCTATATGTACTACCATCCTCATATATGTACTACCATCCTCCTATATGTACTACCATCCTGCTATATGTACTACTATCCTCATATATGTACTACCATTCTCTGTACTATCATCCTCATGTACTACCATCCTCATATATGTACTACCATTCCTCCTATATGTACTACCATCCTCATATATGTACTACCATCCTCCTATATGTACTACCATCCTCTATATGTACTACTATCCTCATATATGTACTACCATCCTCATATATGTACTACTATCCTCATAGTACTACCATCCTCATATATGTACTACTATCCTCATATATGTACTACCATCCTCTATATGTACTACTATCCTCATGTACTACCATCCTCCTATATGTACTATCCTCATGTACTACCATCCTGCTATATGTACTACATCCTCATATATGTACTACCATCCTCATATATGTACTACCATCCTCCTCTATATGTACTACCATCCTGCTATATGTACTACCATTCCCTGTACTATATCCTCCTGTACTACCATCCTCATATATGTACTACATCTCATTATGTACTACCTCCTGTATATTACTACCATCCTCATATATGTACTACCATCCTCCTATATGTACTACTATCCTCATTATGTACTACCATCCTCATATATGTACTACATCCTCAATATGTACTACCATCCTCATATATGTACTACCATCCTCCTATATGTACTACTATCCTCATATATGTACTACCATCCTCATATATGTATCTATCCTCATGTACTATCCTCCTATATGTCTACTATCCTCATATTGTACTACCATCCTCATATATGTACTACCATCCTCCTCTATGTACTACCATTCTCCTGTACTATATCTCTGTACTACTATCCTCATATATGTACTACCATCCTCATATATGTCTCATATGTACTACCATCCTCCTATATGTACTACTATCCTCTATTCTACCTCCTATATGTACTACCATCCTCCTATATGTACTACCATCCTCTATGTACTACCATCCTCTATTATAATTGTACTAACCTATATATGTACTACCATCCTCCGGAGAACTGTTTCTGTACAATATTGGTGCATTTATTTTGTAGCTTTTGTCGTTTTATGTTTATGTTTATGTTGTTATTTTGCATAACTCCTACATCGTTTATACCAACTGAGTGAAATAATGTTACTATGGTGATCTGAAATGTCATGGGGAAAACATTGTGTCACAGTGTTAGTTTGAAGCCTTAAGGTTAAGAGACTCTGCAGAAGTTTGATATCACATTTGAATCTGATTTATAGAAGCGGTTTGAAAAATATGTTTTTTTAAAGTAAGTCCATGGGCCACAACGCCAAAACATTTGAGTGAGTTTGGGTCGGAAAGTTGGCAATGAAAGGGTTCAGATATTTAAAAGGTTATATTATTTTTATATGACTGACAAGAGGAGAGATAGACCTTCAAAATAATAATAAAAAAGTTTAAAAAATATTGTTCCTTCTTTTTTGTAAGAGCTTACAAACACATTTTTGTGTTTCTAAAACCTACATGAACAAATCTTAACTTAGAAACAAATGGGTCATATTTCACACACATCTGGCCACATCAGCCAGACCAGAAAATTCCCATTTTGTATTTAAAATAATTAGAATATTAATTTTGGGTTTTTGGACCAGGGATTATAGTAACTTTGCGACAGATAGTTGGCAATTAAAGGGTTAATTCTTTTTCAAAGTTATCATATTTTATATGTATGAAAAGAGGACAGTCAGACCTTCAAAATAAAAAAAGTGTTGAAAAATATGAATCCTTTATTTTTTATTTTTTAGCTTTCTAAAGTTATGAGCACAGTTTTGTGTCAAAGCTCCTACAGCGTGCGATTGGGGGTTAAGTGTGGAATAAATGTCTGAGTGACGGACTGATCCTTGGGTTTATTTTGGTTTATTATTCATAGAAATCATAGAGATGTGGTTTCCTTATGGATAATACCTTATAAGATGTTTAGTGGCCATTGGACGTGTATCGTGGAATAAACAGAAACGTGACTTTTTGCAGAGGAACATCGCTCTGCTGCGTCGCGGAGTTCTTGACTCCACGTCGTGCATTAAAACTGAGTCGTGCATTAAAACTCAGTCGTGCATTAAAACTGAGGCACGGCTCCTCATTGTTTAATCCTTACAGAATACGAGATCTAAATGAGTCTCTTGAATGATTTGAACTGCTCTGTCGGGCAGATGAAGACACGTGATTACTGACGGATCCTGAAATACAAACGACGCCGATCTCAGCCTTTAGACAAACACAGAGTTTGATGAGGGACATTCTGTCTTTTAGAAGGACTTTACAGTAATGTCATTTATTATGTGGCAATGTCAAATGGACTGATGGGAAAGTGAAATGCAGGGAATGGTAAAGTGGTTCTCTCAGATTGATGATGAATATGTTATGAACATATGTGTTATTGTGAGTGGAACGAGGTCAGATCCAGCCCAAAGTCAATTCAGCTTCTCAAGGCTAATCAATGGAAGAGCTCCCACTGGCCTAAAACTAAGGCTGGTCGATAATGACACATATGAAGATCTCAGTATTTGGGGTCTTTCTTTAACGATGTTGAAACGATAATTATGCAAACCCTCAGAAACATGCAAAACTGTGTAGCATCCTCATTTGCATTGCTTCCCCCCCCCCAATTTCCTCCTATTTCCCCAACTTTTTACCCTTTTTGTCCTCAATATTGATGGTATTTTATTTTTTACCCATTTTTCTCTTTTTCCCCACATTTCTTGACATTGGTGATTAACTTCATTTTGTAAATTTGCACGTCTGACTGTTTTTTCATACTTTTATTTGGTTTTCATCGGCCGAAACAACACGTCCACCATTGATTTAAAACCAAGTGAAACCTGCACCTGACTGGTTATTTGGATCATAGCAATGAGATTGAGCCTGAGTGCAGTTAAGTTTGAAACCATGCACACTCAGAGAACTATTTCACAGTTATGGAAAGTAACTCCCTTTGAGACGAATGCAGCCGCTTTGCTCACGTCTTTTCTATCGACTATCGGCCAAAACCATCCAGCTCTGATTGTCCTGTGCAATGAAGAGTCAGTTTAAGTCTCTGATCATTGTAGCCCCTTTAATTTAGCAAAGTAAACACGAGGTGGAAGACGGCTGAGCGGGAGAAGACCAATGAGAGTGAAGGTGCAGAGCTCGTTGGGGATCTAGTCTCCATATTTATAAATACATATAAAGACCCTCTCTTTACTACTTAACTGTTTGCACATTTCCTGTCTCCTGCAAACCCTGAGTGATGTTATTAAGAGCTTAATGTAACAAGTGAATTTCTCCATTGTGAGATCAATAAAGGATGATCTTATCTTATCTATACAGCTCTTCTCTCGGTACAAATGAGCCTCCTATAGTCCTGCTATAGTAATGTAAAGTTGATGAGTGTCTGACACTGGTGTGTGAATGAGTGTGTGAGTGGGGGAATGGTTTAATGGGAACCCAAAAACTGACCTGTAAACCAGTGTTTTTCAACCTTTTTTGAGCCAAGGCACATCTTTTTCATTAAAAAAATCACGAGGCACACCACCAGCAGAAAATGTAAAAAAAAATAAAAGTTGTTCACATCAAAGTGTCTTGAATAGGAACACCGTATAGTCTCGCTAGCCACAATGCCGCCATCACTAACTATCTTGTCTTAAAGAAATGAGCTACAGTACCTGCAGCCACTTACTGATGTATTACATGGTGACTCTGCCCATCACTAGCACATACACTCTACAATGGCACATTATTTGCTGTTCATTATTTTTTTAAACAAATAATGAATTTGTTTTCAAAAATATTTTTTTAGACCAACTAGGTGAAATTGGATAATTTCCCAAGACACACCAGACAATATCTCACGGCACACTAGTGTGCCCGGCACAGTGGTTGAAAAGCACTGTTGTAAACACCTCAGGTCCCCACAGTATAAAGGTAGATTTAAAAAAAAAAATCAAGTTAATTTTGATTATTGAAATTTATTTAACAAAAAATGTTGCTGTTTTACACTTAAGAATATACTAAAAACCGTAGCATTTTCCGTTTCATTTCATCTTTCATCGTCGTCTCATCCTGATGTTCCTGACTGAACAAACCTGTTGTACCTGTTGAAGCGCAGCTAATAAAACAATTAGGTAATTATAAATCCTATTAGTGCATTTTAATGGACTTAATCCTGTGTGATTCAGACTGAAACACTGCAGTCTTAGTGGAATTCTTCCCATAGAAAAGTGAGTGCAGGAGAAAGCTAATGCTGCTGTATCTTAAGACTCTAAGATCTTTTTAATGTATTCTGCAGAGCGCGAGGCCCTGAAAGGGAAGGGAAGAGCAGAGCTGAATGGATTCCATTAATTTAATTGAAGCAGGCCCTGACAAGAGATAAAACATCTAGTGCCCACATCTCCTGAGGCTGGGAGTAAACAAGGCGTGATCCGTAAACAAAGCAGGACGCTGTGCACAGACTTCAAGGCCAGGGAGGATGTCAGAGATGGGCTGAATGGCTCCTGAGTGCACCCACCACTCCGCCCCACCCTGCATTTAAGCATTCAGCCTGATTCAGCCTGCACTCTGGCCATTGTAGCGCACAAGATGTGTGTGGATATTTGGATGCTGGTAGCTCGCTATTTTTGTTACAGAACCTGCAGCGGAGCAAGAAAAGAGGCTCCACTTCAATGTGGGCATTGAAATATGAACAGCATTGTTACAGAGTCCAGATAACAAGCTCCCACTTTGATGTGGCTCTATCAGGTATTATACACTATATCCTCTTCATACATAATACCATTCACCCATTTAGTCATAAAGACAGAGCAGCTGGGGCTCACGGAGTCAACCTCCACACGGGCAACACACGGGCAACACACGGGCAACACACGGGCAACACACGGGCAACACACGGGCATCACACGGGCAACACACAGGCATCACACGGGCAACACACGGGCATCACGCGGGCAACACACGGGCATCACGCGGGCAACACACGGGCAACACACGGGCAACACGCGGGCAACACACGGGCAACACACGGGCAACACACGGGCAACACACGGGAAACACACGGGCATCACGCGGGCAACACATGGGCAACACACGGGCAACACGCGGGCATCACACGGGAAACACACGGGCATCACGCGGGCAACACACGGGCAACACACGGGCATCACACGGGCAACACACGGGCAACACACGGGCAACACACGGGCAACACACGGGCAGTTTGTGAACCTGTTCTCAAACATTGGCAATAAAACGATTCTGATTCTGCTTCTGATTCTGAGGCAGCCAGGTTTCCCTCGGATCAGATCGGCCCTCAATGGTAGCACAGCTCAGTCGCAGCAGCTCAGGACTAACAGCTGAACACTATGTCATTGTACACTTGTACAATGACATAGTGTTTTTGCACATAATATTTGTCAGTATTAAAATCTGTCTAATTAACATGAGCTGCAAAGTTCCTCTAACTCAGTCTGAAGACATTTTTAAAATGATCTTTAAGAAAAGTTAAGTGCAGGAAGTGCAGAGAAGAACAATACTTGTGTGTGGACTGAAACCTCCTGTAGCTGTTTAAGCTCCGGGAAACGTGTTGGCAGTGGTTTATGTCACAGCCATGAATCCGCCAGTCTGACCCGGGGCAGGTGTTTGCAGGACAATGCTTTTCCACTGTTGGTCACACTGTTGTATGAATTGTCTGTGGCGTTTTACTCACACGCCGCACGCGCTCGCCGCAGAGTCCATTAGAGCTCTGCAGAGCGAGGAGACGCTGAAAGCACAACAACAACACAACGCCAAGGCTGCGGCCGCGACCACCCGTCCACACGCACTCCGGCCCATTGTGCGGCGCATACCACGGGAGGCGACCGCTGCCACCTCCACCTGCCGATCAATGCTCCTGTCAATGAACCTTCAGGCGCGCCCCATGGGATCCTTTCACACCCGCACAAGCTGAATGGAGCACAACGTAAACAGAAGTATCGCTGCAGCCGCTTCTATAGGGTTTAAAGGTGACTCATTATGCAAAGAGCTTTCAATCGCCATGATGGCTCCAAGATGGCGGCAGGAACATGAAGACACGAAGACTCTCCAGAACTCAAGTCATCTTCTTTAACACGTCGTCTTTGCTAATAAGTGAAGTGCCCGTCTCACCTGCGCATGTGGGTCGATCAGGTCCTAAACTTCAGCCCAAACAAACCAGGCTGATGAAAAGTGAGTTCAGGACCGTGAACCATAACCAGGCTTTGCTCTAAAGACTCAAAGTCTTCAGCCACGTTTCTGCACAAATGTATTTGGTCAAATCACGAGGGAAGAGACAGAGAGACGGGACCTGGGATCAGCCCGACACGGACACTTTATAAATCATTTAAAATGAAGGAATCACAGAGAAAGGTTTCCACACGGTGAATATGTTAAATATAGTGGATAAACAGCTGCATAAATTATCGATCCATTCTCTGCATTGGCGTCACATCACTCATGAAAATATTAAAACAAATTTAGAGTCTAATCTATGTGGGTCGGTTGTTTCCACCTCCCAAAGCAAGGACTGAGTCTGGACTTTTTAAGTCACATCAAAATGCCAAGATTAAATACAATTCCCTCATTACTTAGATGAATGTTTCATTATGAAGCCGGTGCAGAGAGAGATTTCTCCTCCTGTTTAAATCTGTGATATCAGCGACGTGAGGCCACAGTTTCAGAGCCTGGACTTAGTTTTATATCAATGCGTCGCCTTCAAGGGTCAAACATGTGTTTGTTTCCAACGATGAACAAGGACCGGTCACTTTAGAAGCTCTTCGTTCTTTTTTCTTTGTTACAACCATAGAAACGCAGTCCTGGAAACTAAATCATCAACTTGGTCCAACTCAGAGCTCTCCTTATTGCTTTGCGCTCTCTGTGAACAGCGTCGTTTACCTTACCCACAATGCACCTCCTCCAAAGTCACATGGTCACACGAGTGTCTGTGAAGAATAAGTGGCTCCCTGTGAGTAAACATGTGAGTCTGCAGATCATGGAACAATTCTCTCATCGCTCGGTTATTAAAGCATTTACGAAAAGAAATAAACATAATACAAACAAAGGGATATTAATAAACACAAGTAAAGATAAAATATCAACGAAGAATCAAACACATTATTAATGACAAACTCTCAAAATAAAGTCAAACTCATTTCAACGCTGTAGATCACACGGCGTCTCGTCTTCATTTCAAAGTTTATCCAGAATAAAACTCTTTTCTTTTCCAGTGACATCTTTCATCAGGAGAAAAACACTCCATTGTTTGTGAGAGAAAATATAATCTCTATATCATGAGTCTGTTCGGAAAGCATCAATCGTGAGGTCGATTTAATACACATATTTTTATTTATATGTTTATTTGATGGGGACAGAACAAGAAGCATTGCTACAAAACCGATGCCATGTTCATAGGCCTTATAGCTAACAGCTAATTCACAGACCTGGGGCCTAAGAAGCTTTAAAGAAACAAAACCCCGTCAGTTTTGTAATCGTGGCACAAAAGCATCGACTAAACCGCGAGTTCTTCTGTTATTTGGTTCCTCAGACATGGCTTCATAATGAGCCTGTACTCGCTCTGAGACCAAAGAGCCATAGACCGACTCTCCCTTTATTTCCATCGCCCAACAAAGTGCCGTTAAAGCTGATACCTGACAAACGTCTGCACCTGATCTACTCCAGCCTGGGGGAGGGCGGGGGGAGAGTGGGGGGAGAGCGGGGGGAGAGCGGGGGAGAGCGGGGGGAGAGCGGGGGGAGGGGGGGGGGGGAGAGCGGGGGGAGAGGGGGGGAGAGCGGGGGGGGGGGGGAGGGGGGGAGAGTGGGGGAGGCGGGGGAGAGTGGGGGAGAGCGGGGGAGAGTGGGGGAGAGCGGGGGAGAGCGGGAGAGAGCGGGGGAGAGCGGGGAGAGGGCGGGGGAGGGTGGGGGAGAGTGGGGGAGAGCGGGGGAGAGTGGGGGAGAGCGGGGGGAGAGCGGGGGAGAGCGGGAGAGAGCGGGGGGAGAGCGGGGGACAGTGCGTTAATGCAGGACTGATGCGCGACCCTAAAAAGCCGTGTGAAACGAGAGCATAATGGCACCGTCCCGAAACTGAAGAATAGTGCGGTGAATCGATCCCAGTCCACCTTTACTTATGTCACAGATACATGTGCAGATACAAATGGAGCGTCAGCAGCGGCCGCGTAATAGAGCAGAAAATGGACGGAAATCCAGTAAATGTGGCTGGTGAGCGGAGCGTGAGTAATGCTCACCGCGGACGCTCTGACTCCAGAGCCGTTTCACCCGATTCCAAACATTCATTTACAGCGGGACGAGGAATCTTTTCATGATTCAACTCAAGCTGATTCACCTTTAAAAAAACAACTGCATTCAAAACAACTCTTTGGGCTGAAACAGCTGATGGATTAATCAACAACTAATCGATTATTGATTTTTTTTTTACCATCTTCTACAGTACAGAGACTCAAAAAGAGCAAAAATCACAATGTAGTTTTGGATTTTAAAACTTGTGTAGAGTAAATGTCATAAATATGATCTGTCTTTACTTTAAACCAGTTTGGAAATAAACGTCCTCAGCTCCTGCTCCCGATAAAGTCCATGAATTCTAGAGTGTTCCTGTGCAGCTTTGAGCAAACCCAGTTCAGCTGGAGTGACTTTTTTTAAAGCAAGAACCTCCTACAACTATCGACACTTTAGCTTCATGTGGGAAAAAGTCTGAAAAATGTTCCCACAGCTTTCAAAGCGATTCATCGATATTTTGAGACTGACTCTATGTAAACGGGCGGAGCAAGTTCTCATCCGAGGATTTACAGCGGACTTACTGAGAAGTGGACTTTGAGACGACTGCACTACTGTAACGGCTGCTCACTGGCCTTTCTAAACCAGCTGTTAGAGCTGCAGAACATCCAGAACCAGGAAATACCACCACATTAGTCCAGTGCTCCGGTCTCTGCACTGGCTTCCTGTCACTCAGAGAATAGAATTTAAAACAGCTCTGCTTGTTACAAGTCTTTTCATGGTTTAGCACCAAAGTCCATCTCTGACATGTTAGAGCCGTATGAACCATCTCAGGGAGGGGTCTCCTGGTGGTTCCAGAGTCAGGACTAAACACGCTGAGGCTAAAGCTCAAATCTGGAACAGTCTTCATGAGGATGTGAGACAGGCCTCAGACTCAGGCTGAAAACAGCTCTTTTTACCCGTGCATATGAAAACTGAAAGTATTTTATCTGCACTCTTGCCTTTTACTGTCATTGATTAACTTTATGTTGATGTTTTATTGATTTGATCTGTTTTCTTGTAATTTTCTGCAACTGTGAAGCACAAACTAAACTAAACTAAACTTTGAATTGCCTTATGCTCTACAAATAAACTTGCCTTGCCTTTAATATATGTGCGTGAGCCGCTTTCCTCCACATTATAAACCACATTGTGAATATTCATTATATGAACCTATTTTAGAGATTAGACTATTTAGCCGACACTCAATCATCCAGGTAAAACAAAACAGAAGGACTGATCTTCAGCTGGACCTTTTTATTATTATTTAGTTGCCGACGTTTCGAGAATCATCCAATAACATCTGAAGTCACAGTTTTGGCCTTTGAAGAAGAGAATTGGATGATTCTCGAAATGTCGGCAACTAAATAATAATAAAAAGGTTCAGCTGAAGATTATTCCTACTATTTAGCCTATTTAAGAAAGAACAAAAGAAAGAATGATAAAACCACTCCTGCTTTAGCTGCTATTATCCTCATACATCATGACACAGCTCACAGTTAGTCCTAGTTTTGTTTTATTCCAGTTTAAACCCTGTTAGCCTTGTAGCTGCTGTTTGGACGTTTCACTTCTCGTAGTCGTGGTAAATACGTCTACACTCGCTAACCTGTATACTTAGCATAATCCCCGCCCCGTTTTGCATATTCCTCGGGTCTGTGTCCTCGTCCAGGAGAAAGTCTGATGCTGATAGCTGTGTTTGTTCATTCTTATACATGAGAACGATAAGATAAGACTCCAAACGCTCAGACTCACATCTCTGTAATCTGCCGTGTGTTTGCCCTGAGATCACACGCTCGGTTTCCCACACACTTGAAAGGCAGCAGGACACGCCTCAAACAGCGCCTCGGCCTCCAGGTCTGCCTTTGGATTCTACTGATAACTCCTGCTGAGAGTGTTACTCCACACAGAGCAAATGTACTTATAACTGTGTGAGGTTTGGGACCTTCCCTCTGTGACCCGGCCCTTTGTTACTGTGCTCTGGTGTTCAGGACACTGCATGTGAAGGGCCTCTCACCGGCCTGGAGACCAGTTGGAGACTCGAGTTGCCGCAGATGTTTCCGAGATGTCGCCTGGTTTTCACTGCTGAAAACCTACCAGAAACTCTAAAAACAGTTGATCCTGGGGCGATGTCGAGGCCACTGTGATCGAAAGTTAAAGTGTTGTTAACCACCCACAGCAGGAGGGCCACGTTTTTCAAGAAGCTTTTAGATTTGGGTAAAGCCAAACTGGAGAACATGAGCTCTGTTCCGCTGGTGTGTGAAAAGTGTCTCAGCTGCAGCGTCAGGCCTTAAACGAATCCTCGCCGTTTGAGATCTGCCAGTGGAGCGAGTCTGAGCGATGAGAACAGAGAACAGTGTCTGATCAGAATCTACAGGTGAAGGAGCGGCTCACGTTTCAAAACACCTGAGCACCCGCAACGCCAACGCCTCACCTGTGTCCTCATCTGTGTCTCCTCACCTGTGTCCTCATCTGTGTCTCCTCACCTGTGTCTCCTCACCTGTGTCTCCTCACCTGTGTCTCCTCACCTGTGTCTCCTCATCTGTTCTCTCACCTGTGTCTCCTCACCTGTGTCTCCTGACTCCTGTCTCCTCAGGATCCTCAGATAAGACTCTCTCTCTTCTTATCTGTCCTCCCTCTCTCACCTGTGGGTTCCTCTGTAAACATCCTGCCCCCCCCCCCCCAGCAGCTTAGTGTCAAATGAAGGATGTAAATATAACTCATACACATCAGTCACGGTCCTGACTCAGAGGAACTGCACACATGAGAAAAGTAATATAGAAGTTCTTTTGTTCCCATCACTACTTATAATTATTAACAGACTTTTTAATGTTATCGTTTCATTTTGCTGATAAATCCCACACTGTTCTTTCTAAAGCAAAACTCACATGACTTTTCTCGCTCTGTGACTGAAACAAAGAACATTATTATATTAGTGTCATGTTACGGTCACGCATGTCTGAGTGTTTAAGCTGAAGAGTTACTCTGTGAAGACTGTGAAGACTCTGTGAAGACTCTGTGAAGACTCTGTGAAGATTCTGTGAAGACTCTGTGAAGACTCTGTGAAGACTCTGTGAAGACTCTGTGAAGACTCTGTGAAGACTCTGTGAAGACTCTGTGAAGACTTAGTGAAGACTCTGTGAAGACTGTGAAGACTTAGTGAAGACTCTGTGAAGACTCTGTGAAGACTTAGTGAAGACTCTGTGAAGACTCTGTGAAGACTCTGTGAAGACTTAGTGAAGACTCTGTGAAGACTGTGAAGACTTAGTGAAGACTCTGTGAAGACTCTGTGAAGACTCTGTGAAGACTCTGTGAAGACTCTGTGAAGACTTAGTGAAGACTCTGTGAAGACTCTGTGAAGACTCAGTGAAGACTCTGTGAAGACTCTGTGAAGACTCTGTGAAGACTCTGTGAAAACTCAGTGAAGACTCTGTGAAGACTCAGTGGAAGACTCAGTGAAGACTCTGTGAAGACTCTGTGAAGACTCTGTGAAGACTGTGAAGACTTAGTGAAGACTCTGTGAAGACTCAGTGAAGATCTGTGAAGACTGTGAAGACTCTGTGAAGACTTAGTGAAGACTCTGTGAAGACTCTGTGAAGACTTAGTGAAGACTGTGAAGACTCTGTGAAGACTCTGTGAAGACTCTGTGAAGACTCAGTGAAGACTCTGTGAAGACTCAGTGAAGACTCTGTGAAGACTCAGTGAAGACTCTGTGAAGACTTAGTGAAGACTTAGTGAAGACTCTGTGAAGACTTAGTGAAGACTTAGTGAAGACTTAGTGAAGACTCTGTGAAGACTCTGTGAAGACTCTGTGAAGACTCTGTGAAGACTCTGTGAAGACTCTGTGAAGACTGTGAAGACTTAGTGAAGACTCTGTGAAGACTCAGTGAAGACTCTGTGAAGACTGTGAAGACTCTGTGAAGACTCTGTGAAGACTTAGTGGAAGACTGTGAAGACTCTGTGAAGACTCTGTGAAGAACTCTGTGAAGACTCAGTGAAGACTCTGTGAAGACTCAGTGAAGACTCTGTGAAGACTTAGTGAAGACTTAGTGAAGACTTAGTGAAGACTCTAGTGAAGACTTAGTGAAGACTTAGTGAAGACTTAGTGAAGACTCTGTGAAGACTTAGTGAAGACTCTGTGAAGACTCTGTGAAGACTCTGTGAAGACTCAGTGAAGACTCTGTGAAGACTCTGTGAAGACTCTGTGAAGACTCTGTGAAGACTGTGAAGACTTAGTGAAGACTCTGTGAAGACTCTGTGAAGACTTAGTGAAGACTCTGTGAAGACTCTGTGAAGACTCAGTGAAGACTCAGTGAAGACTCTGTGAAGACTCTGTGAAGACTTAGTGAAGACTGTGAAGACTCTGTGAAGACTTAGTGAAGACTTAGTGAAGACTCTGTGAAGACTCAGTGAAGACTCTGTGAAGACTCTGTGAAGACTCTGTGAAGACTTAGTGAAGACTGTGAAGACTCTGTGAAGACTCTGTGAAGACTTAGTGAAGACTGTGAAGACTCTGTGAAGACTCTGTGAAGACTTAGTGAAGACTCTGTGAAGACTCTGTGAAGACTCTGTGAAGACTTAGTGAAGACTGTGAAGACTCTGTGAAGACTTAGTGAAGACTCTGTGAAGACTCTGTGAAGACTCTGTGAAGACTCTGTGAAGACTCTGTGAAGACTCAGTGAAGACTTAGTGAAGACTCTGTGAAGACTCTGTGAAGACTCTGTGAAGACTTAGTGAAGACTGTGAAGACTCTGTGAAGACTCTGTGAAGACTTAGTGAAGACTCTGTGAAGACTCTGTGAAGACTCGTGAAGACTTAGTGAAGACTCTGTGAAGACTCTGTGAAGACTCTGTGAAGACTCTGTGAAGACTCTGTGAGACTCTGTGAAGACTCAGTGAAGACTTAGTGAAGACTCTGTGAAGACTCAGTGAAGACTCTGTGAAGACTCTGTGAAGACTTAGTGAAGACTGTGAAGACTCTGTGAAGACTCTGTGAAAACTCTGTGAAGACTCTGTGAAGACTCTGTGAAGACTTAGTGAAGACTCTGTGAAGACTCGTGAAGACTTAGTGAAGACTCAGTGAAGACTCAGTGAAGACTCAGTGAAGACTTAGTGAAGACTCTGTGAGACTCTGTGAAGACTCTGTGAAGACTCAGTGAAGACTCTGTGAAGACTCAGTGAAGACTTAGTGAAGACTCTGTGAAGACTCTGTGAAGACTCTGTGAAGACTCAGTGAAGACTAGTGAAGACTCTGTGAAGACTCTGTGAAGACTCTGTGAAGACTTAGTGAAGACTCTGTGAAGACTCTGTGAAGACTTAGTGAAGACTCAGTGAAGACTCAGTGAAGACTCAGTGAAGACTTAGTGAAGACTCTGTGAAGACTCTGTGAAGACTCTGTGAAGACTCAGTGAAGACTCTGTGAAGACTCAGTGAAGACTTAGTGAAGACTCTGTGAAGACTCTGTGAAGACTCAGTGAAGACTCTGTGAAGACTCAGTGAAGACTTAGTGAGACTCTGTGAGACTCTGTGAAGATCGTGAAGACTCTGTGAAGACTCTGTGAAGACTTAGTGAAGACTTAGTGAAGACTCTGTGAAGACTCTGTGAAGACTCTGTGAAGACTCAGTGAAGACTCTGTGAAGACTCAGTGAAGACTTAGTGAAGACTCTGTGAAGACTCTGTGAAGACTCTGTGAAGACTCTGTGAAGACTTAGTGAAGACTGTGAAGACTCTGTGAAGACTTAGTGAAGACTGTGAAGACTCTGTGAAGACTCTGTGAAGACTCTGTGAAGACTCTGTGAAGACTCTGTGAAGACTCTGTGAAGACTCAGTGAAGACTCTGTGAAGACTTAGTGAAGACTTAGTGAAGACTCTGTGAAGACTCTGTGAAGACTCTGTGAGACTTAGTGAAGACTTAGTGAAGACTTAGTGAAGACTGTGAAGACCGTGAAGACTCTGTGAAGACTCTGAAGACTAGTGAAGACTCTGTGAAGACTCTGTGAAGACTCAGTGAAGACTCTGTGAAGACTTAGTGAAGACTTAGTGAAGACTGTGAAGACTCTGTGAAGACTCTGTGAAGACTCTGTGAAGACTCTGTGAAGACTCTGTGAAGACTTAGTGAAGACTCTGTGAAGACTTAGTGAAGACTGTGAAGACTCTGTGAAGACTCAGTGAAGACTGTGAAGACTCTGTGAAGACTCAGTGAAGACTCTGTGAAGACTCAGTGAAGAACTCTGTGAAGACTCAGTGAAGACTCTGTGAAGACTCTGTGAAGACTCAGTGGAAGACTTAGTGAAGACTCTGTGAAGACTCTGTGAAGACTCTGTGAAGACTCTGTGAAGACTCAGTGAAGACTCTGTGAAGACTCTGTGAAGACTCTGTGAAGACTGTGAAGACTCTGTGAAGACTCAGTGAAGACTCTGTGAAATCTGTGAAGACTCTGTGAAGAACTCTGTGAAGACTCAGTGAAGACTTGTGAAGACTCTGTGAAGAACTCTGTGAAGACTGTGAGACTCTGTGAAGGACTCAGTGAAAGACTCTGTGAAGACTCAGTGAAGATCTGTGAAGACTCTGTGGACTCGTGAAGACTCTGTGAAGACTCTGTGAAGCTCAGTGAAGACTTAGTGAAGACTGTGAAGACTCTGTGAAGACTCGTGAGACCTCAGTGAAAGAATCTGTGAAGGAACTCAGTGGAAGACTTAGTGAAGACTGTGAAGACTTGTGGAGACTCAAGTGAAAGACTGTGAAGATCTGTGAAGACTCAGTGAGACTCTTGAAGACTCAGTGGAAGACTCAGTGAAGACTTAGTGAAAGACTCTGTGAGACTCCAGTGAAGACTTAGTGAAGACTCGTGAAGACTCTGTGAAGACTCTGTGAAGACTCAGTGAAGACTCCTGTGAAGACTCTGTGGAAACCTCTGGTTGAAGACTCAGTGAAGACTCTGTGGAAGACTCTGTGAAGCTTGTGAAAGACTCTGGTGAAGACTCTGTTGAGACTCCAGTGAAGAACTCTGTGAAGACTCTGTGAAGACTCAGGAGACTTAGTGAAGACTCTGTGAAGATCTGTGAAGACTCTGTGAAGACTCAGTGAGACTCTGTGAAGACTCTGTGAAGACCAGTGAAAACTCCTGTGAGACTCTGTGAAGACTTAGTGGAAGACTCTGTGAAAGACTTCTGTGAAACTCAGTGAAGACTCTGTGAAGACTCTGGTGAAGACTCTCTGTGAAGACTTGTGAAGACTCGTGAAGACTCTGTGGAAGACCTCTGTGAGACTAGTGAAGACTCTGTAAGCTCTGTGAAGACTCTGTGAAGACTTAGTGAAGACTTAGTGAAGACTCTGTGAAGACTACTGTGAAGACTCTGTGGAAGACTCTGTGAAGATCAGTGAGACTCCTGTGAAGACTCAGTGAAAGACTTAGTGAAGACTGTGGAAGACTCCTGTGAGACTCCTGTGAAGACTCTGTGAAGACTTAGTGAAGACTCTGTGAAGACTCTGTGAAGACTCTGTGAAGACTCTGTGAAGACTCTGTGAAGACTCTGTGAGACCTCTGTGAAGACTTAGTGAAGACTGTGAAAGACTCGTGAAACTCAGTGAAGACTTGTGAAGACTCCTGTGAAGACTCAGTGAAGACTCTGTCTGTGAAGACTCTGTGAGACTCAGTGAAGACTCTGTGAAGACTCAGTGAAGACTCTGTGAAGACTCTGTGAAGACTCAGTGAAGACTCTGTGAAGACTCTGTGAAGACTAGTGAAGACTCTGTGAAGACTCTGTGAAGACTCAGTGAAGACTTCTGTGAAGACTCTGTGAAGACTCTAGTGAAGACTCTGTGAAGACTCTGTGAAGACTCAGTGAAGACTCTGTGAAGACTCTGTGAAGACTTAGTGAAGACTCTGTGAAGACTCAGTGAAGACTTAGTGAAGACTCTGTGAAGACTAGTGAAGACTCTGTGAAGACTCTGTGAAGACTCAGTGAAGACTCTGTGAAGACTCAGTGAAGACTTAGTGAAGACTGTGAAGACTCTGTGAAGACTCTGTGAAGACTCTGTGAAGACTCGTGAAGACTCTGTGAAGACTCTGTGAAGACTCAGTGAAGACTCTGTGAAGACTCTGTGAAGACTTAGTGAAGACTCTGTGAAGACTCTGTGAAGACTCAGTGAAGACTCTGTGAAGACTCTGTGAAGACTCTGTGAAGACTTAGTGAAGACTCTGTGAAGACTCTGTGAAGACTCTGTGAAGACTCAGTGAAGACTCTGTGAAGACTCTGTGAAGACTCAGTGAAGACTTAGTGAAGACTGTGAAGACTTGTGAAGACTCTGTGAAGACTCTGTGAGACTAGTGAAGACTCTGTGAAGACTGTGAAGACTCTGTGAAGACTTGTAAGACTCTGTGAAGACTCTGTGAAGACTCTGTGAAGACTAGTGAAGACTGTGAAGTGAAGACTCTGTGAAGACTCTGTGAAGACTCTGTGAAGACTCCTTGTGAAGACTCTGTGAAGACTCAGTGAAGACTCTGTGAAGACTCTGTGAAGACTCAGTGAAGACTTAGTGAAGACTGTGAAGACTCTGTGAAGACTTAGTGAAGACTCTGTGAAGACTCAGTGAAGACTTAGTGAAGACTGTGAAGACTCTGTGGAAGACTCTGTGAAGACTTAGTGAAGACTCTGTGAAGACTCTGTGAAGACTCTGTGAAGACTCTGTGAAGACTCTGTGAAGACTCTGTGAAGACTCTGTGAAGACTTAGTGAAGACTGTGAAGACTCTGTGAAGACTCAGTGAAGACTCTGTGAAGACTCTGTGAAGACTCAGTGAAGACTTGTGAAGACTCTGTGAAGACTCAGTGAAGACTCTGTGAAGACTCAGTGAAGACTCTGTGAAGACTCTGTGAAGACTCAGTGAAGACTTAGTGAAGACTCTGTGAAGACTCTGTGAAGACTCTGTGAAGACTCTGTGAAGACTCAGTGAAGACTCTGTGAAGACTCAGTGAAGACTTAGTGAAGACTGTGAAGACTCTGTGAAGACTCTGTGAAGACTCTGTGAAGACTCTGTGAAGACTTAGTGAAGACTCTGTGAAGACTCAGTGAAGACTTAGTGAAGACTGTGAAGACTCTGTGAAGACTTAGTGAAGACTCTGTGAAGACTCAGTGAAGACTCTGTGAAGACTCTGTGAAGACTCAGTGAAGACTCTGTGAAGACTCAGTGAAGACTCTGTGAAGACTCTGTGAAGACTCAGTGAAGACTTAGTGAAGACTCTGTGAAGACTCTGTGAAGACTCTGTGAAGACTCTGTGAAGACTCTGTGAAGACTTAGTGAAGACTCTGTGAAGACTCAGTGAAGACTTAGTGAAGACTGTGAAGACTCTGTGAAGACTCTGTGAAGACTCTGTGAAGACTCTGTGAAGACTCTGTGAAGACTTAGTGAAGACTTAGTGAAGAGTGGGGCCGTGTGTGCAGACTGCATGGAAAGGCAGAATATTAAATGGATAATGATAAGATTAATGGTGTGTTGATCTGAAATCTGGCCATGGCCTCGGATTTAGAGGAGCTGATCCTCATCCCGGCCTCTTCACACTCAGCTGCAAACCAGAGCAGCTGAAGGTCCAACAGAACAACATCATCTGAAACAGCAGAGATGAGACCCTGAGGTTCCCAAACCCTCCGGCCCCTGGACTGAGGAACTCTGTCTATAAAGACATAAAACATAAAAACATAAAACATGTCTCTCCAAACAGTCAAACCTACTCTCGAATATCGGTGTTGTCCTCCTTCTTTAGCCGATGACAGAATTGTTTGGCACGGTGGCACAGCGGTTAGCTGTGCCAAAGCTGATTAACTTTGTGTTGTTGTTTTATTGATTGATTTTAACTGTTTTCTTGTAATTTTTTCTGCAACTGTGAAGCACTTTGAATTGCCTCGTGTATGAATTGTGCTCTACAAATAAACTTGCCTTGCCTTAGCGCTCGTGCTTCACAGCTAGAAGGTCTTGGGTTCGATTCCGACCAGGACGGGGCCTTTCTGTGTGGAGTTTGCATGTTCTCCCCGTGTCTGCGTTTCCTCCGGGTACTCCGGTTTCACCTACCACTAAAAACATGTACAACAGGCCAGGATGTATGAGAGTGTGTTTGAGAGTGCGCATGGAGGACGATGGATGAAAATCAGCCCAAGGCTACAATCTGGTGTGGTGTATTTATTAACATGTACTGTCCCGACCAAACAAACTTCCAAAACACAATATCAGAGTAAATCTCCCGGATCGTTGGGTTTTGATCAGACTGCGCTCGGACAGAGCTCTCACTCTCGCTCTGTCGTCTGTAACGTGATGAATGTGAGGAGGAGGTCACACAGCGCTCAGGGTCAGAGGCCGAGGTCAAGGGCAGCTCCATTTCACTCAATAAACCTCCAGGAGGAGCAACAGATAAGCAGCTGCTACATGTTAACCATAACCTTCTACTATATATCCACATCTCCAACCTTCTTACTGTATGTCCACTCCAACTTCTTATGCATATCCACATCTCCAAACCTTCTTACTGCATATCCACATCTCCAAACCTTCTTACTATATATCCACATCTCCAAACCTTCTTACTAATACCACATCTCCAAACCTTCTTACTATATATCCACATCTCCAACCTTCTTACTGCATATCCACATCTCCAAACCTTCTTACTGCATATCCACATCTCCAAACCTTCTTACTGCATATCCACATCTCCAAACCTTCTTACTGCATATCCACATCTCCAAACCTTCTTACTGCACATCCACATCTCCACCTTCTTACTATATATCCACATCTCCAAACCTTCTTACTGTATATCCACATCTCCAAACCTTCTTACTATATATCCACATCTCCTTCTTACTGTATTCCACATCTCCAACCTTCTTACTGCACATCCACATCTCCAAACCTTCTTACTGCATTCACATCTCCCACATCCTCCCAAACTTCTTACTGCATATCCACATCTCCAAACCTTCTTACTGCATATCCACATCTCCAAACCTTCTTACTGCATATCCACATCTCCAAACCTTCTTTACTATATCCACATCTCCAAACCTTCTTACTGCATATCCACATCTCCAAACCTTCTTACTGATATCCACATCTCCAACCTCTTACTAACCACATCTCACCTTCTTATAATATCCACATCTCCAAACCTTCTTACTTGTTATATCCACATCTCCAAACCTTCTTACTATATATCCACATCTCCAAACCTTCTTACTGTATATCACATCTCCAAACCCTTCTTACTGCACATCCACATCTCCAAACCTTCTTACTGCATATCCACATCTCCAAACCTTCTTACTGTATATCCACATCTCCAAACCTTCTTACTGCACATCCACATCTCCAAACCTTCTTACTGCACATCCACATCTCCAAACCTTCTTACTATATATCCACATCTCCAAACCTTCTTACTGTATATCCACATCTCCAAACCTTCTTACTGCACATCCACATCTCCAAACCTTCTTACTGCACATCCACATCTCCAAACCTTCTTACTATATATCCACATCTCCAAAACCTTCTTACTGTATATCCACATCTCCAAACCTTCTTACTATATATCCACATCTCCAACCTTCTTACTGTATATCCACATCTCCAAACCTTCTTACTGCACATCCACATCTCCAAACCTTCTTACTGCACATCCACATCTCCAAACCTTCTTACTGCATATCCACATCTCCAAACCTTCTTACTATATATCCACATCTCCAAACCTTCTTACTGCATATCCACATCTCCAAACCTTCTTACTATATATCCACATCTCCAAACCTTCTTACTATATATCCACATCTCCAAACCTTCTTACTATATATCCACATCTCCAAACCTTCTTACTGTATATCCACATCTCCAAACCTTCTTACTGCATATCCACATCTCCAAACCTTCTTACTATATATCCACATCTCCAAACCCTTCCTTACTGTATATCCACATCTCCAAACCTTCTTACTGCATATCCACATCTCCAAACCTTCTTACTATATATCCACATCTCCAAACCTTCTTACTGCATATCCACATCTCCAAACCTTCTTACTATATATCCACATCTCCAAACCCTTTCTTACTGCATATCCACATCTCCAAACTTCTTACTATATATCCACATCTCCAAACCCTTCTTACTATATATCCACATCTCCAAACCTTCTTACTATATATCCACATCTCCAAACCTTCTTACTATATATCCACATCTCCAAACCTTCTTACTGTATATCCACATCTCCAAACCTTCTTACTATATATCCACATCTCCAAACCTTCTTACTGTATATCCACATCTCCAAACCTTCTTACTGTATATCCACATCTCCAAACCTTCTTACTTTATCCCTCTCCCCTTCTTCTATATCCACATCTCCAAACCTTCTTACTGCATATCCACATCTCCAAACCTTCTTACTATATATCCACATCTCCAACCTTCTTACTATATATCCACATCTCCAAACCTTCTTACTAACATCCACATTTTTTCTCCCAAACCTTCTTAACTGTATATCCACATCTCCAAACCTTCTTACTGCATATCCACATCTCCAAACCTTCTTACTGTATATCCACATCTCCAAACCTTCTTACTATTATATCCACATCTCCAAACCTTCTTACTGCATATCCACATCTCCAAACCTTCTTACTATATATCCACATCTCCAAACCTTCTTACTATATATCCACATCTCCAACCTTCTTACTGTATATCCACATCTCCAAACCTTCTTACTGCACATCCACATCTCCAACCTTCTTACTGCCATATCCACATCTCCAAACCTTCTTACTGTATATCCACATCTCCAAACCTTCTTACTGCACATCCACATCTCCAAACTTCTACTATAATCCACATCTCCAAACCTTCTTACTATATATCCACATCTCCAAACCTTCTTACTATATATCCACATCTCCAAACCTTCTTACTGCATATCCACATCTCCAAACCTTCTTACTGTATATCCACATCTCCAAACCTTCTTACTATATATCCACATTCTCCAAACCTTCTTACTATATATCCACATCTCCAAACCTTCTTACTATTATCCACATCTCCAAACCTTCTTACTATATATCCACATCTCCAAACCTTCTTACTGTATATCCACATCTCCAAACCTTCTTACTGTATATCCACATCTCCAAACCTTCTTACTGTATATCCACATCTCCAAACCTTCTTACTGTATATCCACATCTCCAAACCTTCTTACTGTATATCCACATCTCCAACCTTCTTACTATATATCCACAATCTCCAAACCTTCTTACTGTATATCCACATCTCCAAACCTTCTTACTATATATCCACATCTCCAAACCTTCTTACTGTATATCCACATCTCCAAACCTTCTTACTGCATATCCACATCTCCAAACCTTCTTACTATATATCCACATCTCCAAACCTTCTTACTATATATCCACATCTCCAAACCTTCTTACTGCATATCCACATCTCCAAACCTTCTTACTATATATCCACATCTCCAAACCTTCTTACTGCATATCCACATCTCCAAACCTTCTTACTATATCCACATCTCCAAACCTTCTTACTGATATCCACATCTCCAAACCTTCTTACTATATCCACATCTCCAAACCTTCTTACTGCATATCCACATCTCCAAACCTTCTTACTGCATATCCACATCTCCAAACCTTCTTACTGTATATCCACATCTCCAAACCTTCTTACTATATCCACATCTCCAAACCTACTTATCCACATCTCCAAACCTTCTTACTATATATCCACATCTCCAAACCTTCTTACTATATATCCACATCTCCAAACCTTCTTACTGAATCCACATCTCCAAACCTTCTTACTGCATATCCACATCTCCAAACCTTCTTACTATATATCCACATCTCCAAACCTTCTTACTATATATCCACATCTCCAAACCTTCTTACTGTATATCCACATCTCCAAACCTTCTTACTGTATATCCACATCTCCAAACCTTTTACTATATATCCACATCTCCAAACCTTCTTACTGATATCCACATCTCCAAACCTTCTTACTGCATATCCACATCTCCAACCTTCTTACTATATATCCACATCTCCAAACCTTCTTACTTTTCCCCCCTTCTATATATCCACATCTCCAAACCTTCTTACTGATATCCACTCTCCAACCTCTTCTATATATCCACATCTCCAAACCTTCTTACTGCACATCCACATCTCCAAACCTTCTTACTGTATATCCACATCTCCAAACCTTCTTACTGCATATCCACATCTCCAAACCTTCTTACTATATCCACATTCCAAACCTTCTTACTATATATCCACATCTCCCAAAACCTTCTTACTGTATATCCACATCTCCAAACCTTCTTACTATATATCCACATCTCCAAACCTTCTTACTGTATATCCACATCTCCAAACCTTCTTACTGCATATCCACATCTCCAAACCTTCTTACTATATATCCACATCTCCAAACCTTCTTACTATATATCCACATCTCCAAACCTTCTACTGCCACATCCACATCTCCAAACCTTCTTACTGTATATCCACATCTCCAAACCTTCTTACTGCATATCCACATCTCCAAACCTTCTTACTATATATCCACATCTCCAAACCTTCTTACTAGCCACATCCACATCTCCAAACCTTCTTACTGCATATCCACATCTCCAAACCTTCTTACTATATATCCACATCTCCAAACCTTCTTACTGCATATCCACATCTCCAAACCTTCTTACCATTCCAAACCTTCTTACTGCCACATCCACATCTCCAAACCTTCTTACTGCATATCCACATCTCCAAACCTTCTTACTATATATCCACATCTCCAAACCTTCTTACTGCATATCCACATCTCCAAACCTTCTTACTGCATATCCACATCTCCAAACCTTCTTACTGCATATCCACATCTCCAAACCTTCTTACTGCATATCCACATCTCCAAACCTTCTTACTGCATATCCACATCTCCAAACCTTCTTACTATATATCCACATCTCCAAACCTTCTTACTATATATCCACATCTCCAAACCTTCTTACTGTATATCCACATCTCCAACCTTCTTACTATATATCCACATCTCCAAACCTTCTTACTGAATCCACATCTCCAAACCTTCTTACTGTATATCCACATCTCCAAACCTTCTTACTGTATATCCACATCTCCAAACCTTCTTACTGCTTATCCACATCTCCAAACCTTCTTACTATATATCCACATCTCCAAACCTTCTTACTGCTTATCCACATCTCCAAACCTTCTTACTATATATCCACATCTCCAAACCTTCTTACTGTATATCCACATCTCCAAATCACTGAGGTCTTTCCTCTGACTCACAGTGTTGGGATTATTTCCTTTTCAGAGTCAGTATTTTGTCTTGACTTTGTGTTTTCCGGGTCTTGTTTTTGCTGGACAAACAAATGGCTTTTGAACTTGGTTTGTTCATTTGTTCTGATCACAGAGCTGAAGCCCAGAATAAACAAACTGGATCGTAAAATCTTAAAAAATAAAATAAAAAATGGTCACAGTAAATGTAAAACTATTGCACTTTTAAAACACATATGTTTCTGACACTCTTCAGCTCCTACAGGCCTGATCTATTTGTGTTCACATGAAACTGAAGTGCAGAGATATTGTTTCTTGAGATATAAAGACAAAATAGGTTTTACGTATAACTTATAAATGACTGATTTTTCATTAAAAAGTCACTGAAAGGCTTTTTAAAACAGTTGAAAAAAGTCAAACCTTCTCCTCAGCGAATCACAGGAGAATCAGGACGCTAAACAACGTTAACACAATTATATTTAAGATTTTCTTTCTTTATTTTGGCCATTTGTGATGTTTATAGTTTCACTTCCTGATTGGACACTGACTGGAAGTGACATGGATGAAGGCAAACGATTTTAACCTCTTCACCGCCGTGTTAATCGAGTGCATGAGCTTTACAGAGTAACGCCTCATTTAAAAGCTAAGACCTTCAGAACTGATCCAAGTTTCATCCTCGTTATGATCATCACAATTTCGTCCTTTTTTGGTCGTGTTTTCATCACATTTTGTTGCTTTTTTGACGTTTTGGTCACATTTTCACTTCATCACAGTTACATTACAAACACAACAAAAACGTGAACACAAAAACAGGATGAAGCTTAGATCAGTTTTGTAGGTCTTAGCTTTCAAATAATAACTCTTTCAGAAAAGTGTATATCAACAAGGACGGTGTGGTGCAGCCGGGCCTGGGGTTGGGGCTCACATGTCAGTGCCTTTGCCCCGCCCTCCTGTGGGCGGGGCAAGAGGGATCCTTAGGGGTCGGGTGCCTCGATGACCCGTCTGTGACGCAGCTTCAGGCTGTTGGGACGTGGAACCCTGGTCCCTCAGGAGGTGTTCCAGGCATGTCCCACTGAGAGGAGGCCCAGACCCAGGACATGCTGGAGGGACATGTCTCTGTGTCCTGGTGTCGCCTCGGGGTCCCCCCCAGGAGGAGGAGGTGTGTGTGGATCGGGACGTCTGGGCGTCTCTGCTCAGACTGCTCCCTCGGGCGGGGTTATGGGGTTAAACTGTTGCCGTGCCGACCGTGTTATGTCAATGGGAAATTAGTCAAACTGCTGTGATCTTTACCTCTATCTATGTCACTTCCTGTCATTTATAAAAATAAAAAATATTTTCTTCTCAACATTTCTTCATTAAATTTGCTGCTTCTCTGAAATAAAATAATGATCACGTATACCAGACGTGATTCATCTAAATAAGTCATATTCACTAAAGTATAAAAAATGTTCATATGCATTTTAATAATATCCAGTCACAGCGCCCCCTAGTTTGGCTGTAAGAGCGTGACGACCAGCCCGCGTGACGACCTGCCCCGCCCGCTCTGAAGTAAATGAGCCGTGTCCGGTTTGATGTCGAGTACGAAGCATCAGCATCAGGGCGAGTGTTTCTAACATGAAAGCAGCCCTTCCTTTCTGCTTTGTAATGCAGCAGGCGGGACAAACATCAAACATGACCCCCCCCCCCTCCCTCCCTCCCTACAGCCCTCCTCCCCCCCCTCCCCGAGCGCTCATGATCCATAAAAATAACACTAATCCGCCAAATAATCCTAATCCAGCGCTGAATGAAGATACATCTGTCAGAGCGAGGGGGCCGGGCCGAACAAGTCCCCTATGGCCCATATTCAGCCGGGACATGTGGCGGGACAAAGGCCTGGCCCGGGTCTTTGTTAGCGCACCGCGAGCGCCCTGTTGACTTTGTGACCTACTATAACCGTGTCAGTGAGGGCTGAGGACGAGGAGGAGGAGGAGGAGGACGAGGAGGACGAGGAGGACGAGGGCCCCAAACGCTCCGTCCGCTGGGGTTTGAGGAACGTACACAAATTAATTCTTTGAGCAAACACGGGACGAGAGGCCGCAGGGGAAATACACAAAGCACTGATTAGTCCCACAGAATAACAGAGGCTGAATACGATCTCAATAACGGATCCGTCTGTCTGTGAGGTTTGTCCAGGCGGACACGGCTTTAGCTTTAGTTTTCTCCCGTAACCTCTTAGCTCGGTCTCAGGGCATTTCCTTCACTTTGGCTTCACCCAAATTCGTCACATTTTTTGGTCTTGTTTTTGTCACTTTTTAACTTCCCCCTGAATCGAGCACATTTTACCCAAATCTAGAAACTTCTTGAACAAAGCGGCAAAGCAGCCACGAAAACATGATTAAAATGTGACAAAAACGAGACAAAAAACGTACGATCAGTTTTGTAGGTCTTAGCTTTCAAATGAGGTGTTACTCTGGTCTGTAGGCTGTAAACTCCAGCCGAGAAGCTTTGAGATTTGGGTAAAGCTGAACTGGAGAAGACGGTAAACACTGAAGAAGAGCCTGGATGAATGAGTGAATGACGTCATGTGACTGTAAATGTGGAGACACATGTTTATTATTTGATGGATGGATTGGAATTTATTTGAGTGATTATTTACATTATTTACATTAACATTGTAGCAGTGCAGACAATAATAAAATAACAAAAAAAGTAACAGAATCTGAAAAGGAGTTTGAGGCCGAAGCAAGAAAGCTTATAAGTGCCGACCCCCATATTCAAAATGAATTTACATTCCGGATACAGTGATACATCATCTTGTACAACATAACACTTTACTTTACAGATTACACAATTACACAATTACAATTGTCCACATTAACTTTACGTACAGCAGCTTTGTTAGAGAAAAACATTCATGTTTAACAAAAAGAAAATCACGTAATCACCGGGGCGACGGTGGTGCAGAGAGTAGAGCGGGTCGTCTTGTGACCAGAGGGTCGGCGGTTCGTATCCCGCAGGTGCCCACTGTCGTTGTGTCCTTGGGCAAGACACTTCACCCACCCCGCCTCGAGTGTCTGCGTACACTGGTGTATGAATGAGAGTGTGAATGGGTGACTGGTTCCTTGATGTAAAGCGCTTTGAGTGCCTAAAGCAGGTAGAAAGGCGCTATATAAAATGTGACCATGTGACGTAATGATTACAAGACTTCCAAAGCAAGAAGACAACACGAAGATAGAAATGTATGCAGTTTACCAATATAATATAATATCATTTTATTTTTATTTACAATTTGTACTTTTCTTTTCCTCTTTCCCATTCGCTTAATAACCATAACCAATCATTACTTATAAACACCAGTTACCATTCTAATAATTGAACATTGACTTAGTTATTATTAAGTATTACATAATCGACATGACCCATTATTATTATTATTATTATTATTATTATTATTGACATTCCCATTTCCACTGTAAAAATATTAGTTGTGATTGTTTTATTGTTTTGTTTTTTGTGTGTGTTGTTTTGTTTTGAGACGTGATGATTTTGTAGCTGTTGTCTGACTGAGGTCCAGGTCTGTAACTTCCATCGGACGGCGCGGCAGACGGGTCAGAGGCCCCGCCCACTCTAACGAGCCCCAAAGACCTCTGGGACAGCGCTCTCTCACAGCCCCCAGAGGGACGTGTTTAAGGATGTCCCGGGTCCACAGCTCATCAACAGAACGTCCCACATTATCCCGAGCTCACCCCTCCCTTCCTTTTTATGAAGCAGTGAAGACGGAGAGACGCTGCAGCTCAAGAGGAACAAATAAATAAATGCAGAGGGATCAATTTGAACCTTTTGCTGAACATCACTGATATAAATGAGATAAATGTATTGCACGTTTTCATATAAAAATAAGGCGTTTTGTGCATAAAAAAAGAAAATAATGGATCGACCCAGATTTAAATGGATAGTTTAATTTTGTGACATATTAGTAACAAAGATTAAACTAATCATGAGTACAAAAAATCTATAAATAAATATACAGAAATAACATGAACAAGGCTCGAGGCTCAGACGTGCAAGGCTTCAGTTTTCAGTGTAAATAAAAATACAAAAATAAATAGTTTTACAGTGCAAATTCGTTTGGTCCTCAGGCTTTGGCGTTGGTGCAATACTTCAAGGAGCTCAAATAAAAGGACATTAATGATTTAAATACAACACGTTTCTGTTTTTGGTTGAGGTACTTACAGCTATGGAGATGATACTTTATTAATATTAAGTTAAAAATAAAAGGTTTGTTTGGAGGGAGATTCTTTAAATAAAGACAAAACAAAAGATCTTTAAGGTTTAGTTGTAAATCTATAGTAAGTTTTCTTTTCACAAACAGATTAATGTCTTTCTAAAATACTTGTGTGTAAGAACATTCCCAGAAAAGACGACTCATCGATTCTTCAGTAACATGAAAACATGAGCAACGAGGGTCAACGTTTAAGCCATATGTGGATATTACACTGTTAACAGAGGAGCATCGAGGCTAAATCTAACATGTTTTAGGTAATATCCACACACAGTTCCATTCAATACAGATGCTGCTTTTCTTATAATGAGCTCTCTGATACATTTGTTATTTGTTCTGACACTTAAAAAGGGTCAGAATTACCAATATAAAACTCTCGGGATAAATCTACAGTAGGATTGTGAACATAGCATCGAAAACAATTACAAATTCCTTTGGCAACACTGGGACATTATACACATGCAAGATTTCATGGTAAGAATACGTTAAGTCTCTTTTGTTAAGAGGCATATTATTCCAAATACAATACTTGTTTATAAACTAACAATAACTGTTTGTGAAAATTAGAAAGTTTAACGGGAAGTTTTTCAATCTTATAATTGCACCGTAATAGAAAATGTAAACCTCCTAAAGCTTCAAATACGTGTGTAGAAATGAAATTCCATAAAGAATTCTGTAAATATCTTTTTATCCATTTCATTTTGAAAGAAGAATGAAAGGTTTTAAAATCTAGAACATTGAACCAATCAGAGAATAACTTAATCATTACATCCTTTTTAATAAGGCAGAGACTTCAAGTGCTGAGCTGGCATGAACTAAACTTGAAAGACCTTCAGCTTTGGAAAGTAAAATTCTACCAGAGATAGACCGGTCTCTCTGTAGCCACATATTACTTTTCTTTTGTATTAGCAAAGTAAGGGGATTGAACTTTTCTCGTGGTCTTAGGTTTTCATCTTTCATAATAGTAATTCAAATATTTCACTTTTTCAGTCTTTGACAGGGAATAGTTTGCATTTAGAAAGGTAGAGTTTGAGACCTGAGGCTAATGAGAAAATATCTAATAGTTTTATAGCACAGTCTATTATCTTAAAATAAGGCTTAACTTTATTTCTCTGCCAGCAATAGTAATCCCTGTTTTGATTTGAATATGCTACATAGGTAAAAGGAATAAAAAGGCATTTAGGGGCGGATTCCACGTTCAACATTGAATCTACCAGTAATTCCATGAGGTCATTTGATTGAACTGTATAAGAGTATAAGGTTCAAATCGATTTCTTAAAAAGTTCACCAAAGCCAAAAAGATCTAATGTTTTGAACAAACATTTATGCTCCACCGAATCGAATGCTTTCTGAAAGTCCAAGAACAAAATAAAGCGATGAAATCTGAGTAATCTAACAAGTCTAAAGTGAGTCTTATATTGTCAAACCATTCTGAGATTCCTCTATTACACAATGAAGCACTTTGTTTAGTCGAGCTGCAAGACAAAGAGCTAACATGTTGTATTATTCAGAAGAGTTATGGAACGCCAAATGTCTAATAGTGCGATATTGTTATGAGGTTTGGCAGAGGAAGTTGTTCTTTGTTTATAAGAAATGGAGCTGAGGAGAGAAGGCTTTATAAAACTCAGAGGTTAAAACCCGTCTGTACCTGGAGCTTTGTAACAGCATCAGATATTTCCAAAGCTGTAATTGGCGAGTCACAATTTGCTTTATTGGATTCACCAATAAATTCCACCTGATCTATAGATGCTTAAAGAATTCATTCATACACATTAGTGACACGTTGGATTTGTAAAATGCCGAGCGCATTTACTCCAGTTCAGCTTTACCCAAATCTAAAAGCTTCTCAAATAAATAAATAAATAAATAAAACTGAGCGACAGTGCAACGCCTCATTTGAAAGCTAAGACCTACAAAAGTGATCTTAACTTTTTTGTCACGTCACCACATTTTTGCCGTATTTCTGTGGTGTTTTCATCACTTTTTTGTCACATTTTTGCTGCGTTTTCATCTTCCTTTTCGTCTCTTTTTTGATGCTTTCAGATTTGGGTAAAGCCAAACTGGAGGAAATGTGCTCGGTTCAAGCGGGGGTTAAGAGGTTAAAGCAGTGAATCCTCTCAGTCCCCTTTGCCGATGCAGTGAAAGTCCTCCCCCAGATGGGCCTCCCCCCCCCCCCCGTGGCTCCACTTTCGTCCCCGCCTGCGCTGACAAGGGTGGGCCCAGGCTGTTTGACGGAGCAGAAAATGAAATGACGAGTGTGGGACTGGTGCCATCGACTCCACGCTGACACTTGGCTCAAAGGAACAAAGGTTAATTGGACTTGAACCGGGGGGGGGGGGGGAGGTTAAGCAGGGTCAGAGCCGCGGCAGGTCCTTCCGGGGGGCGGCCCGCACAAATGGTGGCTAATCAGATTAGTCAGGGGGCTTTCCTCACGATAATGCTGCAACATGTGGAACATCTAATGACGTTATCTGAGGAAGCAGCAGACGCATCACTGGAATCGCCCATATATGGTCATGTTTAAAAGAAAGAAGAGAAAAATCTAAACTTTCTCTAATTATTCAAAAACAACTTCAACAAACACTGAATTATGAATATAGTTTCTACTAAATAAAGACACAAAGACATGGAGAGGAAAGTGGTTCCACAGCCCATAAATAAATAACAGAGAATGCTAACATGATGCCTCATGTTAGCACCGTGCTAATGCTAATGCATATGGACCCGATATAGGCTTGACTTTATTTATGTGATAAATAAGTTTATATTCCACCAGAAAACTGCTAAGAAAGTGAAAAATGGTGTTTTCCCCCTCGGCGAGGCCACGCCCCCTTCTATGACGTCATGCCGACTGTATTTATTGCGTATCACAGTGACGTCACAACCTTCTAAAGAGCAGAGTTGAACATTTAGGAAAAAGGCAGCTGAATGGTTACTATGGTAACTGTGTAACAGCAGATTATTATTTGTTTTTTTTATCTCTGTTGTTACTGGAGAATCCACATGAAACAATAACGGCCTCAGAGTTCATCGTGTTCTCTGTATTAGCTTTCTCCGTTATTTATGTAATTGTAGCTGCTGAACCACTTTGCTCCTCCCATGTCTTTGGGTAGAAAAGTATATTTATAATTCAGCATTTACAAAGTAGTTTTGAAGAAATTATAGAAAGTTTAGATTTTTCTCTCTTTGTTTTCCCTCTGACGGCTTCAGAACATGACCATATATGGGCGACTCCATCTATGTCAATGGGAAATGAGCTCTGAACTTTACCTCCATCTATGTCACTTCCTGTCATAACTAACCATATAAATGTCTGTGTTAATAGAATCATTTAAAATAACTTATATTTGAGCAGCATCAGCTTCGTGGCTGTAAGCTAACGCAGCGGCGGAGTGATCTGCGAGAAAATAGTCCCTCAAAATGCGGTAATTCATGTGATACAAGGTCAGTTATATTTCAAACATGATTCTATTAACACAGACATTTATATGGTTAGTCTGGTGTTATAAGTGATTTACCTCAGGTGCACTGTGGAGTGGGTCACACTGTTTTTAATGCAGGCTAACTGATACCATAGACATGCACTAGCCTAGCATTAGCCTAGCGCCACTAGACTCTTCAAATATAAGAACTGCATGAATTTAAGAAATAAATATCTCCAGACATCAACAACACTCTGGATAACTAGGAAATGAGGCCCGATGTCAAAAATCCTGAAATATCCCTTTAAACTTTCAAATAAAAATCACTTTTCTGCCCAACATTTCTTACTGCTTCACTGAAATCCATGTTATCCGTCTAAATAAGTAAATGCAATAAGATGTAAAGAAAAGGAAGAGATGCCAAAGGTTTAACACACACACACACACACACACACACACACACACACACACACACACACACACACACACACACACACACACACACACACACACACACACACACACACACACACACACACACACACACACACACACACACACACACACACAGAGGGAACCGTCTCATTTAGAAGAAGAAAAGAAAGACTCCGGTGTCAGTAGAATCATCTTTCCGTCGGCTTCGGACCTGGAGGACTTTGCAGTGAGTTTGTGTCACCACTAGATGACACCAGGACGTTACCGGGTTTTAATTGGAGCGACTGGATTCATCACCGGGAGGGAAACGCCGTGTCTCACTCGGTCACAGGTTCATCCGTTAAAGAGTGAACACATGTAGGACACACTCTCAGCAGAAGCCTCTCTTAAACCCTGATTACCTTGTTGCTACGGTTCCGTCGAAAACACGATTCCTGTGAAGCCGTTTCTGTGACAATAAAATCTGATGCAACGATCAGGAGGAAACACTTTCTCTGATGGACTTTCTATATTTACTTTAGATTTCATCACGGACGCGTAACATTCTCCCCTTTTTCCTGTCTTGCTCCAAACAGACTGGGTAATAGCTGTGTGTGTGTGTGTGTGTGTGTGTGTGTGTGTGTGTGTGTGTGTGTGTGTGTGTGTGGATAAGTGTGTTTGGAGCTCGACCATCACAGCAGCCCCGTCACTCTCTCGCCTCTGACTCTTATTGTTCTGAATGTGGTTGTGTCTGACAGGAACATTAGTGTGATATTTATGCACAGAGTGAGTGTGTGAGTGTGTGAGTGTGTGAGTGTGTAATGTGTGTGTGAGTGTGTGAGTGAGTGTGTGAATGCGTGAGTGCATGTGAGCGTGTGGCTCCGACGCTTAAGCTCTCCCAATCCCTTTTCCATTTTGCCGATGCAGCGGCAGAAAGCAATCCATTAGTCTTATCTGCAGAGGTTTTAAGTGGACACCTGTCCATTAGAGCATCGCCTCGGCGCCGCTCATCTCGCAAATGATTTGGCCTGAATTAGATTCAGCAAATGGAAATGAATTCATATTTAGTTTCTCCTCTCGTTTCAGCCTCGCTAAATGCTCACTGCCTTCGTTTTTAAAGCAGCTTTGGCTTCTATTAATACGCCCATGTTGTTAGCAGAGGGCAGAGTGTCTGCAGAGAGACGGCTGCTAAAAGCTCCAGCGTGAGCGCGGGGGAAACACTGGAATACTGTGAAATACTGTGAAATACTGTGAAATACTCTGGAATACTGTGAAATACTCTACTCTGAAATACACTGGAATGAACTACTCTGAAATACTCTACTGTGAAATACTCTGAAATACTGTGAAATATTCTACTCTGAAATACTCAAAAAACAATGAAATAATTAAAATAGTTCAAGCTTTCAAGAATAAAAAATCGACTGATTGGAACGACTTTGACATGAACATGATCAAACAGTAATACATAACATATCAATGCCTTTAACACATATATGTAACCTCTCCTTTTCCACTGGTGAATTCCCCGACCTCATGAAGATTGCCAAAGTCGTTCCAATTTATAAAAGTGGGATAATCATCAATTCACAAATTACAGACCGAGCTCTAAACTTCCTCAATTATCTAAGATTCTGGAAAAACGTTTTGCCGCCGCTTGGACAGTTTTGTGAATAAACATAACTTACTCAGTGACTGTCAGTATGGGTTCAGAAACAACAGGTCAACTGCACATGCTTTAATCAATCTAAGTGAAGAACCAACAATACTGACAATAATCTGTATTCATTGGGTATATTCATAGACCTCCAGAAAGCCTTTGACGCTATAGATCATGAAATACTTTTAAATAAACTAAATAATAACGGGATCAGAGGGATCGCTGACAATTGGTTGAAGTCAAATACAAATTAATGAACATGTATCAGGACGGAGGAACATAGTATGCGGAGTCCCCCAGGGGTCAATATTAGGACCTAAATTGTTTTTGTTGTACATAAATGATCTGTGTGAAGTCTCAACAAAGTTAAAATGTATATTATTTGCGGACGACACAACAATTCTGGCCTCAGGCAAAGATCTACAACTGCTTGTCTCAGAGGTCACAACAGAATTATACAAACTCAAAGAATGGTTTAATAGAAATAAATTATCGCTGAACATATTGAAAACAAAAATGATTTTATTTGGTAAACGGAATAGTGACGTACAGATTCAAATCAATATTGACAATACTCGAATAGAACAAGTAAAGGAATATACATTTCTGGGTGTGATCCTCAGTCATAAGGTTAGCTGGAGACCACAGATAGATAACATTTGTGGGAAAATGGTGAAAAATGTGGCCATAATGGGCAAGTGTAGATTTTTTCTGGACCACAAGACTCTCTTCACCCTGTACTGTTCCTTAATCCTACCGTACATAAATTATTACTGAGGTTTGGGGAAACACCTTTAATAGTCATTTACAGGCTTTATATAGACTCCAAAAGAAGGCCATCAGAATTGTTCACAATGTTGGATATAGGGACCATACAAATATACTGTTCTTAAAATCTAACACCATGAAACTTGATGACCTCATAAAATATAATACTTTGTTACAGATATATAAAGCTGTAAACAACATAAACAGGTACATGCTTCTGTTGCACATGTGCCTGGGTAACTCAGGAGTGTGTCATGTAAAGTGTTATATTGTATGAAAACACCAGATGCTGCTGGTATCACTGTTATTATCACTGTTATTATTTACCTGCAGCCGGACACATGTGTTTCAGTTATGTATATTCTCAGTGCTGTGATGGGCCTTTTCTGTTGAAAGGACTTACAATTATGTTTTGTATTTCTTGAACTAATCTGAAATGCATGAAAGTACTCACTTTGAATAGGGGGTATTTATAAGCTTTCTTGCTTCGGCCTAGTCCTTTTGAGTTTTTATTACTGTGTAATGATGTAACGATGCAAACTATGTTTGTAAATTGCTCAAATAAACTAAACTAAACTAAACTAAATACTCCACAGTAATTCTGCACTAAACACTCCAGCATGAGTGCGGGGGAAACACTGAAATACTCTAAAATACTGTGAAATACTGTGAAATACTGTGAAATACTGTGAAATACTCCATACCCAGAGCTGCAGGCGTGTGTTTAGCTGAGGTCAGGCGTGTTTAGCTGAGGTCAGAGCTTTGTTTATGATTTGCTGCCCTGCAAATGTTAAATGTAATGTTATTGTTTTATTTTTGGGGCGGGGCTTATAAGCCTTTGGCTTCGGCTCACTCCCTTTGACCAGGTCAACTGCTCAAACAAATAAATAAACTAAACTAAACTAACTAAGAGGTGGAACTCTGAGACTAAAGTGTTTCCAAAACATCTGCCTCGTGTTTGGTCGTCCCAGGTCTCACTGACCTCAGACTTTCCTCACCATGACTGAGCAGCACAGGGACATATATATATATATATATATATATATATATATATATATGTCCCTGTGCTGCTGTATCGGTGCTGAGGGTCTGCAGGTTAAACCATCTCTCTCCTCTGACAGAGCTGCTGTGGAGAGAGGGACCGGTTCTAGAGTAAAGTCCTGTTTGACAGATTCTTTAATGCAGGATGGCAGGGGAAGTCAGCTCTCTCTCAATAAGACGCCTTTAGTCGCCTTCATCTCTATCCTTCAGGTTAGGCTTAGTTTATCCTTAAGAGTTAAGGCTCATTCAGATTCATAAGACACAAGAACTTTGGCAAATGTTCTCAACTTATAAAGCACTTTACAGTAAGGAACCCATTCACTCTCATTCACACACCAGTGTACACAGACACTGGAGAGAGGAGGAGGTGTCTTGCCCAAGGACACAATGACAGTGTGCACCTTCAGAAGCTGGGATTCAAACCCCTGACTCTCTGATCATGAGACGACCTGCTCTACCAACTGTGCCACCGTCGCCCTTTGTTCTTACACCGAGAGCTGCAAGAACAAAGTGAAGTCATTTTGTTCTTATGAAGTTATAAAGTCTGAACGAGCCTTTAAGGTTTAGGTTTAGGGCTCGTTGGATTAGTTTAGCTTAACCATCGAGCCAATCAGAGGCATCACTTCCTGATCCACAAACGCTGCGTCAAAGGAAAGACCTCAGCGTTTAGTTTATTTATTTATTTATTTGCCAGGGACATGTACAGCATTAATCAGCAGATGTTGTACCAGACTTTAATGTCCACCTGCAGTGCCCAAGACATACAATTACAAAACACTACAAAAAGCATCAAACAATACAGTTCATCATATTTACAGACAGTATTTACATTTTATAAAACATTTTTAAAAAGTACATTTTATCAAAGGGAAAACGTGTTCCTCTACAGCGGGGGTAAGTTTGGGTCGTGGAGGCCCAAAACACCAAGGGCCAAACCTCACCATCGTAGCATAAAGTAAAGAACTTTTTTTCCGTAAATGCCAAGTGGTTCTCACGTGTAGGGCTGCAACTAACGATTATTTTGTAATCGATTAATCTATCGATTATTTTTACGATTAATCGAGTAATCGCTTGGCTGTGAATTGTGTAGAAAAAATTTATTTTTTATTTTTTTTATCACAAAAAGCTAAAGTGGTGCCGCTTGAGGACGTATTGATGGCGTAAACTTAAAGTGAGTGTTTGTTGGAGGCTCTTGGTGCTAATTCTGCTTCTGATTGGACGAGACACAGACAGATATTCATGAAATTTACAATGTACAAAACACTACAGACCCTCACTATAAAAACAAAGTAGGTTTTCATCAAAAATACTACATTTTCATGTAATTTTTGCTCCATTTGAGTCTGTGTGAACCAGAAAACGATTAATCGATTACTAAAATAGTTGTCGACTACTTCAATAATCGATTAGTCGTCGATTAATCGATTAGTTGTTTCAGCCCTACTCACGTGGTATTGGCTTCGGGACCCACCATTACCCTCGGATGACAAGCCCCAAATACAACTGTAATTTGTCAAATATCGTATAAAATATTGTATTTGCAACCAATTTTTTATTGAACAAGCACCTGATATGCTTTTAAGAGATCAAAACAACCCAATAATATTACTGAAAATGGTTCCGCGACACACTTTTGGGTCCCGACAGTTGAGAATCACTGTTTTACGTTACATATGACTAAGTGGGATGTTCTTCCAGGACATTTTAAAAATACTGACACTATTTCTCGCTTTTTTAAAGTACTTTAACAGGTATTTGATCTTTTATTTGCATAATAATATTTCCCAAAATCATCTTAGGGGTCAGAGGTTCTGTCCTGGAGGGCCGAATTTGGCCCCCGGGCCTGACGTTGCCTACCCCTGCTCTATAGTCTATACCCACCCACTCCCCTTCTCAGATGTAAACTGTAGTAGTTGTTTTTTTCTTTAATGCCGACATGTTTGAGTTCCCAGAACATGTTGTTTCACACTTTAAGTGCATAGTTTTAGTGCAGTTGGAAGTTTGTTCCGTTCTGAGATAGTTTTAAAGAAAATACCGACTGTCCTGATGCTGTTTTTCATTTTGGTTCATTGGCCACTGACTGTTGGCCTTGTTGTTCTGACTCTGAGGTTAACTGGACAAACCCTTTCACTGGTGGAGGGGCCACATTATTAACAGTCTTGAATAGTAACTTTAGATTGTCTGACTTAACTATAGATTCAAAACTGAGCATTTTATATTTGGTTAATATTTGACAGTGATGATCCTGTCTCTGAGGAGCCAGAGCTCCAGGAATCCCACAAACGGGACAGTCCCGGAGCGCTATAGGTTTGGTCTGTGCGCTGCAGCCTGGCACCACAATGGCCCCTGCAGCGAGGTCCCCTGGCTCACCGGCCCTGGCTCACCGGCCCTGGCACACCGGCCCCTGCAGTGAGGTCCCCTGGCTCACCGGCCCTGGCACCCCGGCCCTGGCTCACCGGCCCTGGCACCCCGGCCCTGGCTCACCGGCCCCTGCAGCGAGGTCCCCTGGCACACCGGCCCTGGCTCACCGGCCCTGGCACACCGGCCCTGGCTCTGGCACCACGGCCCTGGCTCACCGGCCCTGGCTCACCGGCCCTGGCACCCCGGCCCTGGCACACCGGCCCTGGCTCACCGGCCCCTGCAGCAAGGTCCCCTGGCACCACACCGGCCCTGGCTCACCGGCCCTGGCACACCGGCCCTGGCTCACCGGCCCTGGCACGGGGCTGCAGGTGGGCGTGTTGTCTAAATCACTGGGCTCCACACACATTACTGCGATGAGTTCGAGGCTTACAGTCTGTGTCAGGAATAAGAACCTCATTCCATCAAGACCAAAATAAATTAAAGCACTGGCGCTCAATCAGCAGAGTGCCACCCAGCTCTACAGCGCCCCCACACACACACACGTACACACACACACACACGTACACACACACACGTACACACACACACGTACACACACACACACACACACACACACACGTACACACACACGTACACACACACACACACACACACACACACACACACACACACACACACACACACACACACACACACACACACACACACACACACACACACACACACAAAAACGATTGCACATATTTCAATAATGACTTGAATCTTTTGTCTGGTTTTGTCCCCGAACATAGACTTTGGACTTTTAATTATAGTGTTTTAATTTTAGTGTTTTACAATATTGTTCATTAATAAATAAAATAATAAAAATAAAAACATAGAATTGCTGTCTCTAAATGTATGTTTTCTCCGTTCATCTGCGGCGTATGATTATTCTGCAGAGGATTATTTGATTCGTGGCTCGAGGGCCAAATCCGGCAGAACCGCTGGCCTTCAGATGTTTTGAATGATTTTGAAGGTGATATTATTATCACACAAATCAGAGTTCAAATGCCTTTTAGACGACTTTGTCCAAACAGAAAACCCACTGAGGTCATGTGGGGCTGGCGACCGATACCTGGACTCAAATATGTGTCGTCTAGAACCAGAGAACAGAACAATGATGTGTGGAAGATCGTCAAGAAATGTGTGAAAAATAGGGAATAATTTGGGGGGAAATGAGGCACAATTGTGGAAAATGATCATTTATTTGAGCTGAAACAGTCACTTTCTTTAATGCCGTCCCTTTATTTGGTCCCTGCTTTACCAGTAGAACCTGAACGTTTCCCTCGGTACCAGCCGGGTTCAACGGTGCAGCTCTGATCATGTACAGACAGCCCTGGCTTTTGAACATGAGGTCTCTCCGTATTATTGGGATCTTTGGGACGAGGTCTTCCGCCCTGGTCGCGGAGACGGGGCCGGGTCAGGAGGGCGTGGCTGAGGTCAGGAGGGCGTGGCTGAGGTCAGGAGGGCGGGGCTGATGGATGGGTCGCTGCTCAGGCGTGAGGGCCGTCCATCTCTCAATCCAGGTGTAATTAACAGCAGCCGTTTAACTGAGTGGCGTCTCACAGCGGAGGCCGTCTGACTCAAGGGGAGGGGGGCCCGGGCTGCGGCGAGGACAGGGAGGGGGCCCGGGCTGCGGCGAGGACAGGAGGGGGCCTGGGCTGCGGCGAGGACGGGGAGGGGGCCCAGGCCGCGGCGAGTGAGGCGGGTCTTTGGGTCTTTGTGGTCAGAGCTGGATTTGTTTCACCTCTTTGTGCTCCGACTGGGGGCCTCTCTCTGAATGATGTGCTATTGTTACAGGCCTGTAGTATTAGCCCCCTACACACTAACACACACACACGCACACACACACATGCACACACACACATGCACACACATGCACACGCGCACACGCACACATGCACCGGGTCAAATAGGGCTTTTCAACATGTGCTAATAAGCTCCCGTCTCCCCCCGGTGTTTGGGGGAGAGGATGAGGCAGGTGGCAGCTCTTCATTGGAACAGTCAGAGTTCATCAGTCGTTATTCTCCAGTCACTGAGGGAAAATATACAGCCAGTTTAACCATTATTTACTGTTATTGCAATGAAAGTGACAGGTTTGAATCCTTTTGAATTTACAGTTTCCAAAATAAATCTACAAACATTGAATCATGAATAATTAAATATGCTCTTGTAAAGATTAGGTACTTTATATGTTAAGAGACTGAAGGCACATTGAGTTGCCTTGTGTACGAAATGCACCATATAAATAAAGTTGCCTTGAAAATTGAGGTGAAATTGTGGCAAAAATAAGGATTAAAAATGGGGATTTATTCCACATTTTCTGGGGGGAAAATTGGAAAAATAGAAAAAATATTAGTAATAACAAATTAGCAGAAATTGGGAAAATATTGGCAAAAAAAGTAAAAGAAAAAAAAGGTAATAAATTGAGGAAAAAATAAATAAAAATGGGCAAAAAAATTGGGAAAAAATTGACAAAATGGAGGGAAACAGAGAAAATATATTAGCCTAATATAAAATTAGCAAAAATGAGTAGGAACAATTGGGAAAACTAGAAAAAAATACATTAAAACAAAACCGGAAAAAAGAGAAAAATGGGGGGGTGGGGGAAATAATTTCTATGAGGTGAAACAATTGTCCCTGGGCAAACAGCATCAACACTTGAATCAAATTGTATAATTTTTTTTTCCATTTCCTGCTTTTGATACTTTACATTTTTTCGATTCCAATAGTATTACAGTAGATTTCTTTTCTTCATCCATCGGGCTGGGATTGTGCGGCACAGCTGGTATGTGCGGGCGCTCTGTTCCCGGCCAGCTGATTGGGCGGAGGAATGTGGAGAATGCTCGAGCAGGACCCCTGCAGTCCGGCTCGCTCACTCCCCACACTCCCCACACTCCCCACACTCTCCACACTCCCCACACTCCCCACACTCTCCACACTCCCCACAGTCCCCACACTCCCCACACTCTCCACACTCCCCACAGTCCCCACACTCCCCACACTCTCCACACTCCCCACACTCCCCACACTCCCCACACTCCCCACATCCCCACACTCACTCTTCAATAAAACTAAGCATCATACTCAGAGGTGACGAGGGCCGGCGTGACCTCCTCAAAGTCGTGCTTCAGACCGGGGCCAGACTGGGACTGTGTTTAAACCTGCAGAGCGGCTGAAGGTTTGACATCCTTTTTAAATATTGTGCATGTGTTTTGTTAATTGTCTCCTAACCACCTGGACAAGTGTTACAAATTATAAGTTTTGCTTTAACACTAAAAACAGTGTATCTGTTATGTCCATATCAAATACAATGGGAGGAAAATATCCAGGTGCTCGTCCTATAATTATCAGGAAAAGTTCATTTATTTCTGTAATTCAACTTAAAATGTGAAACTAATATAAACTCATGACATGTGACAAATGTCAAGCCTTTGTTTGTTATTTTGATGATTATGGCTTACAGTCCATGTTCAAAATATTCTAATTTTATGAGATTTTTAATGTTTTTACAAGATGAGTCATAATAATCAAAATTATAACAAATAAAGGCTGTACATATCTCACTTTGCATGTAATGAGTCTGTCATATATTAGTTTACAGTTTAAGTTGAATTACAGAAAAAATGTGGCCTGATCTTTATTAAAATCATAAGAATGATTAAACAGTGTCTGCTTAAACTAATACCTCCCAAACATTTACATTTGATCATATTTTCTTTGGCCGTAACATGTAAACATTCACAGGACAGGGAGGAAAAAGTAAGTGAACCCAGGAATCTGGCTGAACTGCAGCAGTTTTGTAAAGAGGAATGATCCAAGAATCATTTCACATTTCCATGGGGCTTTAGGAGGAGGCTCAGACTGCCCGATTAAAAGTGTCTGATCCGTCTTTAGACACAGTCGATCATAAACGAGACTCGATACTGACTTTGGTCTACAGTATCTGGGACTGTCCTGAGGTGCTCGTCGTCCTATTTGACCAACAGAACATTCTCCGTGTGTTTGAATATAAGCTACTCCTTTGCTGCATGGTGTTCCTCAGGGATCCGTCTTGGGGCCAGTTTTGTTTGTGTTGTACATCAGCCGTCTTGGAAAAATCATTAGCTGCTTTAAAAATGTTTCTTATCGTCTCTGTGCTGATTCTATTCAGTTTGAATCGGATTTAATGCTTTCAAATCAAATTCAAGGGCTACTGTGGAAACGTTGTCGTAACGTGCTTAAAAGCAGATTTTTCATTCGTCTCCTTTAAAGCAGTACTAAGTAACTCTTGCCCCTAGAGGACATAAGCGCAACTGCAGGTGTTGTAGCAAGTTACGACTTTTTAACTTATTAAATGTCTTGGAGAGTAAATACTTCGCTGACAGAAAAGGTGAAGGGACAGAGGGATACTGTTCATCCAGTTATACAATGGAAATAATTATTTTCACTCAAACTTGGCTGTAAATACTGTTTAAGTGGCGCTAGCCCACAGTTAGCTTTGCCCATTAGCCTGTTAGCTTCTTCTCAGTGATTCTAGTGTATTGGTTGCTCCGACCCGGTGGCAGTCAAGTTGCAAGCATGGTTTTCTGGCCAGAGACACCAGGGGGCGATGAAAGACCCTCCAATCATCCCATTAACACTTGTATTACCCCCAGAGGGACTACAGAGAGGATTTATTAAGGTAAACATGTTACTTAGTGCTGCTTTAAATCGTAGGAACGACAAACCTAAGGAGCCTGAGCTCTGCTGGTCTACAGTATCTGGGACTGTCCTGAGGTGCTCGTCGTCCTATTTGACCAACAGAACATTCTCCGTGTGTTTGAATATAAGCTACTCCTTTGCTGCATGGTGTTCCTCAGGGATCCGTCTTGGGGCCAGTTTTGTTTGTGTTGTACATCAGCCCTCTTGGAAAAATCATTAGCTGCTTTAACCTCTTAACCCCCACCTGAACCGAGCACATTTGATCCAGTCTGGCTTTACCCAAATCTAAAAGCTTCTTGAAAAACGACGTCAAAACAGCGGCAAGAACAAGTGTCAGAAATGTGACAAAAACGCAAAAAAAAAAAAAATCGCAAAAAAAAGTATAAAAAAAGTGACCCAAAAAAATCCACAAAAGCGTAAAGAAAAAAGGAACAAAAATATGACCAAAAAAAGCGATGGAACGTGTAGCAAAAACAAAATAGTGGCAAAAATGAGATGACACGGCAACGCGACAACGCAAGGAAAAAGATCTGTTTAGATCAGTTTTGTAGGTCTTAGCTTTCAAATGAGGCGTTACACTGGCCTATAGGCTCTGAGCTCCAGTCGAGAAGCTTTAGGATTTGGCTAAACTGGAGAAAATACACTGGGTTAAGGCGGGTGGTAAGAGGTTAAACATGTTTCTTATCGTCTCTGTGCTAATTCTATCCAGTTTGAATCGGATTGAAGGCTTTCAAATCAAATTGAAGAGCTACTGTGGAAACGTAACAAGCTTAAAAGCAGGTTTTTCATTGGCCTCCTTGCTCCGCTGCTGTGTTGGGTTTCCTGTTGACTGTGTGTCCGTGAGGCGGTTACAGTCAGGGGGCCGCGGGGTTGAGTTACTCGCTGAAGAAAAGCCTCTGTGCTGTTTAGATCCATGATTACCTGCTTGGCACAATCAAAGTAGTTAGAATGAAAATGCAGCAAATGAGTAAGGGAGGCGAGGGCTTTGTGTGGGCGGGCCAGGGCTTTGTGCGCGTGACATTTCAGTCGGGCCCGGGAGAATACGTGCAGTTTGTAGCCGCTCTTGTACTATTACCCAGGCAGGCCCAGGCGCTGACCCCTCCGCCGCCGCTGTTTACGCGTCTCTGTCCTCGCCACAGCTCGGGCGAATCGCGTTTCACCCCCCCGAGCCGGTGCCGGGACGCCTTTGTCCGCGGCCCACAATAGTCCCACATTGGCCCGAGCGTAGGGTTTCGGGACGCTTTATTTTGGCTGCATATTTAGCTTCCGTGAGAGTGCCGTGTATTTGGACGGCAATAAAAGAGTTGCCCCAAACAGGCCTCTTTCATGGGCAGAGGAGTTCACCCGGGCGTGGGGGGATGGAGCAGGACGTCGGTTACACAGTATATGGATCAATTATCTTTATCACAATGTTAGGCCACAGTATGTCACTAAATCCAAACAATGAGCTGTTACGGCCACAGGAGGCGCTAAACTGGTCCATAAAGGCGAGGCGCTGCAGGTCATTGGTTTTTCCATTTTTGGTCGAAGTGCAGATTTTTAGCTCATTTCCTCCTGAACATCTTAGTTTCCATCGGGACGATCAGTTACAAGAGGAGCGCTCAAGCCGTTGTTTAAAAGTGCTGCGAGTTCAGGCAAGTTCGAACCAGGAGAAACGACATCACGACGGGCTGTGAGAGGATGATATAGACTCTACAGGGTCAGTGTTTATAATTCCATCAATCAGCTACTGCAGAAAACCAGGGAACTTCTGAACTATGTGACTGATGCTGTATGAGCGTGCTGACCACTACAGCAGGGACTGAAGCCCATGTTTCCTGATCCAGCTCCTTCCTTTCAGAGCGTGCTTAAGGCTGAGTGACTGAAGAATGTGGACCATATGCTCGTCACTGCTCACAGCTCTGTGGCAGCAACATTTAGTGACGTTTGCACAGCTTCTGTATCTCACCTGTCACTGTAGCCACAGCAGAGCGGACATTTCCAAAGCTGAAATCGATAAAGACCTACTGTATCTAAGGAGTGGGTCAGGAGCGACTGAGAGGACTGGCCAGACTCTCCACTGAAAACAACAGAGTGAAGAAACTGGATTTGCTGAGTTCACGTCTGATTTGGTGAGTGCACTTGTCGGCTTATCAAGCTGTGGTTAAATGTGCCATCATGAGTCTGTTTGCTTTGTGATGAGGCCATTGTCCTGTGAGCTAACACGGTCTGTTCAGTTGAATGGATTTGTTTGATCGTAGGCTGTGTGCAGGTTAGGCAAATACCGTAGTCACTGTCAGTGTCCACGGTACTGATGATCACGTGTGAAGTTCTTCTTTTTGCACCGGGGCTTAGCACAACTACGCTCCTGCGTCTTTCCCTCGGGTCGTTCACAAATACTGACAGACTTTACCTCCTCGTGTCCTGAAGGCTCCGCGATGACGCTTTAATCCAAATATGGTCATTTCCTTCTGTGAGCGACGCCCGGTACGAAAGAGCGGAGAAACTTTAGGGCTGGTTTTCTCTGAGGTTTTTGTTCCACTTTCGCTCCTCCAGACTCTCACAGGCCTGGTGTAAGGGTTAGACACGCTCAGGGCGGTTCTGAACATTACATTTGTCTGCAACAGAACTGGAGGAAGTGTCTGGGCTGAAAACACAGACTCAAACAGAGCAAAGATAACATGTTTGATGAAAAACTCAAAGTTTAAAGTGAGGGTAAATTTCATAAATTATCCAATCAGAAAGCACTAAAGGCCTCGTACAAACATTCACTTTAAGTTTACTCCAACAAGTCCTTTAGCTTTACCTGCTGTGCACCTTTCACAACCAAGAGACTGACTTTAAAAATAATCAGCCCTGGTGTGGGCCCAGACGGTGAGCAGGTGTCTGTGATGCAGGATTTTAAAGTCTGAATATAAAGACACTTTGAAGCTTCTGTGAGCAAAGGCAGAGAGAGTTCAGGCCAACGGTCAGAAAAGCCACAGACGAGAGAGCGAACACCTGCTTATACAGGAGAGACGGGACTAAATATCTGTGTATGTGAAAGCTGCGTTATGGAACTTCATGTATATATAATCCTTTCTATTATTGAGTATTTGATTGATTGATTGATTGATTAGATTTATTTGAGTGATTTTACTAAACATTATTACAGTGGAGAAAACAAACAAAGCAACAACAACAACAAAAAACTCAAAAGGAGTTTGAGGCCGAAGCAAGAAAACTTATAAGGGCCTGCCCCCATATTCAAGATTAATTTACTTTGCAGATACAGTAATACAACATCTCATGTTAAAGACAATATAACTAATATTACATTACAAATTCCTGAATTACTTATTTTTTATTTACAATTTGTACCTTTTTTCTTTTTCTTATTCCTCATTCCCGTTCACATAATAACCATTTCCAGTCATTACTTATAAACACCAGTCACCATTCTATTAATTGACTATTAATTTAGTTATAATAAGTATTACATAATCAACACGATCCATTATTATTGTAATTCCCATTTCCACTGTAAAATATTGGTTGTGATTGTTTATTATTTTTGTTGTTTGCCTTGTTTAGTGAGGGGCCTTAAAAAGCCAGGGTGTAATATGGCCCTTTTTGTGAGCCCTATACTGGGTGGTGCATTAAAAAGACTAGATTTATGAACCCGTTGAAGGCGTTAGTGCACAGTTGTCCACCAGGTCCATCTCTCGCCTGCCCTCGCTCTATTACGTTTAATAGTGACCAGTGGAAACAGCTGTTACATTGTGATTAGCTTTTGTTTATTAATTTCTCTCAGTTCCTATAGTTCATAATGACTTAAACTTAGAGGTTGGTGACATTGGTTCTATCAGCAATGATGTGTTTAAACAGGTTCACAGTTATACAAAATTACTTGTAATTAATACGAACAAGGTCACATGTTTTTAGCATATTTCTCAAACACACTTCTCTTATACAGTTTTTTGAATTGCTGTAGACTATCAGCACCTTCCTCTAGATTATTCCACAGATTTACACCTCTCCTGGTGATACAGTGACTTTTTAGGGTATATTTGAGCTTGTAGTGACCCAGCTGTATGCGTGGTCAGCATGGCGCCTTTACTCTCCATCACAGTGGCTCCAGGGTCTATTGTCTTGAGAGTTTCTTGTAGGTTTTCGGACGCTCTCGTTGTAGAGGCCGCTGTGATTGAAAGTAAAGGCGCCATGCTGACCACTCATACAGCCATCGGGTCATAAAAAGTTGCATAATGCACCTTTAACCTCTTAACCCCCGCCTTTACCGAGTACATTTTCTCCAGTTCAGCTTTACCCAAATCTAAACTCTAAGACCTACAAAACTGAAGCTTCTTTCTCGTTATGATTGTCAAGTTTTCGTCCTTTTTGTTTGTGTTTTCATCACTTTTTTCCTGTTTGTTTTCAACATGTTTTGTCACAGTTTTGTGTCTTGATCTCCGTTACATTACACTACAGAAAAGTAATGACAACGTGACAAAAATGTGGCAAAGAAGAAATGTTTTGTTCAACTCCCCGTATAGAACTCATCACTGTAACTTATACATCCAGCTTAACTGGTACAACCTGAGAAACCACAGCTGTATAGAAACCACAGCTGTGCCCTCTGAGACGCTCTCAATATCCTACAGTTACTGTTCCTACAGAGCTCCTTCTCCTTTGACTGGAATCATCTGCCTGTATCTCTGAGGTCTTTATCAACCTGTGGTCCCTTCAAAATGTCTCTTTTTGTTTATCTAAAAACTGAATGCCATTGTTTGGTTGGAATAACATTATTATCTTTATTTGTTTTTCTATTGTATAATATTGTAATTTCTGAGATGGTCGTGTGAGCTGGAGAGGAAAAGTGTCTTTAATGTCTGTAACTGTTTGTTGTGTAACTTGTCCTGTGTTGTCCTTGTGTTCAGTTTGAAATGTTTTGGTCCCCCTTGAAAACGAGAAGCTGCATCTCAAGGGATTTTCCATCAATACATTCAAAAATGTGACAAAACCAACAAAAACAATGAAGGAGCTCAGATGAGTTTCTTTGGCCGAGGCGTTTGGCCGAATAGATTTGGGTAAAACTGATGAAAATGCGCTCGGTTAACGCGGGGTTAAGAGGTTAACCAGGAAACAGAATGATGGTGTTGTGTGTCGTGACAGGGCTCGTGCCACAGTGGGATGGCGGTTGCCGAGGAGGACGGGGATGGATGTCTCGGGTGAGAGATAAACTCACCGCGGCGTCGCCTGGAAGCACCTGTTATCAGTGTGTGTGTCTCCCTGTCATTCCTCCATCGCCGAGCTGACCTGTAGCTGCTCCATATGTCGCAGAGAAGCCGGTTTTACCACAGCAACGTCTGACCTGCTGCATACTGACCCGCTGCATACTGACCCGCTGCATACTGACCCGCTGCATACTGACCCGCTGCATACTGACCTGCTGCTGCATACTGACCTGCTGCTGCATACTGACCCGCTGCATACTGACCTGCTGCATACTGACCTGCTGCTGCATACTGACCTGCTGCTGCATACTGACCCGCTGCATACTGACCTGCTGCATACTGACCCGCTGCATACTGACCTGCTGCATACTGACCCGCTGCATACTGACCTGCTGCTGCATACTGACCTGCTGCATACTGACCCGCTGCATACTGACCTGCTGCATACTGACCTGCTGCATACTGACCCGCTGCATTCTGACCCGCTGCATACTGACCCGCTGCATACTGACCTGCTGCATACTGACCGCTGCATACTGACCTGCTGCATACTGACCCGCTGCATACTGACCTGCTGCATACTGACCCGCTGCATACTGACCTGCTGCATACTGACCGCTGCATACTGACCCGCTGCATACTGACCTGCTGCATACTGACCTGCTGCATACTGACCCGCTGCATACTGACCCGCTGCATACTGACCTGCTGCATACTGACCCGCTGCATACTGACCCGCTGCATACTGACCTGCTGCATACTGACCCGCTGCATACTGACCGCTGCATACTGACCCGCTGCATACTGACCCGCTGCATACTGACCGCTGCATACTGACCCGCTGCATACTGACCGCTGCATACTGACCGCTGCATACTGACCCGCTGCATACTGACCCGCTGCATACTGACCGCTGCATACTGACCCGCTGCATACTGACCCGCTGCATACTGACCCGCTGCATACTGACCGCTGCATACTGACCTGCTGCATACTGACCCGCTGCATACTGACCCGCTGCATACTGACCGCTGCATACTGACCTGCTGCATACTGTGACCTGCTGCATACTGACCCGCTGCACTGACCGCGCATACTGACCTGCTGCATACTGACCTGAGGCCTTTCCACCAAGACAATGGAAAGCCGACTTGGACGGGGCAAAGATAAAGACAGATACACAAAATAAATATGGAGAGAGACGGGCACTGTTCCCCTCTGCACTGGATTAGTGAAAATGTTTCTCAAAATGAGCATCATGTTGAAGTTTTAGTTAAGATGTCGTTGGCCGTTTGACTGAGATTATTTCGTTCTGAGATGTTTGTGACTCGTTTCAATACAGTTTGTCTTTATTTCAGGTTGATTTATCTGATAATAGAAACTCTGCATGTCTAAGGCGACAGGCGCGTAAGAGAGGAAGTGCATATGATGGGTTTTAATGCTTTTAAAAATATGACTATTGTAAGTAATAATGATCATTTTATTTATTAAGAAATGTGTGTCTTAATGTTATTAAGAAATGAAACTCTTAAGCTGCTGACAGGAAGTGACATCGATATGTCAAACTAAAGAAACCTGTGCACAATCTTTAGCAAATCTTAAATATAATTGTGTTCACTATGTTTGAGCAAATGTGTCATTTGTACTTTAAGTTGAAAGCTAAGGAAAAGCTTCATCAGGTTAACCCTAACCCGAGCCTGATGAAGGGTTAGGGTTAAACAATGTTTTTTCAGTGGGATTTTTAAATATCTAATGGGGCTGAGTATCGGTTTGGATTTCCTAAGTCGTTTTGATTCTATTTGATGGATTTTTGTGAAGGATTTCACACAGAATCAACCTGACTTAGATATGGAAAACATTCTCAGAAGAACTAATGATAGAAACTAACTCTAACTTTGTGCATTAGTAAAAATATGAATAATTTGCATTAAAAAAATAATCCAATACATTTATATTAACCTTGTACTTTTTATTCATTTGTTTGATTTTTTGGGACAGTTCATGTTAATGAACACATGGGACTCATGCATGTAAACACGCCAGGCCGGATTGTACCTTGGGCTAATTCAGTTCCACTCTCAGACACTCTCTCATTCTTCCTGACCTATTGTACATGTTTTTAGTGGTAAGGAAGGACACATGGAGGACACGGGGAGAACATGCAAACTCCACAGAAAGGCCCCGTCCATTTAACATGACCGGACCAAAACAAAACGCAGTCACATGGCAATATTACGGGAAGAAGTCTGGATTTCAGTTTTTATTGACATCAGGCAAAGGAAAATCGATTAATTAAACCCAGCCCTAATTTCTAATCCCTAACCGGATTTATTGAGTTTCCACAAAACAGATGAAATTTCAAATTGTTTACAGATTTTTCCACTAAATCCAAAATCCCGTCTGAAAAAGTCTGTGTAATTAAAACCATACATTTAAACCTGGCTCCATCCATTATTCAGATTTCTTATTCTTATTCTTATATGAAAACACAAAATGAGAAAAAACGTGCAATACAGTTTTTTCTCATATTTATTGCAGTGATCTACAGCAGATGTTTCAGATTGATATCTCTACATTTCCAAAGTTGACCTATTCCTTTTTGTGGTGTAATGATGAACTGAATCCAGGCTCTGTTTATGGAGCAGAAGCAGCCTCTGTAAACAGCTGCATGGCCTCTGTAAACAGCTGCATGGCCTCTGTAAACAGCTGCATGGCCTCTGTAAACAGCTGCATGGCCGTGTTTGTTTGTTTGTTTGTTTGTGGATGTGTGTGAGGTGTAAACTCTTGTATACACGGGGCGTGTTGTTTGTGTGGTTGTCACTCAGGGCCCCGTCGGCAGCTCGTTACCTGTCCCCCCTCTCTCTCCGAGCCGGTCTGTGCCAAACCATCCCACGGCGAAAGACAATGCACATCCAGCTCCACAATCAGCCGCCTGTGTAAACAAGTAATTAGCCGAAACCCTAATGACGTGCTGACACGCGGGGGGGACGAGGCAGGGCTGCCCTGTATCCCACCATTATTCGCCCCCTGACAAAGGCCTGATAAGACGCGGAGCTGAGGCAGGAAGCGGCTCCGCGACCGACTTCCTGCGTCACTGAGCGCCGCTGACAGACGCTCAGCAATAACAACGAGGAGGAGGCAGAGGAGGAGGAGGCAGAGGAGGAGGAGGCAGAGGAGGAGGAGGCAGAGGAGGAGGAGGACACAGAGGAGGAGGAGGCAGAGGAGGAGGAGGCGGAGGAGGAGGAGGCAGAGGAGGAGGAGGCAGAGGAGGAGGCAGAGGAGGAGGCAGAGGAGGAGGCAGAGGAGGAGGCAGAGGAGGAGGAGGCAGAGGAGGAGGAGGCAGAGGAGGAGGCAGAGGAGGAGGAGGCAGAGGAGGAGGAGGCCTAATTTACGTCTTTTATCCATATCTTGACACTTTTTTCAGGAAGCTTTTAGATTTGAGTAATGCCTGGAAACCTGAAGAATAACTGGTGAACATTTTATTCAAATATCATTTTTGCCACAATTTCTCCCAATTTTCCCCAATGTTTGCCCCAAATTACTCCCCATTTGTGAAGGTTTGGAGATGGAGGTGCAGATGAGGAGGTGGAGGTTTGGAGCTGGAGGTGCAGATGGGGAGGTGAAGGTTTGGAGATGGAGGTGCAGATGGGGAGGTGAAGGTTTGGAGATGGAGGTGCAGATGGGGAGGTGGAGGTTTGGAGCTGGAGGTGCAGATGAGGAGGTGAAGGTTTGGAGATGGAGGTGCAGACGAGGAGGTGGAAGAGGAGCATGAGGACTCATGGTAGTTTCAGTTTGAGCAGATGCTGAGTGAGGGTCATGTGACTGTGTGGGCGTGTCAATCATAAACATATTAGTTTAGATGTTTCCCTCAGGCCTATGAGCGACATGTAAACGAGCTCATTAACCACTTTGTAGATTAGAACATGAGCTTCAGCAAACATGGAGAAATATGTGGATCCTCCTCTTGTTCAGTAAATATGTATAGATTTATGTAAATGAGATGAATCCGTCAAACCTTATTCCACTGTGACCGTCTAAATGTAATGTTTTTTCATTGTAGATTTGTTCTTGGTTTGCTGGTTCGATTTCAGTGGAGACAAGTCTCCGTGCAGTCTCCATGTGGGCGCAGTCTCAAGCAGTCCTGTCCTTAACCTATGAGACGTTTCTGTGACGTCTCTGTCCCGGCTGTGGGGGGGGGGGGGGGGGGGGTCAGTCTGTCTCCACAGTTGCTCCTCCCTTTTCCCGTGGAGACCCCTGTGCGGGGGCTGCTGCTCCGTCCGTCTCTGAGGCATCTGATCACCTTCATGCCTTCAAATGCCTTGTCTCCTGTCACCTCTATGAGCCGGTCAGTCTCAGAGACCATGGGGAGACCATGTGGAGACCATGTGGAGACCTCTCAGAGACCATGGGGAGACCATGTGGAGACCTCTCAGAGACCATGGGGAGACCATGTGGAGACCTCTCAGAGACCTATCAGAGACCTCTCAGAGACCTCTCAGACACCTCTCAGAGACCCCGCGGAAATCAAACCAGTTCATTTTCACTGAGACTATCTGGAGACTCTCCATCTTTTATTGTTCAGTAGTTTGAGGCCACTAAAAACGTGCACAATAGGTGTGCATGTGAATGAATGGTGGTGGTCAGAGAGTCCGTTGACGCAGATGTGTGCAGATGTGTGCAGTCGTGCTTCTGTCAGTCTGTCTGTTTTGAAGTAGAACTTGGGGCCAAACTTCCCAAAACCCAACACACAGCACACGCCTTCGAAGTCGTCTACATACAGATGTGATGCTATTCTACATACAGATGTGATGCTATTCTACATACAGATGTGATGCTATTCTACATACAGATGTGATGCTATTCTACATACAGATGTGATGCTATTCTACATACAGATGTGATGCTATTCTACATCCTTCAAATGACATGAACACATTTTGTTTGTGATCCTCTTCATCTTCCATAGGTCTGTAGTTCTGAGGTGAAGTGATTGTGCAAATCTTTCTTTGGATTTGAATATATGTAAACATTCTGATTCAGCCACTGTTGTAGAGATCACATAAGAGGTATTTAACTGTCTTGTTTTCTGGAGCGTCTAATACGTCCTCGACAGGCTCAATAACAGAGGAGTGCTGTTTATGTTTGTATGTCATCGTCATCGTTTGCAATGGCTTTGACCAATGGATTGATTAACAGAGACAAGATCATGAGCAAACAAATCAACCTTTGTGTCACTGGAACACTTCATAAACTGTAGCTTTAGTCACAGAATCAGAGCTTAAAATGAAGTTCAGAAAGGATCAACAACTGCCTTTGGAACGTGAACGACATTTCCAACTTTAACAGAATTCAACCTGTTGTTCTTCAATAAGAGCTGGAAAGTGGAGTTCCATCCCTTTAAGAGGACGCTCGTTCATATTTATGGTGTAACTGGATCTGCTTCCTCTAACGAGTGCTCGTCTGTGGTTGAGTGTTTGTTGTGCTTTCTGTTTTTGTGTCTTCAAAGTGCTGTAGATGTTTGTTTCAAAGGCACATCCTTGAAAAACACAAGGAACATTTCCATAGTGAAGATGTTTGTCTTTCTGTCGGCAGTTCTTTACATGAGCACATGTGACACTGAAGCCTTTATAGAGTTTGGACATGGAGATCGATGACTGACACCAAGAGAACTCCGCTCTTCACAGGTCCACAGCTCAACATTTTCGGAGAACAATTAGTCACAAAGAGGTTTGGCAAAAAAAAATAAAAAATAGCATAGCGAGAGGTGTGGTTTAAAGAAGAAGAAAAGACAGTAAGTGCAGCTAAAATCATGTTGGTCAAATCAAAGGTCCACATCCAGGACCCACGGGCGGAGTCGGTATGTCGGGTCACAGATCGAGCGTCTCCCATAGTCCTGCTCTAAAGCTCACAGCAGAGCAACCAGGAAACCAGCTCCAAACACAACACAACATCCAACACCGCTTCAATCGTTGATCCTCACGCTGTGTTTTATCCTCTGATCCATCGGGGTCGACTCTGTTCCTCCCACGGGGAACCTGCCACCCGGGCATACCGGACAACACACAGGCCAGCGAGAGCAAACCAACGCCCAGAGCCCCAGGTTCAGGTTCTCACGTCGTGGTGTCCGTCCTGTGTTCCTCCTGAAGCTGCCCGGCCCGTCTGCTCCAGAGTCATGTGTTCACCTCTTAACACAGCACTTTTTCTCCTGTTCGGCTTTACCCAAATCTAAAAGCTTCTTACAGCCTATAGGCCAGGGCCTCATTTGAAAGCTAAGCTAAGGCCTGAAGAACTGATCTAAGCGGATCTTCTTCCATTGTTGCTTTTTCATTCTTGTTTTTGATCTCGTTTTCATCACATGAATGTTCGTCTCGTTTTTGTCGCTATTTTGCTCGGTTTAGGCGAGAGTTAAGAGGTTAATATAGTATTGTGTAGCAGATGAATATTGTTTTTTATGTTTTTTGAGTGTTGTTTAGTGTGTTGTTTAGTGTGTTGTTTAGCGTGTTGTTTAGCGTGTTGTTTAGCGTGTTGTTTATTGTGTGTCCGTGCGTTGCCTAGCGTGTTGTTTAGCGTGTGTTCGTGTGTTTCAGCCCGTCAGCACTAACAGGTGGAGATGTGCGCATTAATAATTCAGCCGTGGCCGGTGTCGGCCAGATGCCTCTGCCCGGCCAGAGAGAGACGTCAGCTGCAAACTGCACCGACATGTCACGAGCAGCACATCACAGGAGGGAGGGGGAGGAGAGGGAGGAGGGAGGGGGGAGGAGAGGAGAGGGGAGGGGGAGGAGGGGAGGGGGAGGAGAGGGGAGGAGGAGAGGGGGGGAGGAGGGAGGAGAGGGGAGGGGGTGGGAGGAGTAGGAGGAGGAGAGGAGAGGGGAGGGAGGAGGAGAGGAGAGGGGAGGGAGGGGGGAGGAGAGGGGAGGGGGAGGAGAGGGAGGGGGGAGGAGGTTAGGGTTGATTACTTTTGTTTATTAGAGTAAACCAACAAAAAAATAATTTCCCCTCATCTTTAGAGATATTAAAGTGTATATTGTTGTGTCGTCATGAGAGTGAGCGTTGACTGTAGCACTACGTGGGAAAAAGACAGTGCACAGGTGTTTAAAATCAGTCTTCAATCACAACTGTTCACTCTTTGTATGTTGGATTATAAACATATTTATCACAGGCCAAAGTCAGGATGCTTTTTCAGCAGAATGTTCAGTACAAGTGAAAAACAGCAGTCGTTGCTAACGTTAGCTTCCTGGTTAGCGTTGTCTGTGTTCTAGTATTTTTGAGCTGTTGAACCACTTTGCTCGGTGTCTCTGTGTCTTTAGTACAAACATATTCATAATTCAGAGTTAAAGTAAAGTCTTTGTTTTCCCTCTGGCTGCTTCCAACATGACCATATATGGGCGACTCCAGAGACGCTCAGTCTGTATCTACTGACCCTAAACGTAATGACGTAAATGTATTGCATCGCACGCAGAGCCTTTAGCATCTGTGTTGTTTTGTGTCGATGGTTTCTGAGTTGTCGCCTTATCGGAGCTCACTGTATTTGCTGAAGTTAAAGATGGTTTGCTTTAAAACGGTCAGACTTTCTCCCTCTGGACTCAGTGCTGGTCATCTCACAGTGGCCTTCAGTACAGCCTGGGTTCACTCACTCAAATGCATAAACTGATCGACAACAGAAACAAAAGCAAAAACCTTCAGGAACACTCGAGTATTAACGTGGAACCAGAGCGAGACATCCAGAGATCAACCCAAACCCAAAATCCAAAGTAACAAAAAGACACTAGACGTTTGGTGTCAGACGCCTTTTTAGCGCCAAATATCATCATGAATAAATCCACTTCATTTTGCCTCGTTCGGACATTTCACGAGAGAAATGTTTTGTTTAATCCACTTGTCCTGAGTGGCTGGAACGTCTCGCTCATGCGCAGTTACATTAGTGAGGAACGTAGGGGGCGCTGCTGAGACACTGCAGGCCCTGGGGACACACAGGGGTGTCTCAATCTGTGGAGCCGGCCCTGAGCAGCTCAACAACTGTACATTATAGAAATCAATTACAAATTAAATATACTATTAAGACATTTTACTCTTGACTGCACTGCACAACGGTGAAGGTAAAGTTTATAAAGTGTCCTCCACATTATCACGAGCTGAAAAGCTAAATGCTGCTCAAACTCTTTCACTCACACGTCAGTATTCATCTGTTTGGACCATTTGAAGTTATATTTATTTCATACTGTCTATAAAATATAAATAAAAGAAACGCATATTAAGACATGGTGGATAATGTGAAGCGCACTTTCTCCAGTTTGGCTTTACCCAAATCTAAAGCTTCTTGGAAAAAGCCTCAAAATATCGTCGAAAAAGAGACGAAAAAACAACAAAAGTGCTTCAAAAAAAGAGTCTGATCCTGACGCTGACGGGGTAGATCTTTGGAATGACTATGATGAGGACTTTAAAGCTGGGGTACCTGATTTTTTTCTTGGCCCAAACTCATTTCTAGCTCTCACAATCCTTCCTGCATGTCCGAATTGTTCAAGCAAATTGTTTATCTGCACGTTTCCAGCCCGTGTGCAGCTCAGAGCAACGGCACAGTGAATTTAGATTCTACTTCTATCTCCTATCACTCAGTAAAAGAATATTGACGATGCACCGAGGTCTGTTTCGTGCTGTGTTTACAACATACAACACATTTAGCACCTAATCTGAGCAATTCAAACATAAATGTAAAAAGCAGTATATGTGGTATGTTTGCATCTTAATAATGTGATCGTGGACATTATTGTACTAATGAACTGTATCAATGAAATGATGTTTTGCTAATGTATGAGGGGGAGTCATTTATAAGTCATCTTCTGTCTACTATTGTTATATCATGACTCTGTGACCTTGCAAACCAAATAAACCAAATAAACTAAAATGTGACAAAACCGCCCCAACAATAAAGTCACATGGGGGAGACCGGGTCTGGTTGTAACATGGGGAGAGTTTTAACACCACCAATTCCACCATTCAGAGATAACATAGGAGTCACATGATCATATCAGTGTTTACCCACTTCCTCCCTGATCCCACATGGAGATTGTCAAGATTGTAAACAGGTTCATGCAGATTCTATAGTCTATCGTCTTCTTTGAGCAAGACTATATTTTGTTTAGTGCTTATACTATTGCACATCAAAGCATATGACTTACATTAGATTAAATTGTAGTTTCTCAGGCAAAATGTGATGCAGATTTCAAACCATTATGTTAATAGAGCTGAACAATGGCTGACAGGGGTGGGGTTGTAACACAATCATCACCTATTTACAACTAATACACTTACTTGATTTTAATACTTTTACAGAATGCCTAAACAGTGGAAAAGAAAGACTGACAAATTTGCGCCAGCTAATGTTTAAAAAAACAAACATCTGATGAGGTCAGAGAGAAGGGCAGGTCAGATCAGTTGCAAAGGCACATGTGATCTGCCATTAGCAATGAGCAGATACTGTAAAACACAGCAGAAGCTGAGAGACGGGGTCCAGTGATCATCCCAGTGCAGGTCACACTGAAGCATCTACAGAGTTTCCTCTGAGCTGCAGGAGGAAGTGTTGGCTGATCATTTGACTCAGACAGCAGACCTGTATTATGGACTGACTCCACCTGAGGTTAAGCATAGGACAGCTTAGAGAGAGAGAGATTGTTCTTCATTGTTCTTTTATTTAAATAAACCTCTATTTGAACATATCACATGACGTGGCCTCTGTTTTTGCTTCTTTTGTTTAACTGTTACAACTTACCCCGGTACTGGGGTTGGTTGTAACAAAGGAACACCATGTATTTGACATCAGCTCACGAGGTCTGTGATTTTCTTGCAGAGATTTGATTTGGTGCCATTTGTAGTTAACACATGTGGGGACTTTGTATAAAAGTTTGAGAACTCGAGCTCAAAAAATCAGTGAGTTCCAGGTGATGAAGCAAAACGTGTTACAACCATACTCCTAATTGTCCCTTAATCATCGCTCTTTCTGTCGCTCTTTCTGTCGCTCTTTCTGTCGCTCTTTTGTCAGATTTGCGTTTCGCCAAACTGGATAAAATGTGCTCGGTTCAGGTGGGAGTTAAGAGGTTTCATTTCTTCCCTCTCCACCGGCAGCGTCTCGCCTTAACTCCACGCCTGGATCCTCTCCAGTCGGGTAAGTGCGGCCCACATTAGGTCTCACCTGGACCGGCCGGCGCCGCGCTCTGATTGGCCCTAATGGCGGCTGAATTGTTGAAGACATCTGCTCGGGCTTTCGTCGGGAGCCTCGGACGTCCTCCCTGCTCTGGATGGCGTTGGCATGGAAACCCCCCTAACTGCCATTCACGTCTGAAAGCTCCGCGGTGGAGAATCCATTTGGGCCGCGCTCCCGGAGCAGCACTCTGCAGCTCCGCCTCGTAAATCCCGCTCCCGATGCACACGCTTTTATGAATTGATGGCTCTCTCTGCGCACAAACCTTCTCCGCTGTTGTCCTTTGTTAGACGAGCTGGAAACACTAATGCAGCAGAGAGCGTTTTTACAGCTCCGGAGCTCTGACGGAGAGCTTATGCTTTCCACATTTGTCATTTACTTTTATTATTTCAGAATGTAAGAGAATACACGACATTCTAAAGAGCCTGTCGTTAAAAACTGAAGTGAAGGGCAGCAGCTCCACGGTCTCTGTCGTTACTGTGAGAATCCACAAGAAACAAAAACTGTCTCAAAGTTTAAAGGGATATTTGAGGATTTGTGACATTGGGCCTCATTTCCTAGTTATCCAGAGTGTTGTTGATGTCTGGAGATATTTTTTTCTTAAATTCATGCAGTTCTTATATTTGAAGAGTCTAGTGGCGCTAGGCTAACGCTAGGCTAGTGCATGTCTATGGTATCAGTTAGCCTGCATTAAAAACAGTCTGACCCACTCCACAGTGCACCTGAGGTAAATCACTTATAACACCAGACTAACCATATAAATGTCTGTGTTAATAGAATAATGTTTGAAATATAACTGACCTTGTATCACATGAATCACCGCATTTTGAGGGACTATTTTCTCGCAGATCACTCCGCCGCTGCGTTAGCTTACAGCCACGAAGCTGATGCTGCTCAAATATAAGTTATTTTAAATGTTTCTGTTTGTTTTGTAGTTCTCCAGTGTTTGTGGGTCGATGGACGTGAGCATCACCTTATTGCGTTTATACCGTTTTATCCACATAACGTTTGCATGGAGAGAATATGGAAGCCTCATTTACATTTCATGGGGCGTTTCCTAAAATCTCTCACGCTTCATGTTTCGTGTGATTTGACAGAGCGACTGAGTTTTAATGCAGTAATGTGGGACACAGTGACCCGGCAGAAGGTGCTGCTTCCACTCGGCTGGAGCTTCACACTCGCCTCAGCGCAGCTCCAAATGAGGTCTGAGCTCCAAATGAGGTCTGAGCTGTCCCGGTGTGTGACTGTGGCAGGAGGCTAACCCGCTCCTGCTGTGCTGTCAGAGGGAGGCCCCGCCCAGAGCCACGCCCGGGGCCTCTGTTTGCCCTTTTCCACCAAGCCGGTTCCAGTTTCAGAACCGGTTCTTTTGTTTTCCACTGAAATAATGTTGGCTCTTGGTTCCAAAAACTGGTGCCGGTTTGGAACCAGTTCAAAGCTGGACCAAGAAACGAGCACCAGTGATGTCAGCGGCTGGGGGCGTGGCTTTCTCTTCCAACAAACAACCAATATTAGTTATTTAGTGCTTTTAACTTCCTGGAGAAGCTAGAACAGTCTCTGTGGAGGAAACTGTTGTTTTGCTTTATGCTCTTTAGCTCCGGCTAAAACAAGAGGAACAGTTAGAAAGAAGAAATCTAAATGTGACGGGAACATAAACTTATGTTTGTGTATTTTATAACCAGAAGTGTCTGTAACATGTTACTACCCATGTTTATGTGACAGTTGACTATGTTGCTATGGCAACAGCCAGAATGCCAGCTCTCAATGTGGTGGAAAACCAAGTCAGTACAGAACCAACCCTCACAGGCCACGCCCCTCACCTCTGTATGACCTCTCAGGCCACGCCCCACACCTCTGTATGACCTCACAGGCCACGCCCCGCACCTCTGTATGAGCTCACAGGCCACGCCCCGCACCTCTGTATGAGCTCACAGGCCACGCCCCGCACCTCTGTATGACCTCACAGGCCACGCCCCGCACTCTGTATGACCTCACAGGCCACGCCCCACACCTCTGTATGACCTCACAGGCCACGCCCCGCACCTCTGTATGACCTCACAGGCCACGCCCCTCACCTCTGTATGACCTCACAGGCCACGCCCCGCACCTCTGTATGACCTCACAGGCCACGCCCCGCACCTCTGTATGAGCTCACAGGCCACGCCCCTCACCTCTGTATGACCTCTCAGGCCACGCCCCGCACCTCTGTATGACCTCACAGGCCACGCCCCTCACCTCTGTATGACCTCACAGGCCACGCCCCTCACCTCTATGACCTCACAGGCCACGCCCCACACCTCTGTATGACCACAGAGGCCACGCCCCTCACCTCTGTATGACCTCACAGGCCACGCCCCGCACCTCTGTATGACCTCACAGGCCACGCCCCTCACCTCTGTATGACCTCACAGGCCACGCCCCGCACCTCTGTATGACCTCACAGGCCACGCCCCGCACCTCTGTATGACCTCACAGGCCACGCCCCGCACCTCTGTATGACCTCACAGGCCACGCCCCACTCTGACCCGCCCCCACCTCTGTATGACCTCACAGGCCACGCCCCTCACCTCTGTATGACCTCACAGGCCACGCCCCTCACCTCTGTATGACCTCACAGGCCACGCCCCCACCTCTGTATGACCTCACAGGCCACGCCCCTCACCTCTATGACCTCACAGGCCACGCCCCACACCTCTGTATGACCACAGAGGCCACGCCCCTCACCTCTGTATGACCTCACAGGCCACGCCCCTCACTCTGTATGACCTCTCAGGCCACGCCCCGCACCTCTGTATGACCTCACAGGCCACGCCCCGCACCTCTGTATGACCACACAGGCCACGCCCCGCACCTCTGTATGACCACACAGGCCACGCCCCTCACTCTGTATGACCTCTCAGGCCACGCCCCGCACCTCTGTATGACCTCACAGGCCACGCCCCGCACCTCTGTATGACCTCACAGGCCACGCCCCGCACCTCTGTATGACCACACAGACCTCTGCATGAGCGTGCACGTGCAGCAGAGCGTGCACGTGTCTCCATGGCGACGCTGTTTACGAAGAGCCCAGTGTTTAATTGATCCTCTAATGCATGCGGCGCTGCCTCTGTTTCACATTTCCATAAAAGCCTCGGACAATCGTTCTCAGCACTTTTTACACGTTTCATTCCAAACACAGATTATTAAAAACCACAGTGTTTCCTCATCAGGGAATTAGGCCTTTTCCAACGTGTGGGAGGGAAGAATGGAAAAGCACTCGCCGGTCGCCACGCTGTGTTTGTCTAATCCTATTTATTTACTTTGGGTTTGAGTATTTGTTTGGATCAATTATAGTTTTGAATCCAACAGTCGGTGCTGGAGCGATTCTTCTCTTTTCTTATAATGTCCTCGATTCAACCAGAACAGCCGTCTGTATAAAGGCTGAGGAATTAGACACAGGTTTGTGACACAAACTCTGTAAAAAAGTTATTTTCTCTGATTATACGTTAAGGATGTTACTGTGGGGACATTGAAATAGTCTTTAAATGTCCTGTCTTTCTGAAGATCCACCTACAGCTCATTCTTTACAGACGCTGTCTTGAAGAGGTTTGATGCTGAGGTTCGATGCTGAGGTTCGATGCTGAGGTTCCTCCAGCGTGATGTCGACTTTCAAAGAGTGAAACATTAGTCCGAGGACAAGCTTTTACAAAACAATTATCGTTGGGATTTATGGATTTGGGATCAAGAGCCTTTCAAAGAACTGGCTCAGTTTTATATTAACATTTAAATAAGAAAACTCACACTGGGACGGTGGCACAGGTGGCAGAGCGGGTCGTCTCATGATCGGAAGGTCGAGGGTTCGAATCCCGCCTCCTGAAGGTGCACTCTGCCGTTGTTTCCTTGGGCAAGACACTTCCCTCTCCTTTGCCAGTGTCTGTGTGAATGAGTGTGAGTGGTCATAGCTGTAAATGAATGAAGGTAGAAAAGTACGATATAAGTTGAGACCTTTTTGTCTTAAAGATAAAAGCTCATTGTCATTAAAATGACTCATGTTTACAGAAACTGTGTAAATGAATGAAAAGCGGCTTCACCTGTTACTGTCATGTGGTGTCCCGTCTCTCAGTCTGTTAAGACAAGACTGTTTATATACAGCGTTTTAGTTTGCGTGCAGTTCCCAGGCCGACCACGAGGGGCGCAGCTGTTTGGTGAGCAGGGGAAGTTCTCGTTAGTTGTCCCTGAGCATCGGTGATAGTTGTTTGTTTTCCTCGTTCTCTTTTCATTATAGAGTCTGCGTCCATGAGACAGGAGGGTGTTTGGCAATGTCTGTGATGTCAAAGTAAGACTGATACTGTAGATTGTGTTTGGACATTATTTATGATCTGTTTGTCATTGTTAGCACTTGAGCTAAGATGCTAACACAAGTCACGTTATGCTCATCTTATTTGATGTTTATTTGACTGATAGCATCCTGTTATTGTAGAGCAGTCACCTGTATATATGAATATATATATATATATATATATGAATATATATATATATATATATATATATATATATATGAATATATATATATATATATATATATATATATATATATATTCTTTGCTGTTGTTTCTTTATTTTGTTGTTTTTTTTATTTATTGCTGTTCTTTATTATTTGCTGTTACTTTGCCCTATGTTCCCTTGTTTATGATTTGTTAAATGTAAATGTTATTGTTTTTAATTTTGGGGTGGGCGTTTATAAGCCTTTGGCTTCGGCCCACTGCCTTTGAGCAGAACACTGGTCAAATAAATAAATAAACTTAAGTAAACTATATGCCAGTTCTGTGGATACAGTAAGAGATGTATCCATGTATATGTAGTAGCAGTATTTCTGCGTAGTGACGGCTTTGGGGCCTACGTGAGAGCACATGACTGCAATATTAAAGTAAATATATGGTGAATTACAGCTTTATTATTTTTGTTTAAATTCATATTTCCCCATGTTGTATTTGCATTATTATTGTTATATGTTCATTAATGTGTACTGTCCCTGTCAAATAAACTAATAAATAACATTATTTTCCTTATTACTATTTGTGTGATCAAAGTAATTTAATGTAAATAGTAATTAATATTATTTTTATTGTCTGTTCTGTTACAGAACCACACACACACACACACACACACACACACACACACACACACACACACACACACACACACACACACACACACACACACAGTCATAGTTCTGTCTTTATGTTTCCTTTGTTTGCTCAGTCATGTTTGCTCTGGATCTTCGGTCACAAACAGATCTCTGATATTTCCACGTCAGGGCCGTGAATCCGTCACTAACGACCGAAACACTGACGGGACATAAGACGAGGCTCCACCAGCCATTATTGTCATTTGGAGAAAATTGTCCCGGGGCGGCGAGGCGGGCGCTGACAGCCCCCGAAAAGCCTGGAGCGCGGCGGATTCCGGTGTGTACAGTAAGACAGCAGACATAATTACTAATTACAGCCGACAGTAATTCTGCAGGGATAATTGTATGACAAACATGACATCCTCAGTGCTGGCGCTAAGTGAGGATCGTCATAAGGACACTGCAATTACGCTGCTCCCATTCAAGCGCCAGCCGCATCATTACCAAATTAAAAGCCTGGTGTAATTGGGGCCGGCGTTTGTTCCAGGGAGAGGCACTAATGGCGGGTCCGTCTCAGAGCGGGACTGGCACCTCTCACGCACTTCCACCGAAACCACACTTAGCTGTAAAAAGACCAGTATAAAGGCTCGCAATTTTTCATATTCATTTGTGTGTAAGTTTGACAGATTTGCTCAGGCCGTGTTCCAACAGGACGGTGTTATACGATACACCTGTGCTGACCTCGTGTAGAGGAACATCTACAAACATCTACAAACATCTATAAACATCTACAAACTCCAACAGCCAAAGGTGTCACCTAAACCTCCAGAGTCGGAAACATAAAGGTCCACTTCCATGTTTCTAACACTGACATACTGCCCCCTTTTGGCTGGAGCTGACAGTGTTGGGGAGTAACTCAGTACTTACAGTCAGAACATGTATTTAGATTACTCATTTTGAGTAACTGTATTCTAGTAAAGTTACTCTTTCGTTTGAGGGTCTTTAAAGTACAGATACTTTCGTAATATCAAAGGAATACACTGAAGTACTCAATCATTAAATCCCAGTTTCATATTCATAACAATAAAGTGAAAGTATTCTCCCCAACACTGACGACTGAGGTCAGTGAATAAACTACTGTGTTTGGGGAACAGAAAACCCGCCCGCTCCACTCTCTACTATACAGCTCTGTCTGTGGAGCTACAGCAGGATTTACTAAAGATCTGCTTCACTCTGAAGACTAAACTAACTCAAAGAGGAAACAGAAAACCTTTCTCTGGGATTTTTACAGTTTGTCATGTCAACAGAGTCTCAGTCAGTGTTTAAGCTGCTCAAGACATTAGCATGCTACCGGTTAGCAACACGATAAACACATGTGTGTCTCACATCTATGAACACTGAGGAAATACTACAGTAACAGCTCAGCTCTGATCTCTGTCACATGTTGTATCCAAGGCCAGATGTTTGTGGTTCTTTCTCTTGGAGAGGTCAGAGCTGAGCTGTTAAAGCTAAATGCTAACTGGTAGCATGCTAACATCTTGAGCAGCTTAAACACTGACTCACACTGACTTCACATAAACATGTGTCTCTGGTTCCGTGTTTTAACTCTTATCTTCTTGAGCAATGATTACGAGAACATAAAAATACCACTGTCGATCAGTTGTCTTTCATTTATATCCTGAGTAGAGATATTGTTACATGTTGTAGTGCTGCATAATTCTACTTCGGTATTCAAAATGGCCGCCATAACAACAAAAGTCACATGACTGAAAGGCATGTTATACATGCTCGTCACATCTTGGATATATTTATTTTTTCATCATGTATAAAATATTTGACCGTCCAAGTAACAACAGGCCTGGGGACTAAACATGGTCCAAAATGGGTCTAAAAAATCCTGACTGGTGCACGTGACACATGAAACACACTTAACACAATCATACTTAAAGATTTTACGCAGTCTTCTTTAGTTGGACATTTCTTGTGATGTTCATTGTTTCACTTCCTTATTGGACAGGAAGTGACATACATAGAGGTAAACATGTTTAAACTGTTGCCATGCCAACAATGACACAGACGGCATCTCTGGATTCACCCATCGTTTAGAAACACAATAGACTTTAACCTGGAAACAGAAGCAACATCTCCATGTGACTTCAAACTCTCCAGCCTTGGACCTAACAATTTATTATATATATATATTTTTACAGAGAGATTTTTTAATATGTGATTTTTGAATTTTGAATTTCAAAACCAAGGCGACATTTTGATTTTTACAGATTTGTTTAAACCTAAAGATCCAAAGTAACTAATATGTCGACAAATTAAATCTATAAATTTAACCCTGGCTCATTCAGATTATTCAGATTTCGTCTCAGAAAATACGGGATATTTGACAGAAAATTTGATAAAATGACGAAGACTTTAAATATATTTTTTCTATTTGTGCCAGAGAGTCTCTACAGCAAAAGCTTCAAATGAACATCTCTATATTTAAAATGTTTCCCTGTTCGCCTGCAGTGTTTCGCCTTAAGGTTGGAAAAAATATCTAATTGTAATTTCAAAATGAAGAAAACATGATGAAAATGCTAAAATACAAACTAAAGGAGATTTGGTTTGCGCTGGATTCTATCACCGTGTAAATCTGTTTTTCCATTTGCTAAAGCTGCCATTTACAAAGTGCCAATATAAAAATAACAGTTGAGAGAAACATGCAGGAAAGACTAAACACACGTTTTTTTGTCATTGTTTTTTACAGTATTGCATGAAGATGAAAAATAAAGTGGGCGCCTTGTTGTATGAAAGAAAGAAAGTGAAAACACACACACACAATAAACCCGGGTCGTAAAGGAAACGTAACACAAGCCTCTCCAAAGGCATAAATTACAGCTCGGCTCTGGAGAAAATCAAGTCGCCGTATGTGCTCGGAAAGTGCGGCTATTTTGTCCTCCGACGGCGCTGGAAAAAAAGAGAAAAAGGCTGTCGTCCGTGGGCTGTGTTTAGCGGCGGCTTGAAAGCCTGGATGCCCGTGGCGAGGGAGGTGGGCCGCCGAGGGTCCTTCCACAGCCTGTAATCAGCTTAAACAAGGGCTGCGCGGCTGAAATGGCTCCTAATAAAGGCCTGCGGACTCCGGGAGCTGCGGCGTCCCCCTCCCCACGCCATCACAAAGCCCCCACGCCAAATGTCAGAGCCCGACACTGCCCATTATCCGCTCGTATTAAGGCACTTACTTTCAAGAGAGCGAGCGCTACGTGCCGCGGAATCTTCTGCATTCAGGCGCCGGGGGTGATCAGGGATTTGGGGAATCTGACCAGGCAAATACCGCTTTAATAAAGTGGAGTCAGAATAAAGAGCGACTGAAAGGACAGGTACTTATTTAGGCTGAGACGTCCGCTCGGTCGCGATCCCCTTAACTGAACACATTTACATCAGCGCAGTTCGCCATGGGGTTATTATCAGGAGATTTATACAGTGTACCAGTCCCTATATGTCATTCTAGTCAGTAATATCGCTAAGCATTATGGGATTAGCAGCAATTGTAAACTAATGGAGATTTTAAAAGTTAAAATACCAGAGTTATTGTTAAAGGCACCTCACTAAACAAGGCAAACAACAAAAACAAAACAATAAAACAATCACAACTAATATATTTACAGTGGAAATGGGAATGTAATGGGAATTGATGCCTGCTGCCGTTGTAATTCTGTTGTGTGTAATTGTCTATGGTGTAATGTTTGTGCCGAATTTTAACATAGGTTGTGTGTGAGCTCATACTAATGAATTGTTTTATCATTTTTAGGTTAATAATGATTGTTGTTGTTATTGTTATATATTGTTGGCGATCTACATCTTGCCCAGGGACTACAGTTGAAAATTAGCTTTGGAGCTAAAACTGGCACATTTACAGTGATGTTAATTAATGTGCATTGTCCCTGTTTAAATAAACTAATTAAAAAAAAAATAATAATAATAATGGGTCATGTTGATTATGTAATACTTAATAATAACTAAGTCAATGTTCAATTAATAGAATGGTGACTGGTGTTTATAAGTAATGATTGGTTATGGTTATTAAGCAAATGGGAAAGAGGAAAAAGAAAAGTACAAATTGTAAATATAAATAAATGCTTATACATATTGGTAAACTGCACACATTTCTATCTTCATGTTATGTCTTCTTACTTTGGCAGTCTTGTAAACATTACGTGATTTTCTTTTTGTTAAACATGAATGTTTTTCTTTAACAAAGCTGCTGTATGTAAAGTTAATGTGGACAATTGTAATTGTGTAATTCAGGAGTTTGTAATGTAAAGTGTTATGTTGTATGTAAACATGTGATGTTGTATCACTGTATCTGGAATGTAAATCCATTTTGAATATGGGGGTCGGCACTTATAAGCTTGCTTGCTTCGGCCTCAAACTCCTTTTGAGTTTTTGTTACTTTATTTGTTACTTTATTTATTTTCTGCACTGCTACAATGTTAATGTAAATAATGTAAATAATCACTCAAATAAATTCCAAACTAAACTAATTGTTCACATTAAAACACTTGGACACCACAGTGAGTTAGATTTATTCACCAGCAGTAACTCAGCAGCTAACGGAGTCGTTCCACCTTTTATACTGTTTTTAGCTCATGTTAGTCAATGGAAATGTATGCTAACAGCTGCAAAGATGGCCGATCTCCATGGTAACTGTGGCATTTCCCAAACTCTATAGGCTTCTCTAATCTAGAAGACGCTACGTTTGGTCAATATATGAAAGGCTGTGTATGTATAGATCGCATAAAGCAGAAGGGGTTTATTTATTCAAACAAATAAATAAACTAAACTAAACTAAACTAATTGTTTCATTTTTAGAATAAGTTTTAAACCATTTTACAGAATTGTCGTGGTTGAAGGTGAGAAATAAACCCAAACAGCAGGACTGCGACAAAAACTGGTGATATTTAATAACATAGGCAAGGCAAGTTTATTTGTAGAGCACATAGTGACACTTTAATGATAATTAAACCCAAATTAAATTATATTGAGGATGGTAATGACAACTGGGAAGTAGCAAGATCTCAGAGTATAATATGTATGAATGCACCTTTATAACATAAAAGTAGCACATTCTTTTGTTGTTCTTTATTTTGCTGTTGTTTTTGTTTTATTCTTCATCATTTATTGTTACTTTGCCCTATGTTCCTTTGTTTATGATTTGCTACCTTGTAAATATTAAATGTAATGTTACTATTTTTATTTTGGGGTGGGGCTTATAAGCCTTTGGCTTCAGCCCACTCCCTTTGAGCAGGTTAACTGCTCAAACAAATAAATAAACTAAACTAATTGCTTCATTTTTAGAATAAGTTTTAAACCATTTTACAGAATTGTTGTGGTTGAAGGTGAGAAATAAACCCAAACAGCAGGACTGCGACAAAAACTGGTGATATTTAATAACATAGGCAAGGCAAGTTTATTTGTAGAGCACATAGTGACACTGAGAACGAACCGACAAAGGACATGGGAAACACAGGGGTGTAAATACATGAGGAAACGGGGCACAGGTGAAACACATCAGGGCGGGGCACAGGTGAAACACATCAGGGCGGGGCAGGTGATTAACACAGGGGAAGTAAAGCAAAATCACAAGGACAGAACACCCGTCAAAATAAAACACAGGACGAGACCAGAGACAAGGAAGCAAAACAAGGGACTCCCCAGGAAATGTAATGAAGTGCAGTCTGGTGTAAAGGCATGCTGTTTAAATCAGCCTTAAACAGTGATGAAAGTCAGAAATGTCAATAAGCTCAACTCGACAAAGGTGCAGCAGTGTGATTGGTTTGATCCAAGTGTCGATCATCAGAACTGAGGAGATGAGCCGGTCCCAGATCTTTGTGTAGACGGGTAAAAGTGTGTTGTCCAGTTTGAAAGAATAGTTTTGATCAGAAGTTGAATGTAATATTTTGATGTGCGTAAAGTACTAAAGTGACACCAGCGCAGACTCATTAGCCTTTAAGATAATTAATCCCAAAGTCTACTACACTTCTGGATGAAAGTGAAGTGGAGAGGTGGACTGGACTCTGTGAAAGGAGGCAGATGAAGCCCTGATTTAAGCGGCGGTCCGGGGGGACGTGGGGGTGGGGTAGGGAGGGTGGTATAGGTGGGTCACGGGCAGCACCTGTGATCCCAAACGCTGTGGCCTGATTGCGGGGTGCGCGTGTGATTGGGTCGCCTCTCTTCCACAATGGCAGGAAATTCTCGGGGCATTGTCCGGGGGAGCGGCGAGCGGGAGCGCGGCAGACGGGGGCCGCTCGTGAATGGGGCCGCGGCTGAACGGCCATTACTGTCATCGTCAGGGAAAGTCCTTTATACAGCCCCGCGAACACTTTTACATGTCTGCCTTTGACGAGAGCCAGTGCTGTCTGAAAGTGTCACTGTCTGAAATATGTACGACTTTTAGTCAGTCCCTGCACCAGCTGACCGAAAGGCTGTTTTGTGGCACAGAAATTAGGGCTGATTAGCTTCTGTGCAGTTTTAGGACAGTTGGACATTTTATCATTTGGATTCTCTAAAAGCAATAATGAGCAGGAAATATCCTTTAGATGACATCTGATGGTCAGCAGGTGGATAAAGTCAGTGACGGGGTAAAGAACTTCACCAAACAGTTTCACGTTTAGCCTTTTCATCCAACAAACATCACAGCCGATCTGCTCGACATGTGCATTTGCCGTCATAGTGAAGTCTTTCAGAAGAAGAAGACGGCTTTACTTATAATGGCTTGATTTACCGATAAGAAGCCATCTTATAGAAGATGGCCATAATTATACAGTAGGTGGAGCAACTCAAAATCTCAATTTTAAGTTCATATTTTAAGTGCATTTGAATCAAGCACAAATAAAGTGATATTCAGTGGGTTGAAAAAGTCTCGGCCCCCTGTACCATTTTGACATTTTGCCACACTATGGTCCACAAACATAAATATATTTAATTGAAATGTTATTAAAAGACACTAAGTGACACACAATCGTGAAGTGAAATGTATTCATGATTTTGAACTTCTTTTATAAATAAAAACTGAAAAGTGGGGTTTGCAAAAGTGTCTAAACCCCTGAGTTAATACTTTGAGGAACCGCATTTTGCTGCAGTTACAGCTTAAGTCTGTGGGGTTTGTCTCTAACAGTCCTGCACATCTTGAGGCTTGATTTGTACTAATTCTTCTTTGCAAAACAGCTCAAGCTCAGTTAGATTAGACGGAGAGCACTTGTGAACCACAGCTTTCAGATCTTTCCACAGATACTCGATTGGAATTAGGTCTGGACTTTGACTTGACGTCTAACACATTCCATTGTTGCCCTGGCTTTATGTTTAGGGCCGTTGTCTTGGTGGAAGGTGAACCTCTTTTTCAGACTCCAACATGTTTTCCTCCAAGATTGCCCTGTATTTAACCCCATCTATCTTTCCATCAACTCGAACCATCGCCCCTGTCCCTGCTGAAGCAAAGTGGTGGAGCCTGATACTCCACCACCATGTTTGACAGTGGGGATGGTGTTTTCAGGGTGATGTTACTTTTATGCCAAACATAGCGTTTTGCATTTAGTCCAAAAAGTTCAATTTTGGTCTCATCTGACCAAAGCACCTTCTTCACATGTTGCTGTTTCCTCCATGTGGCTTCAAACAGCAAACAGGACGTCTTATGGTTTTCTTTTAAAAATGCCACTCTTCCATAAGGCCAGATTTGTGCAGTGTACGACTAATAGTTGTCCTGTGTACAGTTTCCCCCACCTGAGCTGTAGCTCTCTGCAGTTCATCCAGGGTCATCATAGGCTTCTTGGTAACAGCTCTGGTCAGTGCTGTCCGTGTTCGGTCAGTAAGTTTAGGAGAACAGCCGGGTCTTGGTAGGTTTGCAGTGATGTCATACTCTTTCCATAAAGAGGCAGGAGGAAAAACAATTTCAACAGAAACTAAAATGTTCCTTTTCGCGCTGTATTAATGAAGCGATGTGTCGGGAAACATGTGGCTAATGACCATAATGTCAACGTGAAGGCGCTGGTTTTACTGAATCCTGTTCTTTCATCAGTTAAACTCAAATCACTAATAAATATAATGCTACAGCGAGTCATGGAGAGTCACTGACCTCAGTCAAGTCAAGTCTATATGGAGCTTTGGTCAAGACTCAAGTCTGACTGGAGTCTAGTCATGTGACTCGAGTGACTCACACCTCTGGAACCTCTGGAACGTCGCTCAAAAGTTCACAGGTGGTTTTCTAAAGTTTGGCAGCATGTTCAGTTTACGCTCACCCCAAAAGCAGCTCGCCCTGACATGAAGAAGATGCACATTTCCTCCTTGACGAGGCCATAGGTAATGACCTCCTCACCTCCTCTGCTGAGTGCACGGCTAATAAGGACAGCAGCTAATCTCGCGCCACATAAACATCTTCATACATCTTATACATATTCATACTGGGGGACAGGCTTTGATTAGTGTAAGTGGGACTCCTCCAATGGCCCCGCTCTCCAGTCTGGGCCTAATGAACACTTGCTTCTTTGGAGGGAAAGCATGTAAATGAATTTGTTTGCAAACGGAGAGGGAGGTTCCGCGCGCGCCCTCTTTAATCTACTCCTGTTGGGACAGTTATGGGATTTGTTAGGGGCCGGTTATAGCGCGGCGCCACCGTCCGCCTCCTCAGCTGCTCTTCTTTAATCAGCCCGGGGCATCCGTCTTGTGCCGCTTCCCTCATCACGCCGGCGCCTGACAGCTCCCGAATTAAAACCGCGCGCCATTTGCATGTGACATTGACGCCTTTTTTTTTTTTCTAGAAACGGTGCGAGCGGAATTAGCATGGCGCGCGCGGGGAAGCCGTGCACGCGCGAGGGGGTTCAGGGGTTAGGTACAGAGACGGAGACGGCCCACTCCCCGTCCCCGCACTTAACCCCTTTTGTGCGGCACAATCGACGCACTCAACGCAACAGTAGGTTTTCTTTTAATCTCGGGTGAATTGATGCCACTGCTTTTTTGTGCTTCTCGCGGCCGAATAGACGAGTGGAGTGGCTGTTCTTTTGATAGTCTGAATGAAGCGGCGCTCGCCTCCTGCACCTGCCGGGAGTTGATATTCCCCGCAGCACAAAGACGGCAGGAGACGTCTTCGAGGAGCTTCTTTCTGCCGACCGAAGGGTTATCTCGCTCGCCCGCTATTATACTTCATTTGATGCTCGCGCCGCAAATCAATTCCTCTGACCTCAGCCTGAGAAGCGTCGTCTTCACCCCTGCTCTGTGTGGAGCTGACAAAGCCGTACCTGTTCATAAACACCTTTGGAAAAGTCAGGCGGCAGCGGCGGCTTTGTTTCTCCTTTCAGCCCTGTATTGTTGCTCTCTCTGCAGCGAGGCCCAGGTGAACGACACTTACCTGCGCTCGCATTACACGTCATTATGTTCAGAGAGACGGAGATTCTCTTTAAAGACGAGCGTGTCACAGGAACCAGGGCGGCACATCAATTGCAATCCAATGGAAAGTGACGTCTAAATGATCGCAATTAGCAAAGTCTGCAGCTGTAAGTACGAAGTCAAACGCTGCACTTTAGACGTACGTACAAACCAGAGACTTGTGTTTTAGAGCTGATACTTCAGTCCTGGTGAAACCCTCTGACCCTTGGTTTGAAAGAGACGTCATGAGCTTTAACCAGGTAACGTCAAAACACATACCTGGTGTCGTGTCTCACTTCAGACATATTTGAGTGATCGGGTTAAGGGTTAAGGTTATGATTTATTAGGATCCTCATTAGCTGCGCCCACAGGACAGCTAATCTCCCTGAGCTGCTTCTTTTTAAAAAACCATTAACAGTTCAGAAACACATTATATAAATATCTTTGTTCAAACAAAGTCCATCTTCAGTTCATTTTGTTTCACATCTGAACATATTTGCACCATCACAGTATTCACAGCATCCCATAATAAGTAAATGAGTGCTTTATTTGTCATTGTTCAACCGTACAACGACACAGTGTTCAGGTGTTAGTCTGCCTTCAGTCTCCTCTGATCCTCTGAAACTCCGCCTCCTGGGTTTGTCCCTGTTTCAGAGCGTGGTGTCCTGCACTGCTCAGCTCCTCCTCCTTCCTCTTCCTCCTGCGCAGCTCCCTCCGCTCCACAACAGTCTTTCTCGCTCTTGGTGCCTCTTCAGAAATGTGTCCGTCTCAAATGTCTTTATCTCATAAGCTGCTGTTTGTTTTATTATCGACTCTCAAAGTAAAACCGAACCTCCACAAATAAAACATGTGCTTTAGAACTGCATTTGTAGTGTCTGTGGAATGCAGTCCGCAGAAAAAGGCAAAAAATGCAGCTGTACCGAGAGAGAGGGAGGTGCTGTTTGTTTACACGTCGCCAAGAAACAGCTGACCGTTCATATTCTGCATTAGCACAGACGCTAACACATAGATCAAGTATGACCCTCCCAAAAGCATCTTTATATGTTTCTTAAATGCTGATCATTGTTTAATATTAATCAGACAACCTGATAATCAGATCTGTTTATATTCACTTGAGAAATGTGAGGTGCACATGTGCCAGCGAATAACCATCACTGCTCTTTCGTCCAATCAGCTCCTCCTGTGGTTCTGTGCCCGCCCCTTTTCTCCTACTACTTACCATAGGACTGGAGGCGTCCAGATAAAATCAGTTACAAAAACAAAGCTGTTTTAATTCCGCGCAGAGAAACGCTGCAGTGTCGACTTGTCGGTGCAAATGAACATTTGACACAAATCAATCCAAACATCAGATTTTAGAGGCGAACGTTTCCCCTCGTTCTCCGTTTAAATGAACGCGTTTCACGCTCGACCGGAAGTGTCAATACAATGAAGTGCCGAGACGATGCAAAAAGAGGCAAAAGTGGGCGGGGCGGAATGAGGTGAATATGAATTCTATGGCGGTAACCATGGTAACCGGGAAAATGCTGATGTTTAACATCGTTGTAATAGGTTGCGTTCACGTGACATCACAACACTCTAAAAAGCCCATAGTTTAAAATTGAGGTGGAGCAACTGAATATTCCATGGCGGTAACTATGGTAACTGCAGTAAGTGACAAAATGCAGATTTTTATGTCTTTGTTTTTGGCTCATACCTCAGTCATTACTGGAAGAATCCTCATGAAACAAAAACTGTCACAAAGTTCATCGTCTCCTGTTCCAGCACATATGAACACATGTTCATGTAATTATTTTCCCCGAAAGGCGTCAAAAAGTGGTGACAATATTCGAAAACATGAGTGTGATGTTGTCCAGTAGAAACGACTTTCAAACATAAAAATGATATCACAGGTTTGTAAATCCAATCACTGTCAAACACTGAAGAACAAAAACATTTCTCAATTTCCTTTTTGGAGATTTTTTACAAAAAGGGTATTTCTCCCATAGAGTTGTATTGGCCCCTGCCCTCCACCTGACATTATGACATCATCACATTCTAAATCGTGAACGCCACCTATTCCTGACCCTGGCCACAAAGTTCAACGTGTATATTTGTATATTTTTTGGCTACAAACATGAGCTAAAACCAGTGGAGGATAAAGCTCCGTTAGCTCCTTTAGCCGCTGAGTCACTGCTGGTAAATCCAGAAAACTCTGTAGCCTCCAAGTGTTTTAAGTGAACGATAACGTTCTCCCATTTCTCCAGCGTTACTTTAACAAAGGCTGAATTCAAAATATAGTTGTATACTAAAGACACAGAGACAGGGAGGAGCAAAGTGGTTCAACAGAACATGAATACTTATAAAAGGACAATGCTAACCAGGAAGCTAACGTTAGCCTCATGCTATGCTAACTTGGGCTACGCGTTTTTGCTTCTTCTGAACAATCTGCTGAACAAACATCCACCTGATTTAGACTTGACTTATTGGTGTGTGATAAATATGTTTATAATCCACCAAAAAAAAGAGAAAACTGTGATTCTTAAAACTTACTTCAGGTGAAGAGATGCCCAGAAACAGCTTTACATTATAGAAACTTCTTTCCAATGATTAGAAGAATCCTGAACAACAGGGTGTGAAGTGCACTCGCTCACAGACGGAGGTGCTAAATGTCACTTTTGTGCCGGACACTCGAAGTGATTTGTGTCAGGAGGGCACTCACCCATTCCCTCACACATGCTGTACGCTGGTGTGCACAGACGCCGGAGGAGACGGCCGGGTGTCCTGCCCAAGGGCACAACGTGACGCAGTGAAAGACACTGAGGCTGTTTCCAAACTCACTTCCTTCCAGTCCAAGGCTTGAGTCCAAAAAGAGCTGCTAACGGACACACTGCAGAGGGAAAGGTTTGTTCCATATATTTCAGTTACATTCATGAAGTGGGAAGTTACCATTGGTGTTTGGATGTTTTAAATACTTCAAAACGTTATGTTGCCTAAGGCCTGGAGTCTTTAAGGTTTCTAAACGTCACATTGCAGACGTGGGTAAAGTCGTGAGCTGCTCTCGTCTCCACTGCGATGGTTCACAGAGAGAATCAGATACGACTAAAGTTTATGGTAGAGAATATCAGGCTCCAGAGTTTAGCTGCACTGAAAGAATGGGAGATGGGGGGTTGTTCATATTGTGAATATAACTTATGCTACTCTGTCATATTATAATTACACTCCTTTTCAAAACATGATATAATCTAAAAGCACTGGTATAAATAGTTGTGATGCGTAATCTGCAAGTTTCGGTCATCACGGCAATGAATGAAATAGTTATGTTTTGTGTTGACGCTCCACCCACTTCTCATGCCCCCCGCCCCCACCCCTTCATTTTTGACCGGGAAAATAACTTTTACAGATAAACTGCAGCAGCCATCTTGACTTGAACTTCCAGCGCTGACGGTTTCCATAAGGTACTTTTATTTATTTTTAATCTCTTCATATTTACAACATAGACTTTTAAATCAGGGCAAAGTCAAACTGAGTGCTACTTTGCGCTGTAGCTTGCCTGCCTCATTGGTAATGATTAAGAAATGAAATGTTACGCTAAGCTTTTTACTTCTTGTGGTAGAAAAGTGCTGTATGCGCGCAGCGCAGTGCTAATAATGATGGGTGTACATATGACGATTTTAGTGCCTGAGTCGAACCTCTCTTATGATAGGGAAAATCTTTGTCTGTGGGTCGTATAATGAGCCAGGGCAAAGATTATTTTAAAAGAAAGTTCACCGGCGCTGTTATGCCAAAGACGTAATTTCCCGGTGGTTGTAGCTACTTCCGCTCCAGGCTGTGTGTCTCGCACTCGCTCACTTCACCCGGGTAGAGGAACCGCTGCCTGTATCACCCGACAGTAAGCTTGTCTACCTGTTAACCCCGCTCTTAAAGACGCGCCACTGAGAGCGATGAACCACATGTGTTCTGGCACTGTGACTGAATAAAAGTTATACCGCTGTATATTAGGACATGGTCACTTTTAGGTTCATAAAGTAGCTAGCGGCAGCAGCTAATGGATCAGTCTGCGCACAACAAAGTTACGCTTAGACGGTGCGCAACTCTATGAACACCAAACTCATCTACGTTTTGCTATGATTGTAGCCTTCATATTTGACAATAACCGCCTGAAACGTGAGTGCATCTACAAGCTAAGCTATAAAGCTAACGGATAGCTCTACTTTACAGTGTGTCTGAGGCTAATCTGACCGGGTAGCTGTCCATGACTTCGGGCTGCTCACAGGTAAGTGTTCTGACGTGGTTTCTGCTAATCACCGTTAACGTTGGTAAACTAAAACTGAACAGAAGTTTACACATCTATTTGAACTATATGCCAAACCATTTTGAAGCTTTTGGCCACTCACTGTCGCTAGAATAAGTCCTACACCAATCTTTGGTTTAATTGCTGTAGGGTGGCGTATTCTGGCTGTATTCCTATAAATCATCAATACAAGTTTAAAATCTATATATCATATTTTTAATACCCTTTTACCATTTTAGTTCAAGTAGAAGACAGTATATCTTCTGTTAAAAAATCAGGTTCTGTATAGAACCTGATTTTATGTTTTTAATAGGAATACTGTCTCTGTCCACACTTTACTGTGATGATACTGACGTTCTAAAACAAAATGTAGTCAACTAGGTTTTGTGCTAAGAGTATGATCCAGATTGTAAACTGCCAATCAAATCAATCAACCATTAAAATTTGCACTACAAATGTGGCTTGAGTTAATTAATATAACGTTTACATGTGTTCTCGTAAATTGTAGCTGTTAAATATCGACAACAATTGGCCTTGTGTGTTAGGTTTTATGGTTAGATAGAATTGTGCCAGATATGTGGGGTCAAAAGTAAACAATGCGATCACATGCACAGGACGGCGATACGTAGCAATGTCGGCCTTTTCCACACAGTATTTCTTCTGCTTGAGCCTCATTATCAAAGCAACAATGCATTAGTACAGTAGTCCTGTCAAAAGTTTTGTCTTAGGTGATGTTTGAAGTGTGTGTCTATTCCATTCACAGCACAAGGTGCAGCTGACAAGACTGGAGTAGGAACTGGGGCGGAGCTGACACAGGTACTGGAGGGGCTAGGGGGCCCTATGTGAAACACAAGCACAGGAAGTTCACTTTAAGTAAAAAATTACTTGAATAAAAAGTTATGCCTGCAGCTACAGAGTGGTAAAGAAGTCAGTTTTGGTAATCCCATGAAAGCTGCACTGTATGTTTGCTTCCTGTGTTTCGTGAATCACCCAGACCCTGTTACAGACAACAAACTAATGTTTCTATTGTATTCTGTTTTTTATTTTTTGAATCGATACCGTCGTAATAATACCTGATTGAAATAAAAAAAGAAAATATAATTTGGCCCTGAAATGCAGGAAATTATGTATGAAATGTATAAAATATGCACTGTGAAAAACGATTATGCTAGCTCTAATAATTACAGTGATATGTCCAAAAACACAGAAATGCGTAAAAGTCTTCACCATAGTAGGGTGCACACAGGTTTAGCTCTGAAACAACTCCATACCTTTACCTGTCATTTGTGCATCAGTATTCTGATGCACAAATGAAAAGTTAGATTTTTTCTTTTCTTTCTTTTTTGTGATAATACTGATAATAAGTTTATGCACTATGTTTGTCTTTTTTCAGATTAACGCTGAGTTCAAGAGACTGACAACCATCCCTCTTCAGTCCCGTTTCCTCTCTCAGTTGGACATCTTATCTAACAAACTCCTGGCCCTGTTTAAGAAGAGGGGAGGACAAATTGGAAAGAACTGATGAAATCCATGACCGATGTAAGAAGTGTAACATATTTTCCAAATTTATGTTTAATACTAGTGTCCTCTGTGATGTAGCTAAATCAACTTTTTGAATCTTTAATTGTGTTATAAACTTTGCCAACTATTTTAAACTCCTGGTTCACTAGTTCAGTCCGTCCATTTTGAGTAATCTTGTTTGCAGTGGTTGTTTCTTCACCTGATTAAGCACATTTTTTAGATATTGTATAAACATACAGTATGTATTATACTATATTTTATATATGATCATAGATCAGTGGTTCTTAACTTAAAGTTCACACACAAATGGTACCTCATAAAATAGTGACTTTCCAAATAGCACCAGGATAGCACCTGAATATAAATAAACTTTATCGATCCTTTTCAGAAAATTATGCTTTTGCAGCTGCACACACAAACTGCACATTCATACAGATCATCATTCAGATATTGTTAAAGTACTGTTAATAAGCGATTATCAGCCGTAGAACTGTGTTATGAATACATACAATACAATTATAATTGAAATTTACATTAAATATTTTAATGAGTATACCGAATTATAAAATGTGATCAAGGGTATTGGCGTAACAGCCGAAAAATCTTAACCAGACAATGTATTAATTTAGGACCAACTCTGTTACTATGTTCGAATTGTTTGGCTGAAATACTGGGAATACTGTTCATGTTCTGTTAAAACCTGACCAATTCGGCTCCATAGTTTGGGGGGAATGTGCAATCATAAATGTCCGGCAGCAGTTAAGAGTGGGGCAGGGCTAGGAAAACGGACAAGAACCTCAAAAGAGACGGCAGCGGGCTGGAACGGTACATTCAAGGCCATTTGCACGCATTATCAGACCTTATTACTACACTCAACAAAAATTTAAACATAAGTTTTGTTTTTGCTCTCATTCTTCATTGGGTCATCTCCCTGTCTTTTAGCAGTTGGGAGAGGCAAACAAGCAGGTTTTGGTAAATCTATCTGCTCAAATAAATATTCACTCGATATAACTAGTATTTTTTAAGTAAAGTGTGCTCTATTATTACCAAAAATGATATATGCAAATTTACAAAAGCTACACACTGAGCTTCTACAATGTCATTTATTGAACTAATAATTTTGGAAATATTTAAGAATCCAGTAGTTTTTCTTGTTTTCCAGATTTTATTCTTTATTTGTATTCCATGTCCTTGTATAGTGACTGCGTTTTAGATTTACATGACCCATTTGTCACATTTGGCACAGGTATTACTACAGTATATACCACATTATACATCTTTTTTTATAGACGTTGTGAAGAGTGTATCCTGGTTAATGTATTAACTTTTTGTTACTTTGCAGAGAAACAATGAAGCAGACTTTGAGGACTACACAGAAAACACTACAGTGGGAATCTTCACTGCCAAACAACATGCAGCCCTGTCAAAACCAGATGACATTGGAATAATCCTGGAAGGCCAAATAGTCATCCAAGAACTGGACAATGTTCCGTTGGCTATTGCCCTCCTCTTTGGACTGCTGTATGCCTTAAACATGGACTACCCTCCACAACAGAGGTATTTCTTTGAAGTAGTCCAAAAGGTGATTATGGAGCTTGATGGGGGCACTCTTTCCAGGAAAGCTCAAGTCCTGAAAAATCGGCTCCTTGAATAGGGGTTTAGGAGGTTCACCGTTTCAACTGGATTTTAGGCCTCATCAGTGCTTGTTTGAGAAGAAAGTTATTGGTCTTTGTAATTTTATCACATTTGCGACTTTTTTTTTCTTGTGAATGGAAGTCATGCCATTAGTTACATTTATTTAAATGTAGTTAGTTAATGAACAATTGTGGTTTATACTAAGCGTTCAAACTAGGGCTGAAACAACTAATCGATTAATCGACAACTAATCGATTATTGAAATAGTCGACAACTATTTTAGTAATCGATGAATCGTTTTCTGGTTCACACAGACTCAAATAGAGCAAAAATGACATGAAAATGTAGTATTTTTGATGAAAACCTACTTTGTTTTTATAGTTAGGGTCTGTAGTGTTTTGTACATTGTAAATTTCATGAATATCTGTCTGTGTCTCATCCAATCAGAAAGCAGAATTAGCACGAAGAGCCTCCAACAAACATTCACTTTAAGTTTACGCCATCAATACGTCCTCAAGTGGTGCCACTTTAGCCTTTTCTGATTAAAAAAAAAAAGAAATAATAAATTTTTTCTACACAATTCACAGCCAAGCGATTACTCGATTAATCGTAAAAATAATCGATTACAAAATAATCGTTAGTTGCAGCCCTAGTTCAAACACTTGGCATAATGTCTTAAAGGAGACATGCAAAACAAAGTTTTTAGAGGTTTTATCAATGTTTAAAATGTCAGTGCCAAAATTGTACCTGGAGAACTGTTTTACTAAATGCAGTTTACAAGTATGTTTACTTTAATTGTTTCAGTTACTGCTGAAGTGTTCCAATCTGTAGTTCTTGGATAATGCATATAACTTTCTAAGCAGTTAAGTGAATACAATAGGATGGAATGGAGTTTTCTTTCCCACTTCTTCCCGTAAAGGCAAAATCTAAATCCTGACCAGTCTTGTGGGTAACTTGTCTGCTCCCTTGAAACTTGACATTATGACATCTAAAATATCAACGCTGAAGCACCCAAAAGTGTTTTTCAGCCTCAATTGTGTGCACTTTAAGTTGAAATGTGAAGTTTTTAAATGTGAATTTTTAAAAAAAATGATTTTTTCGTTTAGTATATTGAAATATTCCATTGTTTTATTCTGAAATTTCCACTTATGATCCATGTTCACAATTTGTTTAATGTTGCACATTTGTCTTCATTAAATCGGTTTGTTATAATTTATGAACGAGCACTATTTTGATTTATAGGTCAAAACTCCTAACGTTTGTAGTGTGAAGTAGTTTATTTTAGACTCATTGTGTAAAATGTTAAACCAAATGATGTAATATATAATACGTCAATATATGACGCTAACGTAACAAAAATACAAATAATGAATACAAATGCTTTATGCATAGATACAATGGGTAAAATGCGAAAGTGAAACATGTTTTATTTTAAAGTTAACAGGATTTTTTTACGCTCAAATAGGATGTATTTAAAAAGAAGGAAAATCATGATTTTATTTGAAGTGAAGATGAAATTATCACGCTCAAAGATTATGTATTTATTTTGAAGCTGAAACATAATTTTATTTGTAGCTAAAAAGCTGAAATTTTCATTCTCAAATAGTATGAATGTATCTGGAGGATATTACGTTAACACATTTTAAAACCACAACAAGACATTATTGCGCGCAACCCACTGTCGGTAATTTTTTTACGCTTTCTCAGCGACCTTTTTCTTTCAGTGTGAGCCGAGCGGTGTTTATTTACACAGAAAAGTGCAGGGAGAGTCGTGTAAAAGGCAGAGTCAGACCCGCTCAGGCCTCACTGAGCTCACTGAGATATCAGACTCTGCACTTCTGTTTAACCTCTTAACCTCTACCTCAACTGAGCACATTTTCTCAGGTTTAGACAAATCTAAACGAGGAGGAAAACGCAACAAAAACGGCAAATAGGAGCAACAGAAAAGTGGCTAAAATGTGACGTCAACGCAGCAATAACATGAGGAAAAAGCTCCATTTAGATTAATTTTTATAGGTCTTAGCTTTCAAATGAGGCGTGGCCTATAGGCTGTGACCTTATGGATTTGGGTAAAGCTGAACTGGAGAAAATGCGGCCTGTTAAAGCGCGGGGTTAAGATTAATTAAAAAGTAACCGATAAACCCATAATAAAATACTTTCTTAAAAATAAAAGTAAGTTTTTAAGTCATCCTTTATTCATCTCTGTAGTGAAATGTGTTCTCTGCGTTTGACCCGTCCTCGATGCCAGCGTGGGCCGGCGCCCTGGGACCTCCATGATGTGGAGCCGGGCTGGTGGTCAGGAACAGCTGGCTGGAGGATTCACCTATTGCACATGTTTTTACCACTGACCTACGCAGACACGGGGAGAACATGCACACAGACACTTAGATCTTTGTATCGCTTGTGCTTGAACAAAACAACTATGGGATTATGGGTAAAACACATCAGTGGCTTCAAAGTTATATTACAAACCGTGAGCAGTATGTACATATCAACAGGTTAGATTCTGAATGTAGAGAGGTCATATGTGGAGTTCCGCAAGGGTCTGTTTTAGGGCCATTGCTTTTTATTTTGTTTATTAATGACACTTGTGACTCAACAAACAGGTTACATGTCTTTAAATTGGGACAAAACAAACTATATGATTTTCAGTAATCATAGCAAAACTGATAATGTGAAAATTACAATTGATGGAGTCGGTATAAAAAGAGTCAAGGAAGTTAAGTTTCTAGATGTTGTTTTAGACGGAAAATTAAATTGGAAAACGCATATTGACTATGTAAAAAGAAAGGTCAGCAAAAGTATCGGCATTTTATATATAATTAGAGATTTGTTGGATTGTAGCTTGTTGAGTATGTTTTATTCCTCAATGATTCTCCCATATTTCAGTTATTGTGCTGAAGTCTGGGGTAACACATATACTTGTACCACCAAGCCCTTGTTCCTGCTGCAAAAAAGAGCAATTAGAATCATCAGTAAGAAAGGTTACAGAGAGCCCACTTATCCTTTATTTATTGAAAATAAACTTCTTAAATTTAAGGATCTCGTCGACTTAAAAATGTTGATTATTATGTGGAAAGCTAAACACTAAAAATTGCCGTATGATGTTCAAAGTAATTTTGTTGCACAAGACGTTTCCCATAGAAGAAAATATAATTTTCTGAATATGTTTGCAGGAACATCGTTGAAACGGAAATGTCCGTCTGTTTATGGAGTTAAACTGTGGAAATCTTTAAGTGTGGAATTTAAATGTTGTACAAGTGTTTACAAATTCAAAAACATGTACAAAGACAAAATTCTGAGTGATTACGAAAAAATGTAAAACACTTGAACTGTGAGACAAATGAAGCTGTTTTGTTATGTTTGACCTGGTGAGGAGCTGGGGTAGAATGACGGGGATTCTGACTGATTTCATTTCGTTGTAAAGTTGCTAATGGGAACAGATATTACAAGATTAATCTTCCCTTTGTTCCTTTTTGTTCATGTAAGGATGAAAAGAAAAACAAAAGTATTGTGTAATGACATGACATGAACAAATAAATAAATAAATGAAATAACTTTCTGTGGGACAGTGAAGATTGTTGAAAGTTAAACATTGTGTCAGGCTGGGGGGCGGAGCTCTTGTTTCTCTCTCTGGTGAGTCCTGTGCCTCTGCAGGATCCGTCACTGGCCTGAAATCTTAATCAGTCGGAGCTCGAAGACGCTCACAAATCCCGGTCCGAGGCGGATCGTCAGCGCCGCGATTTATGGAGCGAAAATGTGCCCGAGCGCGTTCACTTAATCACGGCGGAAAAGGGGGAAGAATCGATCGTGGGATTTTAAGCCCGGCGCTTCTCAGGTGACCCGACATTAACCGGGCACTAACCATTACGCTCCCAGTCAATAATGTTAATCCGGACTTGGGGACACATGTGTATTCATACGGTGACTTATGTGGGGTCGTGCATTAGTGGGGACGCGGCGGGCTGGGGGAGTGAGGTCAGCGTGGTGGGACAGTGATGCTGACTGTCCCTCACACTCCCCCCTCGCTCTGATCGAACATTAGCGCCGCAGAACTGAGCGCACTGGCCTCGCTTGACACGCCGCGTCACTTAAGGCAAAAAAGATGGCGCTAATTTTTTGCTCTCTGATCTCGGGGAAATGATCATGGCGGCCGCGAGTCGTTCCGTCTTCCAGAGTCACGGCGAAGGAAACGAGGACGTGGAGAATATAGTCCCACATGTTTTTGTCCTGTGTCCTGACGCTGAGGTTTCCCTGGTTTACTCTCTTTACCCAAATCTAAAATATTTGATCATAGTTACATTGTTACAACATGAAGTGCATTCTTATCCATAAACGTCACTCACAGTAGATGTTTTATGGGTCATCACGGCTCCAGATGCAGCACAAAGCAGTGCCCGGTCACATGACTGGCACATGGTGAAAATACTGCATCAGCAATTAAACTAACGAGGAGGCCGCTTCTTACTGACCTGTGGAGAGCGGCTCCTGCAGGATGTCTTCAGTCATTGTCTGAGGTTTTCATTTTTGTTTTTGCATTGACTTTTTATTTTTGTCCATAAAATTGGTAGCGAAATTATTTGAATGTTGTATTTTTCCCCTCGATAATCGCTCCGTGTCTGAAACTAACCCTAAACAAGTCAAAACAGGGAGTGTAAGTTTAACCTTTGGTGAAGTTGTGAGGCCTTAAAGTTTTTAAAGGAGGTCTTTAAAGGAGGTTCCTGCAGACCCTGTGCTCGTAGCCTCAGGTAAAGCTGCTCCACTTTAGTCCAAACTCTCTTTAGTTTAACAGAAAGTGTCGTCTATGACACGGTAAAAGTAAAGCTTCGTCATCGTTTCTGCTTCTCATTTCCTGATCCATGAGAGATTTAAAAAGTTCCTCAGCGGCGCAAAAACAAAACAAAAGAACAGGCGGCATTTCTGCTGTAAACTCTTTATTAATGTGGGTCGGGTTTGTCTTTGGGTCAGGTTTGTCTTTGGGTCGGGTTTGTCTTTGGGTCAGGTTTGTCTTTGGGTCGGGTTTGTCTTTGGGTCAGGTTTGGGTCGGGTTTGGGTCAGGTTTGGGTTTGTCTTGTGTTTGGTGCGTCTCTACTGTTTTACTGTTTGGTTCCTCGTGTCGCCGCTGAGCTTCTGTCTGCGTCTCATTCCTTTCAGTCCATTTCTCTGTCCAGTCTTCCAGTTCCTTTTCCGCTGCACAGACTCTGGTGATTCACTGCTGTGTGATTAAGGTGTCATCTGCAGGAAGAGGCTGACGGGTGCAGTGTGGGAGAAGGAGCAGCTTCACAGGAGGTGAGCTCTGCCTGGTTTCTCACGGCTGGGATTGGCCCGTGCAGCCGCAGACCGGCGTTCACGGATCAACGCCTCTCAGTCGGGGCTTGGGTCGGACCGCGAGCCTCCTCTCTCAGCTGTCAGCGAGCTCCGCACCAGCCCGGGACAGCCAGGTCTGTGCGAAGAGTTTAATCGAAGAGAAGATTTGGATATTCCATGCATGGGCACACTCCGGAGAATCAGGGAATGGTCCCAATGTCAGAGCTGTCTCTGAACACACCCTCTGTCCCAGACGAGGACACTGTGACCAGAATATCAGAGGAGGGAATGTTCATCACAAAGCTCTTCCATAGATTCATTACATTACATTAAAATGTTTGACGCTAAAATGAATCTCTCTGTGCGTGTGTTTCAGGTTCTTCTGTAAATCCCCTGACACACGTTACAGATACAGACGCTTCACACAAACGATAGAGCAAGTGTTAAACTAATAAATACATTTGTCTTTGAGCTCATGTGTCGATCGATTTATTCAATCATTTATTATTTATTTTTGAATTGAAAATGTTGTTTTTCGTTTTCAAGGCAATTCAAATGTGATGAATGAAATACAGCCCTGTAATGAACTCGATTAAAACGTTTAAAAACATAAAAATACTGAGATATGTTTTTACTTGAGTTGATGCGTAACTGTCTGGTCTTTGTGTGTGCCCTCAGGTCAAGACCAAAGATGTTGTTAGCATTTAGCCTCTCCTCCTCTGTGGGGCCAAACGGGGGTGACGTTAGAAGTGACCGAGCTCTTCTACGTTTCCTCTATTTAATACAGTTATGTGAGTCTTTACATGATCCAAGTCCAGTTACACAAAGTTAAACATGTGGATTTTCTAAGTGGATAAAAAGAGGAACTATATTGACTGAGCGCACGCACAAAGACCAGACAGTTACGCATCAACTCGTCTAAGCTCAGGTGTCCTGTTCTTTTAAGAAAAGGGGCTCAAAGCACCTGAAACAAATGTAAATCACAGAATAATATGTAGTATGTTTAAAAAAGGTTAACAATCGCTTAGGTTAAAATTGTGATCGTGTATCGAATCGAGAAGTTCCTAAAAGTTCCCAACAAGATCTGTCAAATCTTATTCAGGCTTTGGAACCAAACAGCAGCTCTGTCTCCAGAAACACCTTTGGTTTTATTTCTGAAAAAGATGAATTGCTGATGACAGACACAACAGGACAGTGTTATATTTAAAAAGCCCTGTAAGAGTGAAGGTTCTTCTGGAATGTTTCAAACAGGGAAACGCATCAACAGCAAAGTTAGAGTAAACAACCATTTTAATATAATATTTTAACAGGACTGATATTCACACTTTAAAAACGTATTAGTGAATAAAATCTTGCGCCACCACTTGCTCTGATAAATCCTTTCTCTTTGACTGTAGTGCAGAAAGCTTTCCCTGTGTGGCTCTGTTGTTGATCCGGTTCATGAACGTCACATCACGACGCCGCGTCCTCAGCGTCTTCTCGGAGGAAAAGCGCTGGTCCTTCAGAAATAAGCTGGAAGGCTGTTTGGTGTCGATCCCAAACTGCCTCAGTGCTCTGTGCTTTTCTATCAGGAGCCACTCACTGTGATTACAGCATTTGTCTAAGAACTGATCACAGCTTCAGCTCTGAGGGAAACCTGCTGAGCTACTTTTATGGACCCAAAAGTGAGCCACTTACGCCTCAAAGCCTCCGCCTGTCAAAGGTCCTTCACCTGATTTATTTCTCGTGGTGGAATACGATCTCCCGTGTCCTTCGGTGCGTCGTTAAAGCAGATATTGCTCAAGAAACACCTTTTTCATCAGGCGTGGACTCACAGTAGGACAGGGCTGCTGTTAATAATAGGTGACGAGTGAATGAAGTCACTGAGCGTTTCCTCGACATGTTCATGTCTCCACTGAGGTCAAGAAATCAGAAACAACTTCCTGTTTTCCTTCATCTGTGCGCCGTGAAGTCCAACTCAAACTGTAAGTAAATGTAAGTATTTATTTTCCATCTTTTAATGACGAGTCTGGAGCTTGACCTTTGTGTCGTTAATGAAGTCTCCAAACTGAAACACTGAGGTTAAAGGTAGAGCAAGAGTTTTGTCAAAAAGATTAGAAAGATCAAACTCTAAAAGCCATCACGAGTATCTCCAAAGACTCACCTCATGTGGATTAATGAGAACACTTCCTATTGGCTTATTCCGCACATGTCACATGACCTGACCTGAGCTTAGTTCTGTGAGTTACGGTTACTCGACTGTCGAGTTCCTGTTACAGGTCAGAGGGGGCAGCAGATACTGTTCTGCCTCATGAAACCTCCAGTAGTTTGTTTGAATTCTGAATAACACCCCCTGTCTCTATAGTGACCAAGTAAACTAAGATTATTCAGTATTTATTAGTTTGTTCAAAATGAAGCTAAAATACTCTCAAACCTTTAACTGAAAAACATCATTAAATCTAACTGTCCTTATTCATATTGACCTTGTTCTCAGTTTCACTTTCTTTGTTAACCTCTTAAACCAAAGAAAAACGCAACAAAAAAGTCACTATCAGTTGTGTCGGTCTTAGCTTTCAAATGAGGCGTTACTCTGGCCTATAGGCTGTAAACTCCAGTCGCTTTAGATTTGGGTAAAACTGAACCAGAGAATCAGTTTGACTCGCGCTGCAGCAGCTGAGAGAGCGAGGGTTTCCTTTAACGTGATGAACACAATGTAACCGCCTTAACCACATGGTCTCCAGGTCAGCTTTACCCAAATCTAAACGCTCACAGCCTCTAGCCCAGAGTAACGCCTCATTTGAAAGCTAAGACCTGCAAAACTCATCTAAACGGTTCTTTTCTCGTCTTGTTGCCGCCTTGTCGTCACTTTGACATTTCTTTTTTGTTTCGTTTTTGTCGAAGTTTTGTCGCTTCTTTGACACTTTTATTCAAGAAGTTTTAGATTTGAGTAAAGCCAAACTGGAGAACGTGAGTTTGACTGAGGCAAGAGCTGAGAGGTTAAAAATCACCCGTAGGCTTCGTTCAGGTCTGTAGGTTCAGGTCTGTAGGTTCAGGTCTGTAGGTTCAGGTCTGTAGGTTCAGGTCTGTAGGTTCAGGTCTGTAGGTTCAGGTCTGTAGGTTCAGGTCTGTAGGTTCAGGTCTGTAGGTTCAGGTCTGTAGGTTCAGGTCTGTAGGTTCAGGTCTGTAGGTTCAGGTCTGTAGGTTCAGGTCTGTAGGTTCAGGTCTGTAGGTTCAGGTCTGTAGGTTCAGGTCTGTAGGTTCAGGTCTGTAGGTTCAGGTCTGTAGGTTCAGGTCTGTAGGTTCAGGTCTGTAGGTTCAGGTCTGTAGGTTTAGTTCAGGTCTGTAGGTTCAGGTCTGTAGGTTCAGGTCTGTTGGTTTTTCAGGTCTGTAGGTTCAGGTCTGTAGGTTCAGGTCTGTAGGTTCAGGTCTGTAGGTTCAGGTCTGTAGGTTTAGTTCAGGTCTGTAGGTTCAGGTCTGTAGGTTCAGGTCTGTAGGTTCAGGTCTGTAGGTTCAGGTCTGTAGTCTCTACAGCACAAAGGGAGCGGAGCTGCTTAACACGATTGTCGATTTGTTGTGAAAAGCGGCCGCGGGAAATCAATACAATATCAGTCGGGTCCATTAGCCTGATTAAAAAGACAGGAGGGGGAGGGGGGAGAGCGAGGGGGCGGGGCCAGGCTGCGAGCTAAACAACTTTATCTAACGGATTATACGGGAATAAGAGCTGCCACGGCGGGACAGCTGCGGATGAGCCACACACGGCCCGCAGTGTCAGCCACGCCTCTGTCAGACTGCCCCAGGGCAGCTGCACGGACTAAAGTGAATGTTCGATATAACTGTGATAAGACTTTAGAAAGCTTTATGTTTGTCAAAGTGAGTATGAATCTTATTTTGGTCAAACATTGTTGATGTTTTCTCGTGTCTTGGTTTTGTTTTTCATGAGAAGATGATTTTTCCTGATGGAGCAGATTCTGCTCAGAGTCAGTCACTACATTCACTACATTCACTACATTCACTACATTCACTCAGCTGTTTGACTCAGTGGCTCCTGATGCTCTGCAGGAGGGTGGGGTTTTCAGGACTCTGCAGTGTCCTCCTGTCCTCTCTGTCCTCTCTGTCCTCTGTGTCCTCCTGTCCTCTCTGTCCTCCTGTCCTCTGTGTCCTCCTGTTGCACTCGCGCTCTGAATAGACTCCACAACAAAAACATCTTCCTCCTCACGATCCAAAATCAGCCGTTTTTCCAGTGGCCTTTTATGGGACGGGCATAAAGGTGTCCTTGTCCTTGTGCCCCTGAAAGGCCTCAGTGTCCTGATGTGCCGAGGTGAGCGAGCTAAACGTCTTTTGTCCCAGCGCGTCCCGCAGAGAGACGGGACTCTTTTCAGTGTCCGGGACGAGCGTATTCAGAGGGAAACATGAGCCGCCGCGGGCCCCAAACATTTGTGCTGCTGTGTTACTGCTCTGTCCCGGGACACCCCACACAGGACATGCCCCGCCCCCGGACAGGACAGGAGACACGAGAGAGGACGGCACGACAAGAGACATCCCACACAGGACATGCCCCGCCCCCGGACAGGACAGGAGACACGAGAGAGGACGGCACGACAAGAGACACCACATACAGGACATGCCCCGCCCCCGGACAGGACAGCCCAGGACATGCTCAAACACCATGAGCCACTGTGTATTGGGCCTGTCCTGGACTTTATAATCAACTGTTCTCATTTGGGCTGAACTTAAAGACACTTTTTCTTAGGGGTGGGCGGTTAGCGCTCTCGCTTCACAGCTAGAAGGTCCCAGGTTCGATTCCCACCGGGACGGGGCCTTTCTGTGTGGAGATGCATGTTCTCCCCGTGTCTGCGTAGGTTTCCTCCAGGTACTCCAGTTTCAACTACCACTAAAAACATGTACAATAGGTCAGGATGAATGATGTGTGAATGCATGGAGGTCAGAGGGACTGTTGGTGCAGATGTGTGCAGATGTGACAGCTCTTCTGTCAGTCTCCCCCAGGGGAAACTGAAGCTACTAAGGTAGTTTATCACCACCGAGTCTGGAGTGAATGTAAAACGCTTTGTGACAATGTCTGTGAAAGGCGCTATATAAATTGATTGATTGATTGATTTTTTATTTCGAGCTGCACAACACAGGCACAAAAGCCAGAAATGATATTAAAAAATAAATAAATAACATTCAAGCTGGAAAAGGAGTGTGAAGAAGACAAGCTTATTAACTCCCTCCCCTGTTCATACACTTAAATAATAATGTGGTTGCAACAATAACACTGTTTAGTTCTTATCATCTTACAAAACAATTAACAATTAAGTTGGTTACACATTTACCGGTGCAACAATGCATTACATTGTTACTCAATGTAATGCATTGATCTTTAAATAAAGATCTTCTTCTTCTTCTATTGTCAGTGTTCACATCACAGGTCGAAGCACTGATCCCAAACAGATAAAGCCAGTGTAATGTAACCTCTGCTCGTCCTCTCTCGCCTCGGCTTTGACTTCAGCGATCTGTGTCCGAGTCTCATTCCTTATTTGATGATTACTTATATGGTTTATTCGCTTCTTTTCCCTCTGATGCGGCGGCTTTAAGAGCTTCGAGGAGCCTCGAAACGGGGCAGAAAAATATCGAGATACTGATTTCTGACAACAGTCCCATCGTGTTCATGAATCTGTGTTCGTGACTTCTTCCTGTCCTCCACAGATCAGGTGTTGATTGTGGCCCATGTGAGTGAAGGAACTGGAACACAGAGCGTCCAAAACATGCTCAATGGGGGACATTCACAATGCCATCAATAAAATACGCCTGTGTTTCCGTATCCATATCAACAACCCGATCACTTTAGTCAAAGTCATGTTTTTTCTGACTAAAATTGGACTAAAACTAAATGAATAGTTGTTTATGAGGCTAAAACTATTACTAACATTAGTGTTGACTCATATTATTAATCCTCTGCCAAAGGAGCAGCTTCGTTCATGAGGACCCTGATTAAATATGATTATAATAAATATTATGAAGGTAAAGTCGACTGCATTGATGTGTAAAGTTGAAGAGAATGATTTAACTAAAACTTGACTAAGATCCGTTAGTTCTCTGATCCGGGTCAAAGAAGTGAACCCTGAAAACTCTGGGTTCAGGCGAATTCTGAAGCAGATCATTTGGTTTGTGAACGTGACTGAGCCAGAGAGCGGAACAAAACCAGGAAGCGTCTGCTACAACCAAAACAAACACACGAGAAACGCAAAGACAGACAATCACTACATCATGGAATGTACGACTCGCTAAAAGCTAACAGAGATAACACGGAGTTTACACCAAACAAAGCCATGACTCGTAAATGCCAGGCAGAAACTTTTCATATAAACAGAGGCCAGAGAGCAAAGACCTGATCACATCCTTTTAAGTCTCAGGTGTGAGTGTGACCTAAGACTAGAACTACATTAAACTGAACTCTTTTATAACATCTGTATCTGCGGCTGTTCTCAAAGCAAGGAAAGTTTATTTGTAGAGCACAATTCAAAGTGCTTCACAGTTGCATAAAATTACAAGAAAACATCAACATACTTTCAGGTTTCATATGCACGGGTAAAAAGAGCTGTTTTCAGCCTGGATTTGAACATTGTCAGAGTTGAGGCCTGTCTCACATCCTCATGAAGACTGTTCCAGATTTGAGCTTTAGCCTCAGCGTGTTTAGTCCTGACTCTGGAACCACCAGGAGACCCCTCCCTGAGATGGTTCATACGGCTCTAACATGTCAGAGATGTGCTTTGGTGCTAAACCATGAAAAGACTTGTAACAAGCAGAGCTGTTTTAAATTCTATTCTCTGAGTGACAGGAAGCCAGTGCAGAGACCGGAGCACTGGACTAATGTGGTGGTATTTCCTGGTTCTTGTCAGGACTGGAGCAGCAGCGTTCTGGATGTTCTGCAGCTCTAACAGCTCGTTTAGAAAGGCCAGTGAGCAGCCGTTACAGTAGTCTAACCTGCTGGAGACAAATGCATGGATGAGTCTCTCTAAGTCTGGTTTTGACACTATTCCTCTGATCTTAATGTTCTTCAGATGGTAAAAAGCTGATGATGTTATTGCTTTGATGTGGCTGTTTAAGTTCAGGTCTGAGTCCATGATTACTCCTAGATTTCTAACCTGATTATTTGGTTTCAGAGCGAGAGACTCAAGGTGACTGATAACACTTTGTCTTTGTGTCTGTGGGCCAAAGACAATGATCTCAGTTTTGTCTGAGTTTAGTTGGAGGAAGTTGTTTTGATGTGTTGTATCTACAGACTCACCTGAGTGTCATCTGCATATGTGGTCACATTATTGTTTCATTATTGTTCTCCGTTTGAGGAAATGAGGAATCTCCTGCAGACAGACCCTGATACAGAAGGAGCAGCAGACTACAGTAAAGTAAAGCAGCATATCCCAGGCCGTATGTGCCGGTGTGTGAATCAGAAAGCCGCTCGGCGTGGCGGTCACGGGGCTAACGCTGAATTGTGCCTCGCTGTGATTGATATCCCACAGCGGCGCCGGCGAATGCTGCACTCGTATCAAGTGTTTGCTCGAAGCCGTGTATGGAAATGTGCGGCGCGATCGGCAGAAATGGGAAAGATTAACCGTGGGCTGGGGATAAGCGAGCGCAGTTAGCCTCGCGCTTCCACGGACGCCATAATCAGAGCGCGGCCCCTTCACGCTCGCCCGTATGAATATTTCACACCAGACGATGAGTTTTCCTCTGGCCTCGTCCCCTTTAGCAGCAACAACATCACACAGAGGAGGAGACACAACTACCACAGCAGGCACGACTGTTCCTCCAGGTCGGCTTTACCCAAATCTAAAAAATACATAACATAGCAACAAAAACGAGGCTGAAAACGCAACAAAAATCAATGGAAAAAAAGCGATGAAAATCCACAACTCGACAAAAGAGCGACAAAAAAAGTGCCAGAAAAGCAACAAAAGGGGCGACAACATGGCGTTACTCTGCTGCTCTCCAGTCCACTCCAAATCTAAAAGCTTCTGGACTGGACAGCAACAGAGTAACGCCTCATTTGAAAGCTAAGCCCTACAAAACTGATCTAAGCTTCTTCCTTGATTTTCATTGCTTGTTTGTTAATGTTTTGGACGCATTTTTGTGTAACTGTAATAAAGGCACAAAACGTGAGGGAAAAGCTTTTTAAATGAGTGTTATTCTGGCCCATAGGCTTTAACCTTTTAGATTTGGGTAAAGCAGAACTGGAGACGCTGCAGGTGAACTTTTAATGAACATTATATAAATATGAGGAAAATGTGTTTCCTGTCATTTTGTTTTCTTTTAAACATGTGATGTTTTATGCACAAAAGATGATAGAGCCGTGCAAAAAGTCATCTTTAAATAAGAACATTTGTCCCTGATTTGAGTCTGATTTCAAGAAGCAACTACAAAATAATAACAGTTTTCAGTGCAGGGATTTCCATCTGGGGTCAGTCTCTACAAGGAAATGCCTTCAAGGAGGAGTCAGCGAAAGGAAGTGGTTTAGTGTTAATAATAATAATTAGGGCCGGGACTTTTTTCGATTAATTGCGATTAATTAATTGCATGAGGTTTAGTGCGATTAAAAATATTAATCGAAATTAATCACACTTTGCTTTCCACACTTCAGTTTCCTTTTTTCTGCAGACGCACAATTAATGGCAATATTGCACTGGTCTGTTGGACTTGGCTGAACAAAAATAAACAATATTTTGTTGCTTAAGTTTATGTATTCAGTCATTATTCAATGGTATACTAAAAATCCTTATGAAAAAACTTACTTCTCACTGTTCTCAGGTCAAATATTTATATGCGATTAATTTCGATTAATTAATTACAAAGCCTCTAATTAATTAGATTATTTTTTTTAATCGAGTCCCGGCCCTAATAATAATAATAAATAAATCACATTTGGCCTTGTTTGTTCAGTAAATCAGAATTACATGTTCAAAAAAATCCTACTGAGAAACATGTAGTTAATGTTGTTAATCTGACGGAGCTGAAGTGATGTTGCTGCAAAAGTGAAACGAAAACCTCATTTTGTACAAACGGTGGAACGTTTGGAACGGCGGCTCATGCACGTGTGTATTTTCTCCACAGCGTCATCTCGGTCACAGCCTTTCCTGCTACACGTGGATACCAAACATGTCCGTATTTGTGAATGAATAATGATGTTGTAGTTACTTTCAATCTTCACCTCGATCGTCACAAGGATTAGTTTGTAGTTTGTCCCACAAAGGTTTAAGAACAAGCGCGATGTTTAATAAAGCTGATCCGCTCAGTCAGATCTGAGGCGAGTCTGAGGCAGCTCATATTCACACATTTACCAAATGAACAGGCTTGAATTCATAATCAGAAACTGTCACTTTGGCTGAAGTTCTGCAGTAGTTGTGTGTTATTGGAACAGTTGTATCTGTGCACTTTGAGCCTCACGGTTTAGAAGGACGTCCTTAAAGGAGGCTGAAGGTAAAGCAGTCAGCGCTTGTTGAAGTCAGCGCTGCTTTAACACACGCCTCCGCTGACTCACTGAGATCTCCCTCAGGCGACCATCGAAAGCACAAAGTTGTATTTGCACAAGATGGAAGCCTCGCTTTGACCAACACTGTCCTTGCTCCAGGCCCGGGCTCTGCTCAGTGTCCTGGTGCGCTCGGTTATCACCCTGATACTGACGATATGAGCCGACGCCTCGCTCTGTCTGACGCTATTTCTGCCTCCGACCATATTTAGGAACAGACCGTCTGAACTCTTTATGTTTCATTCTCTACCTTTGAATATTTCAGGACATGTTTCTGTTTTCTAATACACGGAGGAGCCTTTGATTTGTCTTTTTGATTTATTTATTATAGGACATTAACCAACAGAATGGTTTCCATCTGTTTGTCAGATATACAGAGGGAAGAACACACAGGGTTAAACATAAAGCAACACTTCTTAAGCCCCGCCTTAACCAAGTGTATTCTCTCCAGTTCAGCTTGACCTAAATCTAAAGGTTTACAGCCTCATTTGAAAGCTAAGACCTACTCATTTAAACTGATCTTTTTCATTGCTCTTTTGCCACATTTCTGTTGCATTTTCGTCCTCACTTTCGTCTCATTTTTTGTCGCCTGTTTTTTCCAGATTTTTTAGATTTGGGTAAAACCAAACAGGAGGTTCAGAGGTCACAGGCGCCTCTTTCATCCCCACACGGGCTGCTCTTCCACAGGGAGTACCCGCGCTCCTCCAGAGGCTCTCTCAGAGGCAGCTGCAGGGTGAATGGGCACAGCTTTGTCTCTGAATGATTACAGGCTGTGCAGCAGGTGGACCGATCACAGACGAGAGCCTTGACCTGGACACAATAACCCGAACACAAGAGCAGCACTCGTCTCTCAAGGACGGACTGCGGCTCCGCTTTAGACCAACTCTTCCTCATAGTCAGGAACATAACAATAACAACGAGAACAACAGTGGGCTGGTGGAGTCTTCCTCCATAACCATGATGAAACCAAATGTGCTGCACAAACATCTGCATCCTGAACACACAGGGCAGAAAAAACACTTATTTTTACCATTTTTTCCAAATGTTTCCCGTTTCTTCCCCATTTTAATCCCGCCCTATTTTGTATCCACTTCTTTACATTTATTTACATATTTTTATTTTAAGTTTCAGACCATTTTTTTATGTTTCCACTTTTTCTTGACATTGTTTTTTTTATTTCAAAACTCTGATACCTCTGAAAACACCTTTAACATATTGTGAAGTCCCAGCCTGGACAGTTTGAAGTCTGCAGATGCTTCTTAAGAGGAGAAGTTGTCGCCACAATGAGAGAAAAATGTGTTTCCCAAATGAATCTATGAAGAAACATTGAATTTCAAACATATCAGTGTAAAACCCTTAAGATGCATCTGGTTTTTAAGCGGGACCAAAACAGTGAACAATTAAGTAAAACACAGGACAAGTTACACAACAGTTACATAGAGGCAAACATAACAGAGGGAAACATCTACCCATCTACGTTCCTCACCTGTGGTCATGAGATCTGGGTAATGACCGACAGGACGAGATCACGGATACAAACGGCCAAAATGAGTTTCCATCACAGGGCGGCTGGGGGTGAGGAGCTCAGTTACCTGCAGGAGCTCGGAGTAGAGTCGCTGCTCCTTCACGTCTAAAGGAGCAGCTGAGGCTCAGGCATCTGTCTCGGAGCCTCCTGGTCGCCTCCCTCAGGACGTGCTCCAGGCATGTCCTATTGGGAGGAGGCCTCGTGGAAGACCCAGGACACGCTGGAGGAGGTGTGCGTGGAGAAGGAAGTCTCTCTGCTCAGACTCCGTGACCCGGCCCCGGATAAAGAGGAGGAAAATGAATGGATATGTTCAGTTACCTCCTTATTTATTTATTTATTTATTTATTTATTTATTTATTTATTTATGTATTTACTTATTTATTTATTTACTTATTTACTTATTTATTTACTTATTTATGTATTTATTTATTTATGTATTTACTTACTTATTTATTTATTTATTTACTTATTTATTTATTTATTTATGTATTTACTTATTTATTTATTTATTTACTTATTGTTAGGGATTTGTTTTGGTCTTTCTGCTCCCCCTCCTTTTCTGTTTCTGTGCAGGGCGTGTGTGACAGGGGGCGTGGCTGGCTCCTCCAGGGGAATGAGGCACACCTGAAGTTACTCACTCATTTGCAGTCTTCAAAACCCTGGTTCTCCCTCCACATCCCTGCCAGATTATTACGTCTACTCGGTAGTGTTCAGTTTGTAGTAGCATTGAAAACTCCTTGTTTTTGAATCCTAATATTTTTCCTTTGCGCAGATCTCCTGGTGCCACTCCTGGAGTCGACCACTCTGCCAGCCAGCCCCCTGTCTCCACTGCCTAGCCTGCCTGCCTTTTGTCAAGGAAATACATTTTTTGAATTTTGTTTGGTCCATCTCCGGCTCTGCTTCGGGGTTCCTTTCTTACAAACCTTAACACTTATTTATTTATTTACTTATTTATGTATTTATTTATTTATTTATTTTTACTTATTTATTTATTTATTTACTTTATATTTACTTATTTATTTACTTATTTATTTATTTATTTACTTTTACTTATTTATTTATTTACTTTATTTATTTACTTACTTATTTACTTATTTATTTATTTACTTATTTATTTATTTACTTACTTATTTACTTATTTACTTATTTATTTATTTACTTATTTATTTACTTATTTACTTATTTACTTATTTACTTATTTATTTATTTACTTATTTATTTACTTACTTATTTATTTATTTATTTACTTATTTACTTATTTACTTTATTTATTTACTTACTTATTTACTTATTTATTTATTTACTTATTTATTATTTATTTATTTATTTATTTACTTATTTACTTATTTATTTATTTACTTATTTACTTATTTATTTACTTATTTATTTACTTATTTACTTATTTATTTACTTATTTACTTATTTATTTATTTACTTATTATTTATTTACTTATTTATTTTTACTTATTTACTTATTTATTATTATTTACTTATTTATTTACTTATTTACTTATTTACTTATTTACTTATTTTTTTTTCTTATTTATTTACTTACTTATTTATTATTTATTTACTTATTTACTTATTTACTTTATTTATTTACTTACTTATTTACTTATTTATTTATTTACTTATTTATTTATTTACTTACTTATTTACTTATTTACTTATTTATTTATTTACTTATTTATTTACTTACTTACTTACTTATTTACTTTATTTATTTACTTATTTACTTATTTATTTACTTACTTATTTATTTTATTTACTTATTTATTTTATTTACTTATTTACTTATTTATTTAATTACTTATTTATTTACTTATTTATTTATTTATTTACTTATTTATTTTATTTACTTATTTACTTATTTATTTAATTACTTATTTATTTACTTATTTATTTATTTATTTACTTATTTACTTTGTTTGTTTGAGCAGTTAACACTCTGCTCAAAAAGAGTGGCTGAAGCAAAGAGCTTATAAACGCCCATAGAATAATACAAAGGAACATAGTGCAAAAGGAAGAAATAACAAGGAAACAAAAGAAAAACAGGATTATATTATTATATTATATTACATTATACACTCACAGTATCTGATCATAGAAAAGACCATTTATATGAGTCATGACTGAAACACTGTGTACAGATTATGAAACAATAATGCGACAGAAGGAACCGTGTGGAACCAAACGGACAAATTATTATTTGAAATGTTTTAACAGAAATGAAGCACAACAACGGCCTCGTTTCATGTACGACGTCTAGAACAAAGCAAATAACAAAAGGTGATCATTAATACGTTTCTTTCAGACGGTTACCCAGGCCAGACGTGGTTAACATGAGCCAAAGTTACATGTTAAAAAGACACATTACAGTCACGGTTCATCGAGACCATCAGAGACATGAGGCGACTCTTTTAACACAAAGGGAAACGTTTTGGATCGTGACTTTGTCCTGATGTCATGACGAGCTTTCTGTTCTGTCCTAACACTGTGTGGTGCTCTGTAACTCTTTCGTCTTAACACTGTGTGGTGCTCTGTAACTCTTTCTGTCTCTAACACTGTGTGGTGCTCTGTAACTCTTTCTGTCTCTACACTGTGTGGTGCTCTGTATCTTTGTCTCTAACTGTGTGGTGCTCTGTAACTCTTTCAGTCTCTAACACTGTGTGGTGCTCTGTAACTCTTTCAGTCTCTAACACTGTGTGGTGCTCTGTAACTCTTTCTGTCTCTAACACTGTGTGTGCTCTGTAACTCTTTCTGTCTCTACACTGTGTGTGCTCTGTAACTCTTTCTGTCTCTAACACTGTGTGGTGCTCTGTAACTCTTTCTGTCTCTGACACTGTGGGTGTCCTTGTTACATGTGGTGCTCTGTAACTCTTTCAGTCTCTAACACTGTGTGGTGCTCTGTAACTCTTTCAGTCTCTAACACTGTGTGGTGCTCTGTAACTCTTTCAGTCTCTAACACTGTGTGGTGCTCTGTAACTCTTTCTGTCTCTAACACTGTGTGGTGCTCTGTAACTCTTTCTGTCTCTAACACTGTGTGGTGCTCTGTAACTCTTTCTGTCTCTAACACTGTGTGGTGCTCTGTAATCTTTCTGTCTCTACACTGTGTGGTGCTCTGTAACTCTTCTGTCTCTAACACTGTGTGGTGCTCTGTAACTCTTTCAGTCTCTAACACTGTGTGGTGCTCTGTAACTCTTTCAGTCTCTAACACTGTGTGGTGCTCTGTAACTCTTTCTGTCTCTAACACTGTGTGGTGCTCTGTAACTCTTTCTGTCTCTAACACTGTGTGGTGCTCTGTAACTCTTTCTGTCTCTAACACTGTGTGGTGCTCTGTAACTCTTTCTGTCTCTGACACTGTGTGGTGCTCTGTAACTCTTTCTGTCTCTGACACTGTGTGGTGCTCTGTAACTCTTTCTGTCTCTAACACTGTGTGGTGCTCTGTAACTCTTTCAGTCTCTAACACTGTGTGGTGCTCTGTAACTCTTTCTGTCTCTAACACTGTGTGATGCTCTGTAACTCTTTCTGTCTCTAACACTGTGTGGTGCTCTGTAACTCTTTCTGTCTCTAACACTGTGTGGTGCTCTGTAACTCTTTCTGTCTCTAACACTGTGTGGTGCTCTGTAACTCTTTCTGTCTCTAACACTGTGTGGTGCTCTGTAACTCTTTCTGTCTCTAACACTGTGTGGTGCTCTGTAACTCTTTCAGTCTCTAACACTGTGTGGTGCTCTGTAACTCTTTCAGTCTCTAACACTGTGTGGTGCTCTGTAACTCTTTCAGTCTCTAACACTGTGTGGTGCTCTGTAACTCTTTCAGTTCTAACACTGTGTGGTGCTCTGTAACTCTTTCAGTCTCTAACACTGTGTGGTGCTCTGTAACTCTTTCAGTCTCTAACACTGTGTGGTGCTCTGTAACTCTTTCAGTCTCTAACACTGTGTGGTGCTCTGTAACTCTTTCAGTCTCTAACACTGTGTGGTGCTCTGTAACTCTTTCTTTCTAACACTGTGTGGTGCTCTGTAACTCTTTCTGTCTCTAACACTGTGTGATGCTCTGTAACTCTTTCTGTCTCTAACACTGTGTGGTGCTCTGTAACTCTTTCTGTCTCTAACACTGTGTGGTGCTCTGTAACTCTTTCAGTCTCTAACACTGTGTGGTGCTCTGTAACTCTTTCTGTCTCTAACACTGTGTGGTGCTCTGTAACTCTTTCAGTCTCTAACACTGTGTGGTGCTCTGTAATCTTTTTTTTTTTTTCTGTCTCTACACTGTGTGGTGCTCTGTAACTCTTTTCTTAACACTGTGTGGTGCTCTGTAACTCTTTCAGTCTCTAACACTGTGTGGTGCTCTGTAACTCTTTCAGTCTCTAACACTGTGTGGTGCTCTGTAACTCTTTCTGTCTCTAACACTGTGTGGTGCTCTGTAACTCTTTCTGTCTCTAACACTGTGTGGTGCTCTGTAACTCTTTCTGTCTCTAACACTGTGTGGTGCTCTGTAACTCTTTCAGTCTCTAACACTGTGTGGTGCTCTGTAACCTTTCTGTCTCTAACACTGTGTGGTGCTCTGTAACTCTTTCTGTCTCTACACTGTGTGGTGCTCTGTAACTCTTTCAGTCTCTAACACTGTGTGGTGCTCTGTAACTCTTTCTGTCTCTAACACTGTGTGGTGCTCTGTAACTCTTTCTGTCTCTGACACTGTGTGGTGCTCTGTAACTCTTTCAGTCTCTAACACTGTGTGGTGCTCTGTAACTCTTTCAGTCTCTAACACTGTGTGGTGCTCTGTTAACTCTTTTCTGTCTCTAACACTGTGTGGTGCTCTGTAACTCTTTCTGTCTCTAACACTGTGTGGTGCTCTGTAACTCTTTCAGTCTCTAACACTGTGTGGTGCTCTGTAACTCTTTCTGTCTCTAACACTGTGTGGTGCTCTGTAACTCTTTCTGTCTCTGACACTGTGTGGTGCTCTGTAACTCTTTCAGTCTCTAACACTGTGTGGTGCTCTGTAACTCTGTCTCTACACTGTGTGCTCTGTAACTCTTTCTGTCTCTAACACTGTGTGGTGCTCTGTAACTCTTTCAGTCTCTAACACTGTGTGGTGCTCTGTAACTCTTTCTGTCTCTGACACTGTGTGGTGCTCTGTAACTCTTTCAGTCTCTAACACTGTGTGGTGCTCTGTAACCCTTTCTGTCTCTGACACTGTGTGGTGCTCTGTAACTCTTTCTGTCTCTGACACTGTGTGGTGCTCTGTAACTCTTTCAGTCTCTAACACTGTGTGGTGCTCTGTAACTCTTTCAGTCTCTAACACTGTGTGGTGCTCTGTAACTCTTTCAGTCTCTAACACTGTGTGGTGCTCTGTAACTCTTTCAGTCTCTAACACTGTGTGGTGCTCTGTAACCCTTTCTGTCTCTGACACTGTGTGGTGCTCTGTAACTCTTTCTGTCTCTAACACTGTGTGGTGCTCTGTAACTCTTTCTGTCTCTAACACTGTGTGATGCTCTGTAACTCTTTCAGTCTCTAACACTGTGTGGTGCTCTGTAACTCTTTCTGTCTCTAACACTGTGTGGTGCTCTGTAACTCTTTCTGTCTCTAACACTGTGGGTGCTCTGTAACTCTTTCTGTCTCTAACACTGTGTGATGCTCTGTAACTCTTTCAGTCTCTAACACTGTGGGGTGCTCTGTAACTCTTTCTGTCTCTAACACTGTGTGGTGCTCTGTAACTCTTTCAGTCTCTAACACTGTGGGGTGCTCTGTAACTCTTTCTGTCTCTAACACTGTGTGATGCTCTGTAACTCTTTCAGTCTCTAACACTGTGGGTGCTCTGTAACTCTTTCTGTCTCTAACACTGTGTGATGCTCTGTAACTCTTTCAGTCTCTGACACTGTGTGATGCTCTGTAACTCTTTTCTCTTTGTGTTTAACTCTTTCTGTCTCTAACACTGTGTGGTGCTCTGTAACTCTTTCTGTCTCTAACACTGTGTGGTGCTCTGTAACTCTTTCTGTCTCTAACACTGTGTGGTGCTCTGTAACTCTTTCAGTCTCTAACACTGTGTGGTGCTCTGTAACTCTTTCAGTCTCTAACACTGTGTGGTGCTCTGTAACTCTTTCAGTCTCTAACACTGTGTGGTGCTCTGTAACCCTTTCTGTCTCTGACACTGTGTGGTGCTCTGTAACTCTTTCAGTCTCTAACACTGTGTGGTGCTCTGTAACTCTTTCAGTCTCTAACACTGTGTGGTGCTCTGTAACTCTTTCTGTCTCTAACACTGTGTGGTGCTCTGTAACTCTTTCTGTCTCTAACACTGTGTGGTGCTCTGTAACTCTTTCTGTCTCTAACACTGTGTGGTGCTCTGTAACTCTTTCAGTCTCTAACACTGTGTGGTGCTCTGTAACTCTTTCTGTCTCTAACACTGTGTGGTGCTCTGTAACTCTTTCAGTCTCTAACACTGTGTGGTGCTCTGTAACTCTTTCTGTCTCTAACACTGTGTGGTGCTCTGTAACTCTTTCAGTCTCTAACACTGTGTGGTGCTCTGTAACTCTTTCTGTCTCTAACACTGTGTGGTGCTCTGTAACTCTTTCAGTCTCTAACACTGTGTGGTGCTCTGTAACTCTTTCTGTCTCTAACACTGTGTGGTGCTCTGTAACTCTTTCAGTCTCTAACACTGTGTGGTGCTCTGTAACTCTTTCTGTCTCTAACACTGTGTGGTGCTCTGTAACTCTTTCAGTCTCTAACACTGTGTGGTGCTCTGTAACTCTTTCTGTCTCTAACACTGTGTGGTGCTCTGTAACTCTTTCAGTCTCTAACACTGTGTGGTGCTCTGTAACCCTTTCTGTCTCTAACACTGTGTGGTGCTCTGTAACTCTTTCTGTCTCTAACACTGTGTGGTGCTCTGTAACCCTTTCAGTCTCTAACACTGTGTGGTGCTCTGTAACCTTTCGTCTCTAACACTGTGTGGTGCTCTGTAACCTTTCTGTCTCTAACACTGTGTGGTGCTCTGTAACTCTTTCTGTCTCTAACACTGTGTGGTGCTCTGTAACTCTTTCTGTCTCTAACACTGTGTGTGCTCTGTAACTCTTTCAGTCTCTAACACTATGTGGTGCTCTGTAACTCTTTCTGTCTCTAACACTGTGTGGTGCTCTGTAACTCTTTCTGTCTCTAACACTGTGTGGTCTCTGTATCTTTCAGTTCTCTGTGTTTTTTTTTTTTTTTTGTGCTCTGTAACTCTTTCTGTCTCTAACACTGTGTGGTGCTCTGTAACTCTTTCTGTCTCTGACACTGTGTGGTGCTCTGTAACTCTTTCTGTCTCTAACACTGTGTGGTGCTCTGTAACTCTTTCAGTCTCACGGATCCTTCAGTCGTTCATGTTTACTCTGAGTACCTCACCTCGAGGATCTGGACAATAGTCTAACAAAGTGACCAGGTCAGATCAGTTTCACTTCGTTTTTTAGGTTAGGTTCTGTATTGTGTGTGATTCATCATTCCTCACACTGTGCTGCTTTATGGCTCCACACTTCTCTTTGTGTGAAGGCTCTTTATAATGTACATGTGTTATCGTCAGGTCACATGATCTGTCGGTGTTTAAACACACCTGTGAAGGCTCGTTTCCTCTACGGCCTGACGAACATCCACTCAGGTCTTTAATAAAAGACTTTTCAGCTTGAACTCTCCACGTGAGGGCTTTGAGTTTGTCTGAGCCTTTCATGGATCTGTACTTGAAGAGCACCTGATGTGTTTTACTATTTCTACTACATAAGTATTTATCTTCACAATAACATGTTTAACTATTGCACTGATGTGAGAGACGTATCGGAGCCAAACTGTCTTTAATGAAGGACTTGGAAAGGTTTGATCAGAACCACTGAACACATGAGGGCTTTCCGTTTGTCTGAGCTTCTGATGTTATGAAGACCATAAGAGTTTAGCCTCTTCAAACGCTGATGTTTCCAGTCATTGGTTTGTTTCAGGAACACTTTGGGACTGATGTGATTCAGCGAACAGGCCGAGACAGTTCACATGAAACACCATTATATCAGATCCACTGAAACAGGGGAAATGAAGCACTGGACGTCCCGCGTGAGCAGAGTGAGAGTCAGGGAGAGTTTGGATGAAAAGTTCTTCTCTTCTGTGCGTCGCCCCACATGTCGCCCCTGCCCCGGGTCAGGGTGAAGAGCCCGTGGACGAGCCGCTCCTGAATGCGTCTCTCATTTAGGCCTCCTCCGAGTGCTCCGCCACCTGCTCCATATCCGCTTTCCCCACAAAGCACTCACCTTTCAAAACTCCCCAATGATAACTCTCCTTTCAAACGCTCAGATGATAACGCGCCACCAAAACAAAGGCCAAGATGCGTCGGATAAAAAGAGCCGGTGCTGCATTCACGGGACTGCAGGCAATCTGGGCCGTTTGTTTGGTTTCAGGGAGGGGTCAGCGTGTGTTTGGGAAGAGCCTCTTCAGCCGCTCGCATTCAGACGCAATATGGCGCCACTTCAGGGGCTCCAGGTGGAATCACGGGAGGAACATAGATTATGATTCATGCAGTTTGTTGTATCTGCTACTTATCAAAGAGTGGATTTATTTACTCACAGTCAGGGCTGGGTGACCCGATATCGATTTAAAAAAAAACTTACATTGATCCTAAGGTCGTGTTTGACGCATGAACTGTGTTTATTTCAATCAACAATGAGACAGAAACGTCTTTTTGCAGCTGGTTCTTCAGTTTGAGCTCGTCCCTCTGAGTTACAGAGTAAAACAGCTCCCCTGGATATAAACCGGCTTTTGCACATGTTTCCTGCACATCTTGCCCTGGAGCTTCAGTCTGTGTTACAGCCATGTTGTTTACTGTCAAAGGCCAACGTCATTACACACAAAGGGGACGTTCAATTCTTAATGTAAATATTCATATTTTTACTAATTGACTATTAATTAATCAACAGAACGTATCGATACCTGTTTTTTATGACAAACCTAACTACAGTTGGGTCATCATAATGTTTTAGTGCATGTTGAACCCGTCAGGGGTGCTCTTTGTCACCAGTTCAGGGGTGCTCTTTGTGTCCGGTTCAGAGGTGCTCTTTGTCACCAGTTCAGGGGTGCTCTTTGTCACCAGTTCAGGGGTGCTCTTTGTCACCAGTTCAGGGGTGCTCTTTGTCTCCAGTTCAGGGGTGTTCTTTGTCTCCAGTTCAGGGGTGCTCTTTGTCACCAGTTCAGGGGTGTTCTTTGTGTTGAACTGTTGTGATGATGACGGAGCTCAGAGTCAAATCTGGACCCGTTGACAGTATTTAATACTAAATATTAGAGTCATCTGCAAATAGAATCTTTGTAACAGCTGAGAATTCTTAAATATGTTAAATATGTCAGCTTTAGATTCATCAATTCGATGTTGTATCTGTAGGGGGAAAATTAAAAAAATAAATGTATACAGTCTTAAATATGTTATTTATTAAATCATTTTGCACTCAAAATTGAAGCTTGGACACTCCAAAGGAAAGTTCCAAACAGCTTGATGCCGCTCACTCATTTTTACAAACTGCATTCTGCCCAAATAGCTTTATATCCATTCAAAGCAACTGATACCACAGTTCTAGTTTCTCATTAATCGTGTCAAAAGCTTGTGTTAGATATGAATATACCCATAGTTTAATCTAATGCATTATTAATCTCTTCTATAGGTTCAATACTCGCCATAGACGATCGATCTTTTACTCAGAAATCCGTCTTGACCTTCATTTAGTATTTCACATTTATCTAAAAAACATTCATTTCATTTATCAAGACTTTTTAACCTTGTGAGCAGAGACTGTCATTTGTAAACATGTGTTTGTGTGATGGAACAACTTTACCTGAGAAGAATAAGTTACAGATAAACAACAGTCCAATGAAGATTTGTTTTTCATTTTTTTCACAACGGCGATGATTTCTGAAAAGATCCTGAGGGTTATGGATAAAACAGTGGAAAACCCAGCACTGGAGGATCTTCTGTTCCTGATCACCGTCAGAGGTTTCCATCTGTGACTGAAGCTTCAGAAACAAAGAACTGAGCCAAACGGGTGAAGGAAGTTTGATTCTGATGATAAACATGTGACCTTGATGGTCCTGATGGTTTCCATGGTTACTCGTCCACCTGAGATGTTTCCTACGCCCCACAGAGAGGGGGCGCTATAATGAGCTTCAGGTCAAACGCAGATGTTACAGAGAACATCCCTCAGACTGAGGACAGAGCACTTCTTCAGCAGAGTAACACGTCTCTTGTAGAGCGTTCTGCGTCTTCTCTCTTGTAGAGCGTTCTGCGTCTTCTCTCTTGTAGAGCGTTCTGCATCTGCTCATGATCTAAACCCAAGGACAACCTGGACCAGTGTTCCCACTCACCTCCTGGAAACATCAAACATCTCACGATAACGGTGGAGCCACTCACCGAGTTATTGTTCAGAACTTTGTTTTTTGTTTTCAGGGAGTTTTTGTTTTGTTTTTTAGGCGTGGTCTGAAACTTTAGATCAGCTGCCGAACAGATTATTCAGTTCAATTGTTTTAAATAAAAAGTCGTCACACCATTTCTTCCTTCACGTTTTTGTTGCTTGTTTGTTGTGTTTTCATCTGTGTTTTGAAGTTTTGTTCAAGAAGCTTTGAGATGTGGGTAAACATGTGCTCGGTCCAGGTTAAAGGTTAGAGACTTAAATCGTTTCTTTAAGCTGATAGAGGGAGCTCTGCCTGCAGCGTCTCCTGTTTAACTCATCCTCTTGTTTAACCAAAGTGAACGGTGTGAGTGGAGGCAGCGCAGACAAGCTGGGCTCATATCTCTCATATCTCATTGTGTGGGAACATTGTTGATCGCTCAATAGCGGAATAAAGCGAGCTCCCACAGAGGCGTCTTTGTCAGCGCAGTATTGAATATCAGCACATTTTATTGCTTCCTTTTCATGCAGATGCTCGCGGCCGCCAGCCCCGTTTCCCCGGCGCATTCAGGAGGCTTTGTGTAAAGAAGCAGCAGACAATGTGTTAACCAGGAGGGCGGGCGAGGGGGGCACTTCCCGGGAGCCCCGCGAGGACCGGCCTCAGACTCGCTGCAGACCCAGACGCTTTTAAGCCCCGCCATTCTTCTCCGCCACAAAACACGATTATAGAAATGACCCGGTCGTACCTGGGACGGCCCGGCGGCAGGTGGTGGGTGAGGCGGAGTCACCGTGGATTGGACCGACCTGCGACTGTGGCATATGTCGACTGAGGAGGAAAACGCTCACATTTAATACGACAATTACAAGATCCCTGACAAAGACACGGGCTGGGCGCCGTTACATGGTTTCCAATCCTGTAACGATACTTGAACGATACCGATACTAAAATATGTGTCGTCTAGAACCAGAAAACAGAACAATAATGTGAGGAGGATCTGCACATTTACATCATCATTCTTTAATCAGACTCTAGACAGACAGGCGTCGGGTTCATCTCCAATGTCAAGAAATGTGGCAAGATTAAGGAAAAATTTAGGAAAAATGAGGGGGCAGAAATAGGGGGAAAATGGGGGAAATAAGGAAAATATTAGTAATAAAGCAGAGCAAAAATGAGGGGTGAATGAGAAAAAATGGGGGGGGGGAAGGGAAAAAGTGGCAAACATTGGGCAAAACAACACTTAAAAATAAGGAAAAAATAAATTGAAATGGGTCAAAAATGGGGGAAAAACATGTATTTGAGCTGAAACGACCAAGTGGCCAAACCGCCTTTGCTCGGCCTCATCCCTCAGATCTGAAGCTCAGCAGGAAGGGCCTGGACGGTACTTGGATGGGAGACCGTTTGGTAACCAGCAAGCCAGGGGCGAATGGAGTGAGTGGTTGGCGGTGGTCGGAGGAGCTGATGGCGCAGACTGGTTGCCTCACTTCTGTCAGTCTACCCCAGGGCAGCTGTGGCTACAACCGTAGCTTACCACCACCGAGTATGGAGTGAATGAATAATGCAATGTAAAGCGTCTTTGAGTGTCCCAAAAGCGCTATATAAAACTGATGCATTATTATTATTATTATTATTATTATTGTTATTATTATTATCCTGTCCTAAACAGCATCAAAGATACACTACAGTTCCAAAGTTTGGGGTCAGGCCAGTCCTAGAGCTTCTGTAATCAGCACAACAGTTTTCAGCAGTGCTGCATCAGTGCACAGGGTTTTCTAATCATCAAAACCCTTTAACACGATAAGCTCAATGAACCATTAGAACCTCTGCACCTATAGGTATTCCATTAAAAATCACCCGTTTCCAGAATAAGCACAACATGAACAACATGAACAATGTCTAGACTGTGTTTATGATTTAATGTTACTTACTTACTTATCCTCATTGAAAAAGATCTGTGCTTTTCATAAAATAAGGACATGTTAATTGACCCCAAATGTCTGAGTGTTAGCGTATAACATTTGTTTTTGCGGTTTCTGCTTTTGATATTTTCATTTTTTCGATACTGGTAGAACCAAAAGATTTTTTTATAATAATAATAATTCCTTACACTTGTATTGTGCTTTACAAGCCTGTATACTGTATATCTACTGGTATTGTTTAACGCAGCCCTAGATACGGCTGTAACTGACTTGGATTTATGAATTTAGGGACAGATAGAAAAACTAAAGACTGTGCTGGAGCAAAATCTAATTTGCAGCCCTTGTCTGTAGATGAGCTTTTAGAAGACGTCACAGAGAGGGAAGAGGACAATGACATTTACAGACTATACAAAACACATGAGTGCTGCTGCTGCTGCTGCACGTCCATCATTTTGGACATTTTGTGCAAATGCCAAGGCTTGTCAAAGATTGTTTCTCGACAGGAAACAAGTTCCACAGGTTGGCACCTCTCACAGTGAACGCAGATCTAAAAACTTCAGTTCTCTGTGGAGCTGCCACAGCTCTGCACTCACTTTAGACCATGAGGAAAAAACAACCTGAGAGCAGTCGTTTTAACAGTTTTTATACTTTACGATTTCAGTCGAAAATATTGGAAGAAATGTGTTCTGAGAAAGGCTCACGACCCAGAACCGCTGCTCTAGATGACAAACATTTTAGTCTAGGCATCGTTCAGATATCAATATCTAAACAATCCATCTTCTTCTTCCTCTTGTTCCGTTTCCAGGTCGTGGTGGCAGCCCCTATAGCGCCCCCTGCAGGTGGTGGGTCCACAGAAGGACGGCCTCACGAGTCTAACGGGTCTGTTAGTCTCTCATAAGGATCTGACCCGTGGCCTCAGACCTGTTTGCCCTGCCCTACAGGAGCACCCGGGATCAAACCCCTTCACCGCGTTAAGGGGGCGGTTCCAGGAGAGGACTTTAAACCGTATCGTTGAACTTCCGGTATCGAACATAATTTAACAGCCCAGCCCTGATCCAGACAGAGGCTCGGGTGAAGAGATGATCGAGACTAGAGTGAAGCATTTCCTTATTTTCCCGACGCAGTATTCTCTCACTCTCTCAGTGCCGTATCATGTGACCTGGCGACCAATCCCAGTCGTCTCTCTTCTTTCCCCGTCTCAACATCTTAATGCAGTCCATTTCAGCCCAGGCAGCGATATTCTGGAGGAAAGTTGTTCTTTGTCTCGCTTCCCATTGATTTTCCCTGTGAGGAAAACCAATTCCAACCCTTCCTTCCTTAAACTGAGTCCCAGACAGTCCAGTCTGCTGCAGGACTTTCCTCTGTTAAGGCTCATTCAGACAAGACGCAAGAACTTCTTGTTCTTGCACCCTGAGCTGCAGAACACAATGAAGTCACTTTTACCTTGTCGCCATGGAACTGTCAGTTACAAAACGTTTCCATGGCTACAAGGCAAAGGTGACTTCATTGTGTTCTGCAGCTCAGGGAGTTCTTGCATCGTGTGAAGTATGAATGAGCCTTAAAGGGACTATACGGAGTTTAAAAATGTAAAATTAAGTATTTTCCTCCCTCTCCATGTTCCAGCCATGTCCTGATGTGTAGAATGAGCCCAGACCTGTTCACCACAACTGCCTCTAGAATCCTGCTCTGTCAGAAAGGTGTTACTTCAGGTCAGAAGCTCCGTCATGCACGAGCTTAATATAGAGACTGCAGTTACACGTATGACCTGAGGTGGCAGTAGTCTCTAGTCTCTTTAATACTGTGTCATTGGTTGTGTGGCTTGTCCAGTGGATTCTCATCTATAGGAGCCACAGTTCTGTTGCTTGTTGTCGGTTTTCCATTTGATTTGAGACGATCCAACTTAGACGTCGATCGTCATATCGGGCCGATATTTGGACATTTTACAACATCATCTATCGGCCGATAAAAACGTATATCCCGGGACCGAAAGTGATAGAAGCTTCCCTTTAAAGGAACCGTTGATGTGTGTGTAATGTTTGTATATATCCGGAGGGATGGGGGGAGGGGCCTCCCACCGTTTTAAATGTTGTAATCTGTAAAGCACTTTGTGATACCTTTCAGTATGAAAAGCGCTTTATAAATAAAGTTTGATTGATTGATTGAACTGTCTGGTCATTTTGCGTGCGCTCACGCTCACGCAAAATGACCAAAGATGTTGTTAGCATTTGGCCTCTCCCAGTATATTCCTATAGCTCCAAACGGGGTGAAGTTAGAAGTGACCGAGCTCGTCCTCGGACACAAAGACCAGACAGGTACGAATCAACCCGTCTAAGCTCAGGTAAGAACAGATCTCAGTCTGGAAAAACACTGGCCTGTTCCTTTAAAATGAGGCCTCCCACAATTTCCTTGGCCTCAGGTGAACTGAGAAAGACAAGTTTCACTAAACCTCAGTGAATATGGACCTGCTGCATGTCATTTTAAGCCCTGATGAAGAGCGGGAGGTCGAAACATAAAGGCCTTTTAAGTATTTCCTCGTGTTGTGCATATTTGTTCAGAGTGCCTGGGTTTTCTGCTTTATTACAAACTCCATGTCATTTTGAAGCACAGAACCTGGAGAATTCAGTCGCTGAGTTAGTGTAAACTTTGATCGCTGTGCAACATGCCGTGATTAGCAATATGCTAAACCTAGCGGCAGTATGCTAATGCTAACGACAGCTGATCAAGGCTGGGACAGAAGCTATGACTGGATCACTTAGAGAAATATAATAAACTCGCTCTGCTTTAGCGGTTTATGAAATAACTGATGTATTTGTGATGATCAGACACTTGAGTCGTTTATATTAATGCAACTAAACCCTGTCATACTTTTAGTGTAGAAAGTCCAGTGATCCTCATTATTATTGATATAACGGTAATTTATAATTTTACTCAGAGACACTTGAAGGAAAGAGTCTTGGTATCGGTTAATATCGAAAGATACTCAAACCCCAGTATCGGTATCGGAGGCAGAAAACCTGGATCGGTGCATCTCTAGTGTCGACTAAACAGGAATGTTTTTAATAAATCAGCCCTACAGCGCCCCCTGTGGTCACAGTTCAACACTGACACCGTTTACAGTTTAGAAGCTTCATAGACCAGACATAAAGTCAAGTTTCCTTCGCCATTGAACTTTTCCTCAGCATTTCTTTGTCACATTTCTGAGGTGATCCAGCTTTCGTTTGTCCTCGTCAGGAATATCCCTGGTGTTTGTAACTACGAGGCACTGTCAGCGGTAAAGTGGTGTTTGTTTCATTGACTCGTCAGATCCAAATGTTATGTTTTGGTGAATGATCTTTGTGCAGGGAGAGAGAGGCTGGTGTTCTGCAGACAGCGCTGACAGACGCCGCCTTTGTGTCCGGACTAAAGACTCCAGCTCAGACCTCCAGGAAAACCAGCAGAACAACAGCGAGAGGGAACAGCGGCTCGTGTGTCGGCTGGCCTGGGACAGTTGACAGAAGGCCGTGTCCGCAGCACAGAGTTCTGCTGGATTAGCCTCTGAAAGGACGTGAAAACTGAGTCCGGTATCTCTGAAAGACGGTCCAAAGACAATGCCCCCAAATACAGCGTCCCGGGGTCAGACGTGTCCCCTTAAAATAGCCCGTGTGGGAGGGAGGAGGGAGGGGGGGAGTGCGCGCCGACAGCCCCCGTCACACACGCCTTCGTATCGGCTCGGTGCCTATCCCGGCTGCTAAAAGGGCCTTTATGGAGGAGGGTCTTAGAGGCGACAAAGTAGTGTTTATCTGCCGTGGAGAGGGGCCACTTCAGGCACAAGTCGCCTCCAAGCACACACTTGATTACTGCACTCCGTCAGGGCCGAGTGCCAGGGCAGGCGAACAAACCACAACATCTGGTGCACTCACGGGCCTTTCACGACCGCCTGTACGGGAAGATTCATGGTCAGAGAGAGTAAAAGGGCTGAAAAGGGCTGGCAGACATCGCTGAGGGTCTGATTATTCTATGGAACAGATCTAAAACAGTACAGTTCTACAGCACGGTTGTTTTGGCAGCTCCCTCTTAGTCTGTTGGACGAAAATGCTTTTAGTCACATTTTAGTCATTTCTAAATGTAATAGTTTTAGTCAAGTTATAGTTGATGGAAAATGGCCCAATTGTGTGTTGCTAAATGCAGACTATAGTGTGACTTTCAGACCTTGCAGGGCCAGACCTGGTGCATTGAATGGGCTGTAGAGGACAGACTCCCGTGGCCAATGGTGATGTTATGTAGAACAAGGAAAAACAGGAAAAACACGAGGCAGCGAGACGCAAACGAGGAAAAGAATGTGCTCTGTGCTGCTTGTAATAAACCACGCCTTAGTCAACCTCTTTTTTATCAAATATAAACTCTTCCTCACCCTCTGTGGGCGGTCTCTCTTTTTCCTCCAAGCTGATGTCTGATGTATTTCCTGGGATCTGCTGGAGCCACTCCTCCAGTTTGGGGGTCACTGCCCCGAGTGCCCCAACGACCACGGGCACCACTGATGCCTTCACTCTCCAGGCCTTCTCTAGCTCTGCTCTGAGCCCCTGGTATTTCTCTAGTTTCTCGTGTTCCTTTTTCCTGATGTTGAAGTCGCTTGGTATTGCTATGTCAACCACCACAGCTTTCCTCTGCTCTTTGTCCACCACCACAATGTCCGGTTGGTTCATTACCATTCTGTCCGTCTGTATCTGGAAGTCCCACAGGATCTTGGCTCGGTCATTCTCTACCACCTTTGGAGGTGTTTCCCACTTTGACCTTGGGGTTTCCAGCCCATACTCTGCACATACTCTATCTCGCCCATCTACCTCATCTCATGAATGAGATATTATATATAATATAATATAATATATATATATATATATATATATATATATATATATATATATATATAAAGCCTAAGCCACGCCCTCTCACCAGTGGCGCAGTCGAATCGCACGACAGTAGCATGACGTCTGTCTTTGTTCCAGGCACAAGATCTGACCCAAAAGGTTTTAGTCTAGTTTTTGTCATTTCATTAAAAAGTAATTAAGTATTAGGATTTTAAGAAATGAATGAATAAGTATTAGAAATTGACAAACAGACTCTCTCTCTTCATCCTCTGATCACAGCTCCGTCTGCACATTCGTATTTAACTGAGAAAACGTTTGATTGATCACATTGTAACATGCTGAACAGAATCTGCAAATATTTAGGCAAATAAAGTCAAGTGTAAGTGTAATATCTCCTTTACCTTTTTGTTAAATAAAAGCAGCTTGTCTGGTAAAAAAGTTTTGGAGAAACTGAGACATTTGAAACAATAACTGAAATATCTTCTTTTAATGATTTCTTTATTCTTTGTTATTCACACCATTGCGCTGCAGTCAGGGAAGAATGAACACGCCAGCGTTTGTTTTTGTCTCCATCAGGTCAAACATCTGCCCCATGACTCTTTAAGAGCGAAACTACCAAACAGCCCTCAGCGGGATGTTAAAACACTCTTGAAGGCTCTGACGCGAGGTAAACAGCAGCTATTGTTGTTGTGTTTGTGTTTTATCCTGAACATATTGTAATCCCATTAGCCCGGACTCCTCTCTGTGCAGCGACAGGTCTAACAGGCAGGTCAATGGTGCTTCGGCTCACTCAGAAACCGACTCCACTCGACGGCACGACAGCTCGGCTCAGGCTGAAGCGCCGGGGCTGAAGCGCCGGGGCTGAAGCAAGGCAAGTTTATTTGTAGAGCACAATTCAAAGTGCTTCACAGTTGAATAAAATTACAAGAAAACAGATCAAATCAATAAAACATCAACATAAACATACTTTCAGTTTTCATATGCACGGGTAAAAAGAACTGGATTTGAACATTGTCAGAGTTGAGGCCTGTCTCACATCCTCATGAAGACTGTTCCAGATTTGAGCTTTAGCCTCAGCGTGTTTAGTCCTGACTCTGGAACCACCAGGAGACCCCTCCCTGAGATGGTTCATACGGCTCTAACATGTCAGAGATGGACTTTGGTGCTAAACCATGAAAAGACTTGTAACAAGCAGAGCTGTTTTAAATTCTATTCTCTGAGTGACAGGAAGCCAGTGCAGAGACCGGAGCACTGGACTAATGTGGTGGTATTTCCTGGTTCTTGTCAGGACTGGAGCAGCAGCGTTCTGGATGTTCTGCAGCTCTAACAGCTGGTTTAGAAAGGCCAGTGAGCAGCCGTTACAGTAGTCTAACCTGCTGGAGACAAATGCATGGATGAGTCTCTCTAAGTCTGGTTTTGACACTATTCCTCTGATCTTAATGTTCTTCAGATGGTAAAAGCTGATGATGTTATTGCTTTGATGTGGCTGTTTAAGTTCAGGTCTGAGTCCAGGATTACTCAGAGATTTCTAACCTGAGTGTTTGGTTTCAGAGCGAGAGACTCAAGGTGACTGATAACACTTTGTCTTTGTGTCTGTGGGACTAAAACTATTCAAATCTCATCTGTTCCGTTGACGACCGGCTTCATCCAACGATTTGTGTGAAATGTAGTTGCGTCTCCAGAGCGGGAAGGATTCAGGCGCCTGAGTCTGAAGCGGTTTGTGCTGTTGTGTTACCTGTTACTTATTACAGTCTCATTCAAAGAAAGGGGTTGCAAAATATATTTTATATTTTAAATTCTTGGCATTTTCTTAATGAGCTTCATGAAGGATTTCCAACCATCTGAGAAGTCAAAACCACCTCTGGTGAAGACAGTGAGAAAAGTTAACAACGTAATCAAAGCAAACGCTATTTTGAAGAATCTACTTCATGTGCATAATGTTTGCTGAAACATAGTTAACACAATTATATTTAAAGTTTTGCTAAAGATTATTCCCATTTTCTTTAGTTTGTACATTTTTGTGATGTTTATAGTTTCACTTCCTTATGGGACACCGACAGGAAGTGACATAGATGAAGGCAAACAATCTTAAGTTACCTGCCGTCCCCCGATCAGGTTAGAGTTATGGCTCGTTTCCACCTACCCTACTCTACTCTACTTGGTTTGGTCCAACTCTACTCAGCCTGGTTGTGTTTCCATTACCCTGTAGAATCTGATACTGTATCCATGGTTACCAGGGCGTTTCCATGGATATGGCTTTGCTTTTGGCTGTATCCATGGAAACAGTGCCTGCTTGGCCTGGTTAGTACCAGGGCCAATCAGGTACTAAAAGAAAGTACCAGTGAACTGTGAAATGGACGGGAAACATTTAAACTGCAGGTAGAGTAGAGTAGAGTAGAGTAGAGTAGAGTAGGGTAGAGTAGGGTAGAGTAGGGTAGAGTAGAGTAGGGTAGAGTAGGGTAGAGTAGAGTAGGGTAGAGTAGGGTAGAGTAGGGTAGGGCAGGGCAGGGCAGGGTAGGGTAGAGTAGAGTAGGGTAGAGTAGGTGGAACCGAGCCATTAGTTAACCCTAATCAAGATATGATTACGATTAAGGCAAATGTAATGTAAGTCGTGTTTCACTCACACAGATCTCACACATATTTTTAGAAACTAAGAACCTAGAAGGTCTTGGCTTTCAAATTAGGCATCACACTGGCATATAGGCTGTAAGCTCTCCAGTCAATACCCTTTGAGATTTGGATATAAATAATGGCTAACCCTAACCCTAAGGTGGCAGTTAACAGGTTAAACTGTTGCCGTGCCGACCATGTCAATGGGAAAAGAGTCAAACTGAGCTTTATCTGTTACTTCAGCAGCTTAAACATTCAAATAAAATAACTTTTCTGCCCAACATTACCTCATTAAAATCGCTGCTTCACTGAAATAAAATGATAATTATGCAACTGATGTTATTCATCTAAATAAGTCATATGTTAAAACCTGTCTTATACACTTTAAAACTGGTTGTTCTTTTATGCCGATACCACAGATGTTCCTGGTGTCGGTATCAGTGAGAACCTAAACCCAAACCTATCCCATACAAAACTGTGTTTTTTGGCTCTGCAGACAATAACACCCTAATAATCACATTGGATTGATCTTTTTTTGCTGACGTAGAATAAAGCAGCTTAAGTCCCAGTGCACAGACGTTGGTCACTATACTGTACATATGGAGCCATGTGGGTTTGATCATGTCTTTGTTATCAGTGACTCGATATCAGTGACTTCTCTGAACCCGAGTATCGGTATTGGATCCATGCTATTTATTTAATTATTTACTTATTTTCCTACAACTGGCTTTGGCTATGTTTAGTGTACTAACTCTGTATATATGTAGAACTTTGTGGAATTCAGATGCTCAAATAAAAAAGATGAATTGAATTGGATGTGTCATAAATGAACGTCTTCAGTGAGAATTTACAATGGAAATGAAAGAAAATTCAATACATTTCTTCCAAACTTTTGTCCAGTCGTGTGAGGAGATGAAACTCTTCAGAAGTTAATATGAATAATAGTAATAGTATAGATACATTTATTTTATGAGCTAATACATTTTGGCTGATTTTAAAATAGTTTAGAGAATGGCCTTGACTGTACAGATTAATATATAAATGTTTTACCGATACATTCATAATAAAATCCTCCCATCACAATGAACCAGGCGCAAAGAAAGTAGAACTCCAGGGTCCTGACAGGGCGGCCTCGTTCCAGTGTTGAGGCCTCAGTTGTGGATTTGACGATCTTTGTCCCAGTTGTGTCGGGCCCGATGAACATGATCTGCATAAAGCGAGAAGCTCATGTGTTCCTGAGTCTGATGGAGAACAGAACCGGTGACAAAGGGCAGCCTTGGGGGTTTCCAATGTCAATCCGACACTTAGCAGCGATGCAAAAACGATTTAATGGGAGCTGAATCTTTTGGATCAGTTCATTTAAAAGAGTTCTTTTAAATGATTCTAGTCAGAAGTCAGATTTTACGCAAATATTGAGAGTCCGCATCAGGTGAACACAAGAGAATCGTCGTGGAGGAGAGAGGAGCTCGAGGAAGCGTCCCAGGTCGTGCCACCTCCACAGCGGGCGGGTGTTTCAGGTCAGAGCCTCATGAGCCGAACAGCTGAACTTCTGGCTTTACACAAATCAATAAAACAAAATAATCCGCTCTGAGCCTGTGATTTCCATTTTCATTTTTCCGTTTTAGTATCATATCAACATTTTAAATACCTGCCATTCTGAGTGATTTGGTTTTATTGTATGAAACGTTTCTGAGTCATTTCATTGTTGTTTTCAAACTGAATATTGATTGCACAAACGCTACACGGCTCCGTCTCTTCACTGTTTCCTTCTGTTTTCCTTCTGTTACGTTTCTGCCAAAGGAAAAACAGACGTGTGATAAATATTCTCTTCGAAAGCGAGACTGGACTGGAGCTCCTGACGCGGGTCCTGAGCGGGTTCTTCTGCAGCTCCTCGGGATAATGGGCCCTCCCCCTCCTCTGACTCTCTGATTTGATTTGTGCCGGTGCTCGTGCCGCCTGAGTGCTGCACCGGCATATGGCCAGACTTGTACAGGGCTAATTACAGACATTATCTCATTCCCCATTGTAAGGGACTGTTGTGCCATCTCTCATTTATTTCATTAGGCCGTACGTATTTTTCAAAGACCTACTTTTCTTTCTTTTTTTCCAGACAGAAGCGAAACATGCGGGACTTTCAGGACGGTGTATTAGGAAATAAAATGTCTTCTCTCTTTTGCAGCAATTTGTGGCGCAATTAGCAATTCTAATGTTATATTTGTGGCACTAATCATGCGGCTATGCTAAAACATTCTGTACGTCGCCGCTGTCCGCTTCCATTTAAGTTGATGGCTTAAAAGAGCGCCGCACTCGTGGCCCACTCTACTTGATCACCTCATTTGCATTTTATATTGGTAAATCAAATGAAGCAGCGCCGGCTTTTAGCGTGATTGACTGCGAGCCCGGGCGCCTCTGACGAGCGAGCGCCGCGTTACCGGCCGTTTTCAGCGCGTCGCCAAAATCACATTCTCCGAGGCTAATTAAAATGATTTCCCCTCTTCTTTTTTGTGTGTGTCTGTGTTTCCGAGGGCCTTTGATAGGTTCTGCCCACCTGCTACGCTCGCACACGCCGCCCCCTCCTCCTTTTGTCCATAAAGGGTTTGGACCCGAGAGCCGGCGCTCGAGGACCTTTTCTTTTTCCGGGCCGGAGCGAGCGCCGTTCATTAGCCGAGCAGCGGGCCGTCTTCACATTCAATTTCACCCCAAAATAAAGGACTTTTTCTTTGTTTTTTCCAAATCATTATCATCATTAACCAGGTGAACAGCAAGGTGAGACTAATTACACCGGGACAATGTTTATTCAACCGACAAATTCATTTAAGGCCAAATGAATGTGAATCACCCACGGCCGTGTTATTTACTGTTTACTTTCTGTTTTTAAGCTGTGGAACGTTTCAGATTATGCTTTTGTTTATGGCACCAAACAGAGCGGCCGAATTCATCGTTTGATAAATGACAAATGAACCTCTTAACCCCCGCCTGAACCAAGGACATTTTCTCCAGTTCAGCTTTAGCCAAATCTAAAGCTTCTTGAAAAAAAGCCTCAAAATAACAACAAAAAAGTGATAAAACATTATAATTAAAATTCAACAATAAAACCACAAAAGAGCGACACACGCACACAGCACACGTGTGTGACTTTCATCCATTTGAACCCATCATGATATTTACTCGAGTGTTGTTATAGCGTCGGCTGCGCTACATTAGAATGGAGGACACGTAAACGCCGTAAACTCCAGAATTTTAGACGGGAAAATGGTCCTTCAAAGTAAACTTCCGACACCCTGTCAAAATAAGTTCATGTTGATTTGTCGAGGTTGTGTTTGTGATGGACGAGGGAAAGTTGATTGTGGAGGTGGAGAAGTACAGCAGACTTTACTCAACACACACTTTACACTGAAGGATATGAAGGATATAAAGACGTTTAAATTGCAACAGTAAATAAACATTAGCTGTATAATAATAGTGCCCATTATTTATCAAATGCTAAAACATTTTTAAGATGCAGCATCTAAACATTGCAGCAGCTCAAAGCTGTATCTTTGTATCAGTTCATATTTATTAATGCTTTAAGTTTGATGTTTTTGCAGTTTTAGTGTTTAATAAACTTATAACATAATAAGATAATTATGAGCAAAAGTTTAAGTGATTTGAAGAGACGGCTGAACACAGCGTAGCTTTAACCGTATTTGCACTGTTAAAAATGTGTGTGTGTAACGTGCTGTGTTATACGCTGTATATACGTGTTACACGTGTTATACGTGTTACACACACATTTGTGTCGCAGTGATCGCTCCTGGTGTAAATTCAAATAAGGCGTTACTCTGGCCTATAGTCTGTAAACATTTAGATTTGGGTAAAGCCAAACTGGAGAACATGGAGTCAGTTAAAGTAAGAGGTTATATATGTGTTAGAGAACTTAACCGTCTTCACTGTATCATCGTGGATTATAATTAGCGCCACTGGGCTCTAATTTATAAACAAGAATGAATGTAATAAAAGAAAATATAATTAGTGCCGATTCATTCAATCGATTCATTCCTTTAATCGGATTAATCGCATTTGTGAAACTCGATTAATCGCGGTTAATTTTCTCTAATAATTATATTCATTATTAACACTTGGTCGACATGAAACACTCACATTTAAAGCTCACATTTTATATTCACAATATTCACAGTTTACTCATTCTCTGTGAAAAGCCCAACAGCTGATCATGAGGATCTCGCTCGCCCAAGGCTTGGTGTTCTTTTGCATTTGGAAATGTATTTACCGGCTGTGGTGTGTGTAAAGGGTGTAGAGCGTGTAAAGCGTGTAGAGCGTGTAGAGCGTGTAGAGCGTGTAGAGCGTGTAGAGCGTGTAAAGCGTGTAGAGCGTGTAAAGCGTGTCAACATTTTTGGCACTCAGTTCGAACAGAGATTAATCAGGTATTGGATACTGACTTTCCTTTCGATCCCTGTGACTTGGTTTTAGGACTGGAAACAAATATTACACATAAACATAAATACATTCTGATAATCCTACTCTTTGCTGCCCGTTCTTCTATTTTACAAAGATGTTTAGATGAAGAACCACCACATCTTTTGATGTGGCGGGAAAGATCATGTCAGTAATACCTTTAGAAAGGTTGTCATATGTTCTTAAAGGGTCTTTAAATTCTTTAAAAGAAAATTGGTCGCCTTTAGCCCTTTACTTTAAAGAGGAATGGGAAAAAGTGATTTGTATTGGGTTATCAGATGAAATTGATTAAAATACTCCAGGAATTTATCATGAGAATTTATTGTTGTTAAATTGAATTAAAATTAAATATATATTTTCAGGTATGGCAAATGTGTAAAAACTGAAAGTAGGCATGTATAGCATACGTATGGGTGTACGTGTGTGTATGCATGTATATGTATCCATGTATATGTATGTGTGAGCATATATGTAGACGTGTATGTGTATATGTATATATGTTTATATGTATGTATTTGTCTATGTAGATGTGCATATACATAATGTATGTGTATGTGTGTGTATATGTATGTGTATATGTGTGTGTATATAAGTATATACAAAACAAAAAACAAACATCGTACATACCCCAAAACAATATACAATTGGTGCTGCTTTAGTAATATTTTACCATTATTACGCTGCTGTTTTGTTTTCTGTTGTTTTTGTTTTATATTGCTTTTGTTCTGTTTTGTCTGTCATTATGTCTTGTTTTGTTTGTCCACTTGTGTTCTAAGAAATAATAAAATAAAAACAATGAATGAAAAAAAATAAAAAGCGTGTAAAGCGTGTGCCACATTACAAGAGGAGAGTCAGTGATCCAGGTCCTTCCTGTTTGATTCTCTCTGTTTTCCTTCCACTCGTCCGCCTTCGGTCTGAGCGACGGCAGGATTGAACCATCGTATTAAAACCAAAGCCTTTTTATCATTTGGCCCGGGCCTGATTACAGACCTGTGGCTTTGTCTGACACGGCTGTATCAGCAATAAATAATAATCATTTAGGAAACTGTTACTCTTTTATTTGAAAGCATATTGGCAGTTTTAATCTTAACCGAGCACTTTCTCTCCAATTTGGCTTTACCCAAATCTAAAAGCTTCTTAATATGAAAACGAGACAAAAATGTGTGATGTAAATGTAACAAAAAAGCAAAGCAAATAAATGTCACCAACGCCAGGAAAGAGATCTGTCTGAGATGAGTTTTGTAGGTCTTAGCTTTCAAATGAGCCGTTACTCTGACCTATAGGCCGTGTTCCAAATGTTCCACAGAGTTCAAACCTAATACATTATTTAAAATGATAAACACGTCAATGTCACATAAGCCGTGTTTACTTTGAACACATGAACAGCGACTGTAACTCACTCGCTTTAGACCCGGAGGAGTTTATTTTAAAGCATCGGCAGCTTTAAAGCCATTATCGCTGTATTGCTTTATACAAATCTAAATAATAATAATCATTTGAGCCAGTGCGGTATCAGAAGTCTCACAGAGGGGAAACTTCCTTCCTCTGCTCTGACAGTTCAGAGGCGATTCAACAGGAGCTGCTCTCATTTGCATAAGCCTGTGGTGAACACACACATGCACACACATGCACACGCGCACACACACACACACACACACACACACACACACACACGCACACACACACACACACACACACACACACACACACACACGCACACACACACACACACGCGCACACACACACACACACACACACACACACACACACACACACATCTGGAGACATTCTGCTCTGACTGCTGCGTGAGTGTGTGGAGGGGGGTGGATGTTGCCATTGTCAAAGGCCCGGTAGCCTTGTCCATCCTGACATTCACATGGGAGACATAATGATCCTAAAAGCTGCAATTAAGCCGAGGCAGGCTCCCGGGAAGCGCCTGGTGCACTCCATTATTCCCCGTGGGGAGAGCGGCACAAAAACGGCGTTCCCTCGGCTCGCAGCCACCAGCCCGGCCCCGTCAGGTCTGTCTGAGCTGCTGCTAATGCTTCTGCACGAGGGAAACACTGAGAGACGTGCACGATAACAGAGGAGGCTTTACGGCCGCTGTTCCAAACACACACGGGAGCTCATATAAGAATGTGATGTTTCATGTTTTATCATTTCAAATCATGTATTAGCTTTGCAAAGGTTGAACATTTTGGAACATTTTAACCATTTTCTCCAGTTCAGCTTTTAGATTTGGGTAAAGCCAAATTAGATAACATGTGCTCGGTGCAGGCGGGGGTTAAGAGGTTAAGCTGCGACAGGAAGTGACATAGATAGAAGGTCACGTTCAGAGCAGTTCAAACAGAACAGCTGAATGGGTCTGCAGTGTCGGTCACAGACTCACATGAAGGATTTTCTCATCAATGACAAAGACGAAATGATTGGATTATCTTCATGACGGTAACGTGACAGTGACGAGGTAGAAATGGCTCTAATGTGACTAAAACACACATGACCTGTGCTCTGGTGCAGACTGGACCGGGACAGGAGAAGTCTTTCTGTCTCGTAACCATGGAAATGTCTTCAGTTACTAGAGGTGTCCATGGTTACGAGAGAACCTTCATTTTGTTCTTGCAGCTCTTGGGCTGTGTCCGAATGTCCACCCTAGTCCCTAACCCCTCATTCACTACATAGGCCCGCACTATATAGTGACTATATAGTGACTATATAGTGACTATATAGTCACTGATTCTGTTGGCGATTCGGACAGAAGCCACGACTTTCTCCGAGCTGCGTGACGTCACGCGCGCTGCGGCGTACAGACTTTTTTCCTTTTTTTTTTCTTTCTGAATTTATTTATTGTTACAAATGTTTATTTTATGAAACAGAACAACAGTTTTGGCACTTTTACAGGCGTTTTACTTTACATTTAAATTTAAATTAAAACTATCATAAAAAAAAATTTAAAAAAAGAAAAAAATCACTCCAGAAGACGTGCAGAAAGCAGGTCAGAGGCCGGTGTCCGGAGCTCCAGCAGAATGAGTGACACATCTGATAAAAGTCACTAAACTCCAGGAAAAATGTATTTGTGCGATAAAGACCAAACTCATGAGACAGGGGAATATTTATGGATAAATACGAGTCAGATACGTTATATTTCACATGGATTTTACATGAATGGCTTGGATTATTCGAGAGGAAGCTATCGGTCATTTAACAGCTCAAGCTAAAGGTTAGCAGCTAACGTTAGCATTTTTCACTGTAACCGTTTATATTTAAGTTGTTTATTCATGATAAATACACAACACACGATTGAAACAGCTGATTTCATTCAGTCATGTTTAGTTCAAAGACCCGTTGCTGTCAGGCATTTTTCTGACTCTCGCAATGCATTGTGGGCTATATTGACCCGTGTAGTGACCACCGCTGCTCACTACTTTTCAGAATGCATTGTGGGAAATTTTGAGTGCACTACTTTTTTCTCTCTGGACATTCGGGCGTCCATACAACATGTGACCACTATATAGTCACTATATAGGGAATAGTGTGGACATTCAGACACAGCCTTGGTGTAAGAACAAAGTTCTTGCGTCTTATGAAATATGAATGAGCCTTAACTCTGGGCTGTTGTTGCTGATAGAAGGTCACTGAGTGACCGACGGGCAAACAGGAAGTGCAGTAAAACAATCATTAATATTCAAACAGGATTATGAATCATGAAACTCACCGACTGTCGATGTATTTTCGATCATTTTCCGTCGATTAGAGAAAAGCTCTCTCTCTCTCTCGTCACTGTTCGTAGATTGTTCTTGAGGGAGTTCCACTTCCCGTGAGCGACACTGCTGCGAACAACACGTGACACAAACAAACAAGTCTGATGCACGAGCTCTAACCACGAGGACGCAGGTCCCAGACTGATACCTCTGTGTGAAACAATACAGTGTTGGATCAGTCTGGTCTCGCCAGGATAAGAGTCTGTAGTTGCTCTGGTGTGTTGAGGGTCTGTAGTTGCTCTGGTGTGTCGAGGGTCAGTAGTTGCTCTGGTGTGTGAGGTCAGTAGTTGCTCTGGTGTGTCGAGGGTCAGTAGTTGCTCTGGTGTGTCGAGGGTCAGTAGTTGCTCTGGTGTGTGAGGGTCTGTAGTTGCTCTGGTGTTGTCGAGGGTCAGTAGTTGCTCTGGTGTGTTGAGGGTCAGTAGTTGCTCTGGTGTGTGAGGGTCTGTAGTTGCTCTGGTGTGTCGAGGGTCAGTAGTTGCTCTGGTGTTGTGAGGGTCAGTAGTTGCTCTGGTGTGTCGAGGGTCAGTAGTTGCTCTGGTGTTGTTGAGGGTCAGTAGTTGCTCTGGTGTTGTCGAGGGTCAGTAGTTGCTCTGGTGTGTCGAGGGTCTGTAGTTGCTCTGGTGTGTTGAGGGTCAGTAGTTGCTCTGGTGTGTCGAGGGTCAGTAGTTTGCTCTGGTGTTGTTGAGGGTCAGTAGTTGCTCTGGTGTTGTCGAGGGTCAGTAGTTGCTCTGGTGTGTCGAGGGTCAGTAGTTGCTCTGGTGTGTTGAGGGTCAGTAGTTGCTCTGGTGTGTCGAGGGTCAGTAGTTGCTCTGGTGTGTTGAGGGTCAGTAGTTGCTCTGGTGTTGTCGAGGGTCAGTAGTTGCTCTGGTGTGTTGAGGGTCAGTAGTTGCTCTGGTGTGTTGTCGAGGGTCAGTAGTTGCTCTGGTGTGTTGAGGGTCAGTAGTTGCTCTGGTGTGTTGAGGGTCAGTAGTTGCTCTGGTGTGTCGAGGGTCAGTAGTTGCCTGGTGTGGGTCTGTAGTTGCTCTGGTGTGTCGAGGGTCAGTAGTTGCTCTGGTGTGTCGAGGGTCAGTAGTTGCTCTGGTGTGTCGAGGGTCTGTAGTTGCTCTGGTGTGTCGAGGGTCAGTAGTTGCTCTGGTGTGTCGAGGGTCAGTAGTTGCTCTGGTGTGTCGAGGGTCTGTAGTTGCTCTGGTGTGTCGAGGGTCAGTAGTTGCTCTGGTGTGTCGAGGGTCAGTAGTTGCTCTGGTGTGTCGAGGGTCAGTAGTTGCTCTGGTGTGTTGAGGGTCGTAGTTGCTCTGGTGTGTCGAGGGTCAGTAGTTGCTCTGGTGTGTCGAGGGTCAGTAGTTGCTCTGGTGTGTCGAGGGTCAGTAGTTGCTCTGGTGTGTCGAGGGTCAGTAGTTGCTCTGGTGTGTCGAGGGTCAGTAGTTGCTCTGGTGTGTGAGGGTCAGTAGTTGCTCTGGTGTTGTCGAGGGTCAGTAGTTGCTCTGGTGTGTCGAGGGTCAGTAGTTGCTCTGGTGTGTTGAGGGTCAGTAGTTGCTCTGGTGTGTCGAGGGTCAGTAGTTGCTCTGGTGTGTCGAGGGTCAGTAGTTGCTCTGGTGTGTGAGGGTCGTAGTTGCTCTGGTGTGAGGGTCGTATTGCTCTGGTGTGTCGAGGGTCAGTAGTTGCTCTGGTGTGTCGAGGGTCAGTAGTTGCTCTGGTGTTGTCGAGGGTCAGTAGTTGCTCTGGTGTGTGAGGGTCAGTAGTTGCTCTGGTGTGTGTCGAGGGTCAGTAGTTGCTCTGGTGTGTCGAGGGTCAGTAGTTGCTCTGGTGTGTCGAGGGTCAGTAGTTGCTCTGGTGTGTCGAGGGTCAGTAGTTGCTCTGGTGTGTGAGGGTCAGTAGTTGCTCTGGTGTGTCGAGGGTCGTAGTTGCTCTGGTGTGTCGAGGGTCAGTAGTTGCTCTGGTGTGTTGTCGAGGGTCAGTAGTTGCTCTGGTGTGTCGAGGGTCAGTAGTTGCTCTTGTGTGTCGAGGGTCTGTAGTTGCTCTGGTGTGTCGAGGGTCAGTAGTTGCTCTGGTGTGTGTCGAGGGTCAGTAGTTGCTCTGGTGTGTCGAGGGTCAGTAGTTGCTCTTGTGTGTCGAGGGTCTGTAGTTGCTCTGGTGTGTTGAGGGTCAGTAGTTGCTCTGGTGTGTCGAGGGTCAGTAGTTGCTCTGGTGTGTTGTCGAGGGTCAGTAGTTGCTCTGGTGTGTTGAGGGTCAGTAGTTGCTCTGGTGTTGTCGAGGGTCAGTAGTTGCTCTGGTGTGTCGAGGGTCAGTAGTTGCTCTGGTGTTGTCGAGGGTCAGTAGTTGCTCTGGTGTGTTGAGGGTCAGTAGTTGCTCTGGTGTGTCGAGGGTCAGTAGTTGCTCTGGTGTGTCAAGGGTCTGTAGTTGCTCTGGTGTGTCGAGGGTCAGTAGTTGCTCTGGTGTGTGAGGGTCAGTAGTTGCTCTGGTGTGTCGAGGGTCTGTAGTTGCTCTGGTGTGTTGTCGAGGGGTCAGTAGTTGCTCTGGTGTGTCGAGGGTCTGTAGTTGCTCTGGTGTGTTGAGGGTCAGTAGTTGCTCTGGTGTGTTGAGGGTCAGTAGTTGCTCTGGTGTGTCGAGGGTCAGTAGTTGCTCTGGTGTGTTGAGGGTCAGTAGTTGCTCTGGTGTTGTCGAGGGTCAGTAGTTGCTCTGGTGTGTCGAGGGTCTGTAGTTGCTCTGGTGTTGTCGAGGGTCAGTAGTTGCTCTGGTGTGTCGAGGGTCAGTAGTTGCTCTGGTGTGTTCGAGGGTCAGTAGTTGCTCTGGTGTGTCGAGGGTCAGTAGTTGCTCTGGTGTGTCGAGGGTCAGTAGTTGCTCTGGTGTGTTGAGGGTCAGTAGTTGCTCTGGTGTGTCGAGGGTCTGTAGTTGCTCTGGTGTGTTGAGGGTCAGTAGTTGCTCTGGTGTGTCGAGGGTCAGTAGTTGCTCTGGTGTGTTGTCGAGGGTCAGTAGTTGCTCTGGTGTGTGTCGAGGGTCAGTAGTTGCTCTGGTGTGTCGAGGGTCATGTAGTTGCTCTTGGTGTGTGTCGAGGGTCTGTAGTTGCTCTGGTGTGTCGAGGGTCAGTAGTTGCTCTGGTGTGTTGAGGGTCAGTAGTTGCTCTGGTGTGTCGGGGTCAGTAGTTGCTCTGGTGTGTCGAGGGTCAGTAGTTGCTCTGGTGTGTTGAGGGTCTGTAGTTGCTCTGGTGTGTTCGAGGGTCAGTAGTTGCTCTGGTGTGTCGAGGGTCAGTAGTTTGCTCTGGTGTGTCGAGGGTCAGTAGTTGCTCTGGTGTGTCGAGGGTCAGTAGTTTGCTCTGGTGTGTTGAGGGTCAGTAGTTGCTCTGGTGGTGTGTCGAGGGTCAGTAGTTGCTCTGGTGTGTTGTCGAGGGTCAGTAGTTGCTCTGGTGTGTTGAGGGTCAGTAGTTGCTCTGGTGTGTCGAGGGTCAGTAGTTGCTCTGGTGTGTCGAGGGTCAGTAGTTGCTCTGGTGTGTTGTTGAGGGTCAGTAGTTGCTCTGGTGTGTCGAGGGTCAGTAGTTGCTCTGGTGTGTTCGAGGGTCAGTAGTTGTCTGGGTGTTGAGGGTCAGTAGTTGCTCTGGTGTTGTCGAGGGTCAGTGTTGGTGTGGGTCAGTAGTTGCTCTGGTGTGTTGAGGGTCAGTAGTTGCTCTGGTGTGTTGAGGGTCAGTAGTTGCTCTGGTGTTGTTGAGGGTCAGTAGTTGCTCTGGTGTGTCGAGGGTCAGTAGTTGCTCTGGTGTGTCGAGGGTCAGTAGTTGCTCTGGTGTGTCGAGGGTCTGTAGTTGCTCTGGTGTTGTTGAGGGTCAGTAGTTGCTCTGGTGTGTGAGGGTCAGTTGCTCTGGTGTGTTGAGGGTCAGTAGTTGCTCTGGTGTGTTGTCGAGGGTCAGTAGTTGCTCTGGTGTGTTGAGGGTCAGTAGTTGCTCTGGTGTGTTGAGGGTCAGTAGTTGCTCTGGTGTGTTGTCGAGGGTCAGTAGTTGCTCTGGTGTGTCGAGGGTCAGTAGTTGCTCTGGTGTGTTGAGGGTCTGTAGTTGCTCTGGTGTGTCGAGGGTCTGTAGTTGCTCTGGTGTGTTGAGGGTCTGTAGTTGCTCTGGTGTGTTGAGGGTCAGTAGTTGCTCTGGTGTGTTGTCGAGGGTCAGTAGTTGCTCTGGTGTGTTGTTGAGGGTCAGTAGTTGCTCTGGTGTGTCGAGGGTCAGTAGTTGCTCTGGTGTTGTTGAGGGTCTGTAGTTGCTCTGGTGTGTTGTCGAGGGTCAGTAGTTGCTCTGGTGTTGTTGAGGGTCAGTAGTTGCTCTGGTGTTGTTGAGGGTCAGTAGTTGCTCTGGTGTTGTTGAGGGTCAGTAGTTGCTCTGGTGTTGTCGAGGGTCAGTAGTTGCTCTGGTGTGTTGAGGGTCAGTAGTTGCTCTGGTGTTGTTGAGGGTCAGTAGTTGCTCTGGTGTTGTCGAGGGTCAGTAGTTGCTCTGGTGTGTCGAGGGTCAGTAGTTGCTCTGGTGTTGTCGAGGGTCAGTAGTTGCTCTGGTGTGTGAGGGTCGTAGTTGCTCTGGTGTTGTGAGGGTCAGTAGTTGCTCTGGTGTTGTTGAGGGTCAGTAGTTGCTCTGGTGTGTCGAGGGTCAGTAGTTGCTCTGGTGTTGTCGAGGGTCAGTAGTTGCTCTGGTGTGTCGAGGGTCAGTAGTTGCTCTGGTGTGTCGAGGGTCAGTAGTTGCTCTGGTGTGTCGAGGGTCAGTAGTTGCTCTGGTGTTGTTGAGGGTCAGTAGTTGCTCTGGTGTGTTGAGGGTCAGTAGTTGCTCTGGTGTTGTGAGGGTCAGTAGTTGCTCTGGTGTGTCGAGGGTCAGTAGTTGCTCTGGTGTGTGTCGAGGGTCTGTAGTTGCTCTGGTGTGTCAAGGGTCAGTAGTTGCTCTGGTGTGTTGTTGAGGGTCAGTAGTTGCTCTGGTGTGTCAAGGGTCAGTAGTTGCTCTGGTGTGTCGAGGGTCAGTAGTTGCTCTGGTGTGTCGAGGGTGTAGTCTCTGGGGTCCAGTAGTTGCTCTGGTGTGTCGAGGGTCAGTAGTTGCTCTGGGTTGTCGAGGGTCAGTAGTTGCTCTGGTGTGTCGAGGGTCAGTAGTTGCTCTGGTGGGGGTCAGTATTGTCTGGTGTGTCGAGGGTCAGTAGTTGCTCTGGTGTGTCGAGGGTCAGTAGTTGCTCTGGTGTGTTGTTGAGGGTCAGTAGTTGCTCTGGTGTGTTGAGGGTCAGTAGTTGCTCTGGTGTGTCGAGGGTCAGTAGTTGCCCTGTCAGTAGCTCTGGTGTGTCAGGAGAGGGTGTGGTTACCGGGGGGGTGGAGCTGGTTTGAGTAGAGTCGTCCTTGACGGTGAAGAGCAGGAGGCGGCTTCCCCTGAAGAGCTCTTCCCTTCAATCATCCACTGCATGGAGCTAAAAGAGCCGCAGCCTCTCAGCACGTGCACTCCCAACACACACCACAGCCTCTCAGCACGTGCACTCCCAACACACACCACAGCCTCTCAGCACGTGCACTCCCAACACACACCACAGCCACTCAGCACGTGCACTCCCAAGAACCTCTCCCAACACACACCACACTCAGGTTCATCTGTCTAGAAATGTGTTAAAAATGGAATGTTTTTTATTTAGGGACAATTTAACATTAACCAAAAGGAAGATGTTTTGTTCCAGGTCAGAGCAAAAATGCAAATTTCCTCCTGTCGTCCCTGAGCATTCCTAAAGGCGTTTCCTGTCTTCCTGTCGAGTGTGGACGTGTTTTCTCACTTCTCCTGCTTTTGACTTTTATTCTTCCTCTTGGACCACCTGCTCTCTGTCCTTCTGAACCGCTAAACTATGGAACTGATTAACTGGAATCTCAGCGCAATTGATAAGTATTTTATCACAAAGTGAGGCCAAGGAGGAGGTCGTCTTCCCTGACCGGATTTTCACAGCTCGGTTTGCGATGGATGTCTTTTGCCCAGCGCTCCTGTCGGTTGGAGACATCAAAGATATTTACTTATTTGGACTCTTGGTAACAGGGACCTGCTTATTGGATGGACTGCCCTGGATTATCGGACATTTGGAATGACAGCAGTTTGCAATCAGACCACGCTGCTGTGGGTTAAAATAAACTAGCACTTTGGAGCAGGGAGTGACCGAGTGATGGAATTACACCGGAAAGTAACGCACAGCGATGAACTGTTATGTACGACCTGGCAGCCCTATAGAAACATGTACAATAGGACCTGGCAGCCCTATAGAAACATGTACAATAGGACCTGGCAGCCCTATAGAAACATGTACAATAGGACCTGGCAGCCCTATAGAACATGTACAATAGGACCTGGCAGCCCTATAGAAACATGTACAATAGGACCGGGCAGCTCACTGTGGAGACGGACAATAGTTGGACTATATTTTGGGAGGAAAAGGGTTGAACTGTGAAGGAACTTCCTACTCTGGAGAACTGAACTAAAGCTGAGACCAAGTAAAAGCTAATTCATTATAAATGTATGAACTATTGCTGGAATAATTCTCTTCCTCCTGAGAGAGGAGGTTTGAAGCAGCTGGACCTCTCATCTCTCCTACGCCGTCAACACTTCCCTTCAAGGCCAAGCCACAGAGCTAAACCTGATAAGGACTGAGCTCTCTGGGTCATATTTTGCATAACACTGACTTTCAGACTGTAAATAACCGCACACACATAGCCCCTCCCTAACCACGCCCCCGTCCTTCTGCCTCAACACTTTAGCCCCACCCCCTGGTCAATGGCCGGTCATCGTGTATCTCCCATGTCTTGATGCTTCTATTTGTGCTTTGCCTTAACTTAACCTGATTGTAATTTCACATTATCTTCTTTTGTGGCGCATGGAGTTGCCTTGTGTACGAAATGCACGGTATAAATAAAGTTGCCTTGAGCAGGTCGATGTTAAAAAACAGATTTTTAATGTAGATGAATACGTGACCATGGATTTATACATTTTAACATCATCATTAACATACATTTAATTTAAATAGGTTTGAAACATTATAACATTTTCCACCAATCCTGTTTCCAGTTGAGCGGCCGCTCCTTCATGACGTCGTTACTGATCATGAGAAAGTTTGATTTTCTAGAAGCCATTTTTTTTAGTTAAATGCACAAATGTTTTAATGTAATACATGCAATAATCTCTGTAGGCCGTGTGTTCCACTGACCCAATGCGATTACAGAGAAGGCAGATTTACATTTTGGGACGCTGCATTCTCCCCGAGAAGATCGAGTGGTTCGAGCTATTTTATCAGTACACAATCAATGATTTTTTTTTTTTTTTAAGGGGAATAATTTGGAGGAAATGAGGGAAAAGTGGGAGAAAATGTGTTGAAAATAAGAAAAAAATTGGTACTAAAATTGGGAAATACTAGTAATAAAATAGTGGGCAAAAATAATTGGGAAAACGAGAAGAAATTGGGGCAAAAAAAATGTAATGGGGAAATCATTTTTGGGGAAAACTGTGTCACAAATAAGGAAATATTGTGTAAGAAAATGTAAAAAAAAAAAAAAAAAAAAAAAATTGGGGGAAAAAAAATCATTTATTTGAGCTGAAACATCAAAGTTAACGCCGTCCCTGGACCAACATCAAAAAACTTAGTTCTATTATTTCTTTTCGGTTCCTGCTTTCAATACTTTTATTTTTTCGATACCGATAGAAGCCACACCTTTTTTCCGTATGGTTTAACGGTGCCCGAGGTGGCGCTCTATGAAAAGCTGTGCTCGTCCTCCTCATGGCCCGTAATGGCGGCTCATGGCGGCTGCGAGCGTATCCGTTTGGAGAGCGTGGGTGGAGGACTTGGTAAATACTTATTTAATTACTGTCTCATGAAATGCGCGGTGATGGGAGTGTTCGCCTGTGCGTTTGACACCGCCGCCGCGCCTTTGTTCTGCACCAAAAACAACGCTGGCAGTGGCGTTCCCGCGGCCCCGCGCTCCTCCGCCTCCACCATCACAGCCTGAGTGCCTTTTTCTGCAGCTTCAGTCGGGAGCGCTGGGAGAGTGCTGACCCTGAGCTCTCGCATCACACGGCACTCACAAACAACTCAATCACTGCCTTCTTTTAGACCGAGCTCTCACTGTGACTCTGTCCCATGTTTCAGACAAAGGCAGCGTGGTCTGTGCTTGTGTTATGCTTTTACAACACTTATTATTATTATCATTATTATTATTATTTTCCACGCCAAGTTCTGCTTCATCGGTTATTTTGTTCTCCAGGAACCGATGACACAAAATCAGGATCAAATCTGGACAAAAACCTAAACTTGAACTCAAGACATGATACTGGGCACAAACCAGGTCCAAAACAGGAAAGAGAATCATCTTTAATGTAATAAATTCATTAGAAAAGACAGTCCAACCGTCTTAACCCCCTGAACCGAGCACATTGTCTCCAGTTTGGCTTTACCCAAATCTAAAAGCTTCTTGGACAAAGCGTCAAAATAGCAACGAAAACGAGCTCTACATGAGGCACTCAAAGCTCTTTACAGCAGGATCCACTCACACATTCATACACCAGTGTACGCAGACACTGGAGGGTGAAGTGTCTTGCCCAAGGACACAACAACAGTGTGAGGTTCGAATCAGAACGCGGGATTCGAACCCCCAACCTTCTGATCATGAGACGACCTGCTCTACCAGCTACGCCACAGTCGACCCATGAAATCCTGAGAACACCAACTGTGAAATACGGGGGGGCAGCATCATGCTGTGGGGCTGTTTTGCTGTGGGAGGGGCTGGTGCACTTCACTAAATAGATGACATCATGAAGAAAGAACTCTATGTGGAAATATTGGAGCAACATCTCCAGAGGAAGTTACAGCTTGGACAGATCTTCCAAATGGACAATGACCCAAAGCCAAACTGGTTACAAAGTGGCTTCAGGAAAACAAAGTCCTGATCTCAGTCCAGTTTAAATGTATCAGAGCTGAAAAGGCATAGGCACGCAAGGCAGCCTACAGATGTGTCTCAGTTACGCAGTTCTGTTTGGAGGAATGGACCAAAACTCATCCAACTATTGTGAGAAGCTTGTGGAAGGAAATCCAAAACGTTTGACCCGAGTTATACAGTTTAAAGGCAATGCTACAAATATTAATGACATGTGTGTAAAAAGTAATAAATAAAATGTGTAGAAAATTCTATCTCTCATTCTCCTGGCATTTAGCAAATAGAAATATTTGTAAATGTGTCTTTTGATGAGGTGTATGTAAACATCTGGTTCTCACTGTATTTTGCCTCCACGGCTCCAGCTCAAACAATGTCCTGCAAATACTGAACGTTTTTCTCTCTGTGGGCCAGCAGAGGGTAAGTCCAGCTGTGACTCACGGAACTATTTTTTAACAAAAACAAAAGAACAGGCGCGAAATTAGATATAAAAAAATGTGGAAAAAGCCTTAAAAATATTCAATCCAAGAATTGTGTAGGTGCTGCTAATGTAGAGATACATGTAGAGAAAATGGCCCTACGCTATGGAGAAACTGAAGAAGTGCAATAATGAAACATGTTATTGTGAAGATTAGGGGTTTTCTTGTTTCCAGGTGAAGGTTTATGTTAAGAGACTTGATTGAAAATAAGTTATAAAATATCAAATACAAACCCACATCCCTCTGCAGCGGCCTTGGAGGGACCTGCCTAACGTCTAAATGAAGAACCTCCTCTGCTGGGTCTGGTGGAGTCGGGACGCGCTGAGAGCCTTTTGACAAACCCGGCCATTACGGAACAATGACAAACGTCGTCCTCACGGGCGCATGAATTATTAATAATCATAAATGAGCGGCTTCTACTCGAGCCAAGGCTCCACTCGCCCACTCTCGTCTGACTGAGGCTGAAGAGGCAAAAGTCCAGCCTGACCCCACGGAACAACGGAGCGCAAAAGCAAGGACGCCCGGGACACATGGGACACACGGGACACGAGGGAGACACAGGACACATGGGACACACGGGACAGGTACAGGGACAGGTACAGGGACAGGTACAGGGACAGGTACAGGGACAGGCAGGACATAAATGTAGAGAGACACATAAGGGTAGGTTGCATTCACGTGACGTCACCATATTCTGAAGGGCCCATAGATATGTCTCTGGAATCGCCCATATATGGTCATGTTTAAAACAGTTAAGGGGAAAACAATTTGGAGAAAAATCTAAACTTTCTCTAATTATTCAACAACTACTTTAACAGATGCTTAATTATGAATATAGTTTCTACTAAATAAAGATACGACGACATGGAGAGGAGCAAAGTGGTTCAACAGCTAATGCTAATGCTAACGCTAGCTAGCGCTAGTTACGACTGCCATTTTTTTGCTTCTACTGAAGAATCTGCTGTGAATAAACATCCATATGGACCCGGTTTGTTGGTATGTGATAAATAAGTTTATATTTTTATTTTAGGCTTGAGCTTCGTCAAGCCTGATGAAGGTCCTTTCGACCGAAACGTTGCAGCAATAAATATCTTAAGAGTGAGACAGTGTGCGGGAGCTTTTGTTCATTTTTGCATTAATTTCCCTGTCTTCTACGCACCTGTGGCCTCCTGGGTGTGCGGAGTTGTCCTCAGTTACGTATTTAAACTCTACTTGCTCGAAATAATACAATATAAAGAATCAATACATTCCTCTTCAAACCCCAAAGCTATTAAGACTCTTGATGCTTTAACCTTTTTTAAGCTGCTAAGGGCTACCTCTGTTCTTTTTATGTTATTTGTTTTTATGATTTTACCTCGTTATTTTGTTGTTTGTTTTTTTTACCCCTGGCATAAGTGTTTGTAACGCTATTATTACTGTTCAATAAAAGATTAAAAATTAAAAATTGAAGTGGAGCAGTTGAAAATTCCATAGCGTAACTATGGTAACAGTCTTTATGCAGATTTCTAGTCTTCGTTTGTTGCTCATTTCTCTGTAATTCCTTTTTTTTATTACTTTATTTTTTCATTTGAGTTTTTCAAAAATAAATAAACAATATACCAAAACTAATATGCAAAAACATATATACAAATACAAAAGAAAAACACACACACACAAAACAGCAATAAAAAGTAACCAGCGTTGGTTTTGCAGTGTGTTATATCCGCCTGTTTGGTTGGGACAGTGCACGCCAATGTACACACATGGGACCCACACATGCACACACGCCACGCCGGACATCACTGCATCCATTTTTTTATTTGTTTAAATCTATTATTATTTTAATCTAATTGAATGATCTTTAGACTATATATTTGTCATTTTTTCTTAGTTTCAGCCATAGTTTTTTATTTTTATTTTTTTTATTTATTTATTTTTTTTTCTTCATTCCCATTTGTTGGACCCACTTAACAAAAATAAGTCCCAACGCACAATCAACAGCAATTCACAACACTCATGTACGGTCCATTTCTTTTATAAAACATTTTTGGTCAAACTCATGGTCCATGTTCCTTATTTTGTGAGTTATCTTCTCATTCAATTTTACTTCTTGTATAATATTAATCCATTTTGTAATATCCAGTGGATTACTTTTTTTCGACTCCTTTGTTATGATCTTTAAAGCTGTAATTCTAAAGATTTCTCTGTAATTCCTGAGACCAATTCACAGAAAACAAAAACTGTCCCAAAGTTCAAAGTCGTCTCTTCAGCTCAGATGAACCTGAGTGTGATGTTGGTCAGTAGAATAAGAATAATGTGAATCACTGTCAAATAATGCTTTCAAAATGCTTCCATAGAGCTGTACCGGCACTTGCTCCGACTGAAACACAATTCTATAACGTGAACACAACCTATTAAACAAACCGGAGCCGAGCGTTAAACAGTTTTAATGCACGACGCGAAGTGCATTAAAACTGTTTAACGCTCGGCTCCGAGTTGTTTAATCCATCGGTCCCACAAACTCAATATATAGAGACTGCACATGAGACCTGAGGTGGCAGGTGAGCATAAAATGACTAACTTGCATCTAGTCTCTTTAACTGTTGCCGCCCACCACTCACTCACTACATTCCCCCAGGATTCCTGGTGTTTCCCAAACGGTCTCCCATCCAAGAACCGACCAGGCCCTTCCTGCTTCAGAAATCTGATATGATCGGGCAGAGCAAAGGCGGGACGGCCCAGTCCTGGCCTCGTGCATCTCTACACTGCGAGTCTGAAGGGCATCTAACCTGTTCATATAGTAATAAATAATATGTTCTACTACTCATACAGTCTTGTCATATTGTAGCTGTGCTGGACAGCAACAAACTGCATCAACATCATCCTCTATTGACGAGGTTTGCCAAATCAGGTTACATGAAGAACAAGTAGATACTGTCCATATAGTGTCCTTATACTGTCCATATACTGTCCATATAGTGTCCTTATACTGCCCATATACTGTCCATATACTGTCCATATACTGTCCATATACTGTCCATACACTGTCCATATACTGTCCATATACTGCCCATACACTGTCCATATACTGCCCATACACTGTCCATATACTGTCCATATACTGCCCATATACTGTCCATATACTGTCCATACACTGTCCATATACTGTCCATATACTGTCCATACACTGTCCATATACTGTCCATATACTGCCCATACACTGTCCATATAGTGTCCATACACCGTCTATATACTGCCCATATACTGTCCATACACTGCCCATATACTGTCCATATACTGTCCATATACTGCCCATATACTGTCCATATACTGTCCATATACTGTCCATATACTGTCCATACACTGCCCATATACTGTCCATATACTGTCCATATACTGTCCATATACTGTCCATACACCGTCTATATACTGCCCATATACTGTCCATACACTGCCCATATACTGTCCATATACTGTCCATATACTGTCCATATACTGTCCATATACTGTCCATACACTGTCCATATACTGTCCATATACTGCCCATACACTGTCCATATACTGTCCATATACTGTCCATATACTGTCCATATACTGTCCATATACTGCCATAACTGCCATATACTGCCATACACTGTCCATATACTGTCCATATACTGTCCATATACTGTCCATATACTGTCCATATACTGTCCATATACTGCCCATACACTGTCCATATACTGTCCATATACTGCCATACACTGTCCATATACTGTCCATATACTGCCCATACACTGTCCATATACTGTCCATATACTGCCCATATACTGTCCATACACTGTCCATATACTGTCCATATACTGTCCATACACTGTCCATATACTGTCCATATACTGTCCATATACTGTCCATATACTGTCCATATACTGCCCATACACTGTCCATATACTGCCCATATACTGTCCATACACTGTCCATATACTGTCCATATACTGTCCATATACTGTCCATATACTGCCCATACACTGTCCATATACTGCCCATAGACTGTCCATATACTGTCCATATACTGTCCATACACTGTCCATATACTGTCCATATACTGTCCATATACTGTCCATATACTGTCCATATACTGTCCATATACTGCCCATACACTGTCCATATACTGCCATAGACTGTCCATATACTGTCCATATACTGTCCATAACTGTCCATATACTGTCCATATACTGTCCATACACTGTCCATATACTGTCCATATACTGTCCATACACTGTCCATATACTGCCCATACACTGTCCATATACTGTCCATATACTGTCCCATATACTGTCCATATACTGTCCATACTGCATACACTGTCCATATACTGTCCATATACTGTCCATATACTGTCCATATACTGCCCATACACTGTCCATATACTGTCCATATACTGTCCATATACTGTCCATATACTGCCCATACACTGTCCATATACTGCCATAGACTGTCCATATACTGTCCATATACTGCCCATACACTGTCCATATACTGCCCATAGACTGTCCATATACTGTCCATATACTGCCCATACACTGTCCATATACTGCCCATAGACTGTCCATATACTGTCCATATACTGCCCATACACTGTCCATATACTGCCCATAGACTGTCCATATACTGTCCATATACTGCCCATACACTGTCCATATACTGCCCATAGACTGTCCATATACTGTCCATATACTGTCCATATACTGTCCATATACTGCCCATACACTGTCCATATACTGCCCATAGACTGTCCATATACTGTCCATATACTGTCCATACACTGTCCATATACTGTCCATATACTGCCCATATACTGTCCATATACTGCCCATACACTGTCCATATACTGTCCATATACTGTCCATATACTGTCCATATACTGTCCATACACTGTCCATATACTGTCCATATACTGTCCATACACTGTCCATATACTGTCCATACACTGTCCATATACTGTCCATATACTGTCCATATACTGCCCATAACTGTCCATATACTGCCCATAGACTGCCATATACTGTCCATATACTGTCCATATACTGTCCATATACTGTCCATATACTGCCCATAGACTGCCCATATACTGTCCATATACTGTCCATATACTGTCCATATACTGTCCATACACTGTCCATATACTGTCCATATACTGTCCATACACTGTCCATATACTGTCCATACACTGTCCATATACTGCCCATATACTGCCCATACACTGTCCATATACTGTCCATATACTGTCCATACACTGTAGAGTCTGTCTACGGGACTGTCACACCAGTTCGTCCCCAAACTAAGTAATCTGATACTGTCACTGTAACACGGGACAAACACAGTAGCGTCATACAGGCGTTTCATGTTAAAGGAGTCAGTGTTAAGTCAAAGGCGTTTCATGTTAAAGGAGTCAGTTATGTCAAAGGCGTTTCATGTTAAAGGAGTCAGTGTTATGTCAAAGGCGTTTCATGTTAAAGGAGTCAGTGTTAAGTCAAAGGCGTTTCATGTTAAAGGAGTCAGTGTTATGTCAAAGGCGTTTCATGTTAAAGGAGTCAGTGTTATGTCAAAGGCGTTTCATGTTAAAGGAGTCAGTGTTAAGTCAAAGGCGTTTCATGTTAAAGGAGTCAGTGTTAAGTCAAAGGCGTTTCATGTTAAAGGAGTCAGTGTTAAGTTAAAGGCGTTTCATGTTAAAGGAGTCAGTGTTATGTCAAAGGCGTTTCATGTTAAAGGAGTCAGTGTTATGTCAAAGGCGTTTCATGTTAAAGGAGTCAGTGTTATGTCAAAGGCGCTTCATGTTAAAGGAGTCAGTGTTAAGTCAAAGGCGTTTCATGTTAAAGGAGTCAGTGTTATGTCAAAGGCGTTTCATGTTAAAGGAGTCAGTGTTATGTCAAAGGCGTTTCATGTTAAAGGAGTCAGTGTTAAGTCAAAGGCGTTTCATGTTAAAGGAGTCAGTGTTATGTCAAAGGCGTTTCATGTTAAAGGAGTCAGTGTTAGTCAAAGGCGTTTCATGTTAAAGGAGTCAGGTAGCAAAGCTTCATTTAAAGAGTCAGTGTTATGTCAAAGGCGTTTCATGTTAAAGGAGTCAGTGTTAAGTTAAAGGCGTTTCATGTTAAAGGAGTCAGTGCATTCACAGACGACTTTACTGGACAGAATAAGAATTAAAACACTCACTGTGAACTCGATCTTCTGGGGATCCGTCGTAGAACTTTCTGCTCTTCACCTCTTCATCAGGGATTCTCACTCGTCCATCATCAGCGTCGTTTTGCATAATCCACCATCACAGGCCGGTCTTCCACCTGCCCCGCCCCCTCGCTGCTTCTTTTACACGTCTGAAGTCGTAAATAAACACTGACACGTCTCTGTTGGTCGTTGTTTTGTGTGGGAGATGCGTTCAGGGACAGTACGAAGTGCGGAAAGGGCAGAGGCACATACTGTATATAACAGTCGGGTTCTCCAGCACTATGGGAGGTCTTGTTCCACATCTTCAACAGATGTGCAATAGAAATAACACAGGCTTCTGGATCGGCAGAAAATGAATAAACCATAAATAATGAAAATACAATGATTATGATATGATTATCTCTATGAGCTGATTTAGGACCATCACATGTTCTTCTCTTTGTCCTGGCCACACTCAGGGGGGACTGGGGCGGGAACATCATTTGCATTTGTTCATATAGTTTGGTTCACAAAATCTAAAATAAAGCAACTCTCAATGTGGAAATGTGTCCGATTTAGTGGGAAATTGTTTGTGTTTTAAACCCACTCTGCACATAAACGCTGATGTCATTTTTAGATTGTGTGTTGTTTGTTATTATGTATCTGTGGAGCTTCTGTCCACACTGAGTATCCATGAGCTCCTAATGACAGACTCTCACTGACAGCAGAAGAAAAGAAAGCTCTCATTCTGTTGTTCAAATAATGGCCTCGGTCGTCATTGCCTTTGTCCTTAAGCCAATTCAACTCCTTCAATGTCTGAGTGTGTTTCCGAAAAACACACTCAGACAATATTTTCGTCAGGACATTTTTATACCCGAGGTACAAATGTAGTTAGCCCTCGTGGAACGCTGAATAATAATTAGAAAACAATAACATGGCTCATGGACGTGTCTGTATGATCTGCGTTTGACTCCGATACGCCAGCATGCCCCTGCTTTAGCGACGCTGCGAGCCGCCAGTGCAGACACAGATACCAGGAGGCTGCAATGCTCTGACAGTAAAGCAGGGCCGTGCAGAGAGCTACAGGGGCTCACAGATCAAACAGGGCCCTCATTTGAAGGGTTATTTGTTTATTCATCTTCAAAAGTAAGAGGAGCAACATTTGGGAAAAGTCTTCTCTTATCATTATTTTAACTTTCACTACTCTCTCTCTTCACTGGAGAATAAAACAGATGAACTGCTGAGCTCTTCAGGAGATGGTGAGAGACTGTTGTGGAGCGGAGGGAGCTGCGCAGGAGGAAGAGGAGCTAACCAGTGCAGGACACCACGCTCTGAAACAGGGACACACCCAGGAGGCGGAGTTTCAGAGGATCAGAGGAGACGCTTGTACAATGACAAATAAAGCACTTACTTTAAGAAAAGTGTTTTTCTGTCGAACGTTTGGCCGTTTTATGAGAAAGTAGAGCTGAGACACTGAAACACGTCGCCTCAGACACAACCTTTATATTCAGATCATTCAAACCTGTCACGTGTTCACCTTCACTGAGAAGAAATAAAGAGAGTTTTGAACAGCAGAGGGGGAGGGGGAGCGCATTCCAATGAAACTCTCCAAACTACACCAATAATATTTGTAGAATTAAAATAACTGAGTTTATTTGTAACAGTTTAATAGTTGGTGGCCCCTCCCCCTGACCCTGAGTTTCTCAGCTCCGCCCCCTCTGCTCCTTCCACTCTTTCCTCTCACAGGCACAGAATGCTACATGACACTGATGTTTTGTCAGGATCTGAACTTAAGTTTGCAGTGAATTTACTTTGTGTGAGGGAGTCGAGTGTGTCATCGCATTGGTCACATTACTATAGATAGATTACTATAGATTACTATAGATTATTATACGGCCCTTCACAATGCAAGTAGACGCTCCATTGATTTGAATGTGATTTCCCAACGTTCTACCGGTCATTATTTTTTGATAGACGACCTCTGAAATATAATAAATGACCGCTGCCAATGGCAACGGAGTTTGTGCTTGTAATACAGATCAGAGAGAAGTTTGGGGAATCGCTCGTGAAGTTAACGGGAGTCCGACTTTCAACTCACCCAGAGATTCACCACCATTCCTCCTCTCTAACTGCACCTTCAACTAAGCAGCACGGCTAGCATTAAGTAGCTAGCCGTGCTACTACTAGCCTCGCCACACTGCCTGGAATCAACAAACGTTGCCAAGCAACGCGCAAACTTTTGGGAACTATTTGCCGCGGAAATCATTAAATAAACCTTTGGGCTTCATAAAAGTGTATGAAGTTTATTTGTGTGTGTACAGTCGGCAAACAGCCGTATAATAAGTACCTTCAGTACCTTCACCTTACTACTACCGTACTTATTTTCCCGATAATGACCGGCGTTCTATACATTATCCCTGACTTACTACAGCTCTGTCTCATCGTTCTCACTGAATACGAGTCGTTCTTTTGTCGCTGCATTAACAGATTGTGAACAGTGTTGTGCAGTCACAGGGGCCTCAGTGTGGGGCCCCTCGGAGGTAAGAGTCAGAGGTCGTTTTTCCTCTCTCTGAGCCGGGCTGCGTCAGGGCCGCGGGCGGCACATTGAAAACACACCATGAACTAACGAGGGACATGTTCAGTTTGGATTGGACGGATTCAAATAGGCTGATTAAGCTATTGTAAAGAATGACCACGGGAAACAAAATACAAATCAAAAGTCTGGAGCAAAAGCTGCGATCGTGGCTCGGTCATTAGGCTGCTCTCCTGCAGTGATTCAGCTGCAGTGTCAGTGTTTTAAGAAACAGAAACAATCACAGCAAAAGCATCAATATTACGACAGGTAGCCACTTAGTATGAGACTATAGGGCTATAGTCTATATAGACTATAGGGCTATAGTCTATATAGACTATAGCCCTATAGTCTATATAGGCTATAGCCCCTATAGTCTATATAGGCTATAGGGGCTATAGTCTATATAGACTATAGCCCTATAGTCTATATAGGCTATAGCCCCTATAGTCTATATAGGCTATAGCCCCTATAGTCTATATAGGCTAATATCTTTATCACATTCATCGCTGTTTAAAAAGATACGAGGTGAGCTCAAGTGGAATCATGTTTAACTTAATCCAGCCTTAAACTCAACAAAAGAAACAACTGTCAGCTGTTACAGCTCAGAAACACTGCGGGGAGAGAAGCCCACGATCCAGCAGCAACCCCTCTGCACCTGCAGGGTCATGCACCTGCAGGGACATGCACCTGCCGGGACATGCACCTGCCGTCATACACACCTCCAGGTAAACTCCGCTTCATGTGATGGAGCCACGACACCTTTTCTTTTTCTCTTTTACTTCACTTAAGAAAGTTACACAAAAATGTGGCAAATGCTTTGACAATAAATAATAAATAATCATAAATCTTGTTGCACGGGACCAAACGGACATGTTCTTCCAGAGCTAACGAATAAACATCTTTGGAACTGTCCCAGCCGAGCGGCCGGAGCTCGTGGCGCTCGAGTGTTCGGAGAGTCTGGAGGTTTCGGAGAATCCAGAGAGTCCAGAGAGTCCAGAGAGTCCAGAGAGTCCAGAGAGTCCAGAGAGTCCAGAGAGTCCGGTGAGTCCGGCGAGTCCGGCGAGTCCGCGCACGTCCATCACTACGGGGTTTGGCAAAACAAAATCACGTCCCCAGGATGTCCCGAGTGTGGCGCGCTCCGTGGGTAAAACGTCAGGAATAATCCATGATTGTCTTCACAGTGTACAGCCACGCCCTGCGCCTCAGGCCTCGATGGGGCTGGACACCATGCTGTTGGGCGTGTCCGGCAGCTGTGACGACATGGACGCCACCTCACTGCCCGTCGAGTTAGAGCCGGGGCCTCCCTCCGAAAAGCTGACCTGCGGACACAGAGGAGAGAGTGAGGCCGAGTGAGGCGAGTGTGTGAGGAGAGAGAGGCCGAGTGTGTGAGGAGAGAGAGGCCGAGTGGTGTGAGGAGAGAGAGGCCGAGTGAGTGAGGGAGAGAGAGGGCCGAGTGGGGAGGAGAGAGAGGGAGGGTGAGGAGGGGGCGAGTGGTGAGGAGAGAGAGGCCGAGTGTGTGTGAGGAGAGAGAGGCCGAGTGTGTGAGGAGAGAGAGGCCGAGTGTGTGAGGAGAGAGAGGCCGAGTGAGTGAGGAGAGAGAGGCCGAGTGTGTGAGGAGAGAGAGGCCGAGTGTGTGAGGAGAGAGAGGCCGAGTGTGTGAGGGAGAGAGAGGCCGAGTGGTGAGGAGAGAGAGGGCCGAGTGTGTGAGGAGAGAGAGGCGAGTGAGGGGCCGAGTGTGTGAGGAGAGAGAGGCCGAGTGTGTGAGGAGAGAGAGAGGCCGAGTGTGTGAGGAGAGAGAGGCCGAGTGTGTGGGAGGGGGCCGAGTGTGTGAGGAGAGAGAGGCCGAGTGTGTGAGGAGAGAGAGGCCGAGTGTGTGAGGAGAGAGAGCGAGTGAGGCCGAGTGTGTGAGGAGAGAGAGGCCGAGTGGTGTGAGGAGAGGAGGGAGTGGTGAGGAGAGAGAGGCCGAGGTGTGAGGAGAGAGAGGCCGAGTGTGTGAGGAGAGAGAGGCCGAGTGGGGGTGGTGAGGAGAGAGAGGCGAGTGGTGAGGGAGGGGGGTGAGGCCGAGTGGGAGGAGGAGGGCCGGTGGTGGGGGGGGCCGAGTGAGGCCGAGTGGTGTGAGGAGAGAGAGGCCGAGTGGTGTGAGGAGAGAGAGGCCGAGTGTGTGAGGCCGAGTGTGTGAGGACCCCCTGGGGAGGCTCCGCCTTCCCTGTGGGGACAGTGAAAGTCGATATCCAGAGGCACAAACTTTGGCTCATTAGTTTGAGCACCTGATATGAACCTGTTAACCCTCGCTTTAATAATAATAATAATAATAATAATAATAATAATAATAATAATAATAATAATAATGCATCAGTTTTATATAGCGCTTTACATTACATTATTCATTCACTCCATACTCAGTGGTAGTAAGCTACTGTTGTAGCCACAGCTGCCCTGGGGTAGACTGACGGAAGCGAGGCAACCAGTCTGTGCCATCGGCCCCTCCAGGTCTGACGGGATCGGGCAAAGCCTATTTTCTCCAGTTTTACCCAAATCTAAAAGCTTCTTGAACAAAGCATCAAAAAAGCAACATTAGAGCGAAAAAAGCAACGAAAAAAATGATGAAAACGCTTCAAAAATGTGATAAAAACAACGTGACAGAAAAGTTACAATCACGCAGGACTTAGCTTTCAAATGAGGCGTTACTCTACAGGCATCGAGACGCTGTTAGATTTGGGTAAAGCTGTAGGAAATGTGCTTGGTTGAATAGACACAAGTGTTTCCAGTTCACATGAGCCACAGGACGATCCTCGCGTTCCCATAAGCCCCTCCCCCCGTTCCCCACATGACCTCGTTCTGTCTGAGCGAGGCCGAGGACACACTGTGGGGCCTCACCAGCTGCTGGAAGGCGGGCTGCTCCAGCTCGCTCTGTAGGGCGAACTCGCTCAGGACCTTCCAGGGCGGCTGGTACGTCTGCACCTCCACGGGGTTGGCCTGCAGACCCCCGTCATGGCGCTCCGGGCTGGACGCCACCATGGGGGTGCCCGTCAGGCCCTGGATGTTCTGTGTGGGACAGCAGAGAGAGCATTAGGGAACGATCATGATCACCGATACTGGGGGTTTGAGTATCGGCCGATATTAACGATATTGTAAAGAGACTTTTCTCCATCATGAGATCAGACATGATGTTACAGATCAATTATATTTACAATAAACTCATTAAAAACATGTAACAGATGTGTGCAGATGTTTCTGTGAGTGTGCACTGAATGTGACTCTGTTCATTTATTCCTTTTCCTTCCATTTCATTTCTTTTACATTTGTAAACAAGGCCAAGAAACGACAGAAAAAACACGTTTCTTCCTCATTAGTAAAAATGTTTTTCATGTTTTTTCCCAAATGTTTCCACTTTTTTGTCAAAATCTTTCAACTTGTTTTTCACTTTGTTTTCCTTTAAAAAAATAAAAAACTGTTTTATATTTCTTTTCAGCTCCTGCTTTCGACACCAGACTGCTTTGGTTTATTTATTTATTTATTTATTTGATCGGGACACGTGTGAACAATAAACATGTATCACACTACAACATTTATAGCCAAGGCTCATTTGTAATGTCCGTCCCTACAAGAGCTTTTCAGCCTCGTAACAGCTCGAGCTTTGTAACTCACTGCGTTTCTATTTTTCCTGAATGTGCAAAAAAGATCCGAACGTTTGGATTTAATGCGACATTTAAGACTCTGCAGTGGGTCAGGAGCTCACAGCGCTGGGCCTCGCCTCTCGTACAGTGGGAAGTGGATATGTGGGTGCAGTTCTGTAGGGTGTTGTATAGTGTTGTAGTGTGTTGTAGGGCATTGTAGAGCATTGTAGAGCATTGTAGAGCCTACCGTCTTGTCATTGGGCTGCTGCTGCTGCAGTTGCTTCATCAGGATGCTCCTCTTCTTGTCTTTGCAGCGCTTGTTCTGGAACCAGACCCGGATGACCCGGGGGCTCAGGCCGGTCATCTCCACCAGCTGCTCCTTCATCAGGGCGTCCGGGCGGGGGTTTGCGTTGTAACACGTGCGGAGCGTGTGGAGCTGCTTCTCGTTGAGCACCGTGCGCACACGCGTGGTCTTCTCCGGCTGCTTGTGCACGTGAGGCCGGAGGGCGGGCTGCCGGGCCGAGACCGGCTCCGCTGTGGACACAAACCTCACGTTAGAGGAACGTCCTGAAGGAGTTTGCTCTGAGATAATTACTCATAAAAACTCAACTCACACAGCCTTGTTCACGTTACTTACTACGTTTATAAAGCAGAGCCATTTAGTCTTTTGATGAAAATGTCTTTTCATTTTAGTCGATGTTTAGTCGACTTTATAATATTTATTATAATCATATTTAATTAAGCTGAGGCTCTTCTTTTCATTTTTATTCAGTCACAGTTTCATAAACAACTTTAAATTTAGATTTAGTCCGAAAAAATATAACTTTTTGAGAAATTGTACTTCTTAGAGTACTTTTATCATACAGTACTTTTTACTTGTACTTGGGTCAAATTATAATAAAGTATCTGTTTCTTAAAGTAAAAAGAAGTAAATATTAAAGTGTCAAATGCTTCATTTTCATAAAATATCAAACGTTCGTCCTTGTTCTTTAGAATTATAAATGATTTGACATTTGTTTTACACAGTTCATGGCGTCATTGAAAATAAATCAGACTCACAGTACTCGAGTAAGTACTTTTATACTTTTACTTGAATTGTTGCTCAATTATTACATTTTAGCTTCACATGATCTCAAGAGGGAAAAGTTCTGTTTCTCTTTTTATAATTAAAGCAAATAAGTTCTTCACAAGTGTAAGTCTGTATTTATACATAAATATAATCCAAATGAATTCATGTTTGTCATCATGTGTGCATAGATATAAAGCAAATACATGTGAAAGTATTCGAAGTATTCAGAATACAATCAAAAAAAAAAAATCATTTTGTAAAATGAACAAATGAAATCCTGAAGATGTGGTCAGAGCCACAGCTGACTGATGAAGGAATGTGGATTTAATGCCGACGCTTTTTCAGTGACATTTAAGGCCCTCGGAAACACTGGTGGAAAATGTGACGTTCTTTATGTAAATGTGACTTTATAGGAAAAGTGGGACATTATCTTAATATGTGGGACGGTGGGACAAAGGTCTAACAGGGTCACCCTGAGCTAAAGCCTCCAGGTGACCCATGACTTACATGTGTAGGAACACATGTAAAGTTATTTGCTCTAACTCACAATATTTTTATTTTTTTTAACATTTTACAAAACAGGAGTGTTTTTTCTGCTCGCGGGTGATTTTTGCGTTTGTGAGCACGTTTAAAGATCTGTAGCTCAGCAATGGAAACATGTACAAGGCTAAGATTCAGTCTGTGTCAGGTCCACTGAGGATATGTCCAGGAACAATAATTAAACATGTTTTAGATCGTAAACTTTTGGATTTATAGGCTGCTGAAAATGACAATTTTTGAATTTCAGATTTTCCCCCAAAATGTCAGAGGCTCTACAGAAGTGATCATCTTTGACCACGTGGTCACGACTCTCTTCCCAGATACAAACATATCAGTCTGTCTGTAAGAACATGTTTCTATCTCAAATGGAAATAAAACATATTTTCAAAGCTACAAACATATAGTGCATTTTTAACCTTATAGACTGAGTGTGTCTGTGTGAGGCCGGGAACAAGTGCAGAATAAGCAATACTTTTATTATTCAAAACCCAAACATCGAACTCCGATCGATAACCTGCCTCTTTCCTCTTTTGCTCCGGTCACTCACGGGAGAAAAGTGACAGGCTGTAATGGAGCCTTTCCAGCGCGCGCACGCGCGCGCACACACACACGCGCGCGCACACACACACACACACACACACACACACGCGCGCGCCCACACACACACGCACCGGGCTCCTACCTGCCATCTGCAGCGGTCTGGCGGGGTGCAGGGGGCTCAGGGGGTCCCCGGTCAGGCTCGCGCGCTCCACCACGTCGTGGTCCGCGCGGCAGAACAGGCCGTCCTCGCGCAGCGCGAACTCGTCCCCGGGGATGAGCTGCCGGCTGCACGCGACGCACCGGAAACACTCGATGTGGTAGACCTGCGCCCGCGCGCGCATCACGAAGTCGTTCTTACTGAAGCCGATGTTGCACTTTGAGCATTTGACCCCGTACAACCTGCGGGCACGAGCGCGCGGTCAGAGGAGGAGCCAGAGAGGAGGACACAGGAGGACACAGGAGGAGGACACAGGAGGACACAGGAGGACACAGGAGGACACAGGAGGACACAGGAGGAGGACACAGGAGGACACAGGAGGACACAGGAGGACACAGGAGGAGGACACAGGAGGACACAGGAGGACACAGGAGGAGGACACAGGAGGAGGACACAGGAGGAGGACACCAGAGGAGCATCAGGAGTTGAGAACACTGTTGGACTGATTCTGATGTTTCTTTCTGATCTCGGGCTGAGACACTTAAAGCTGCAGTACATGTGTGTACATGTGTGTACATGTGTGTACATGTGTGTACATGTGTGTACATGTGTGTACATGTGTATCCGCCTCCTCAGAATATGACAAAAACTGATCGTGTTGCGCTGTCTTCACCTAAACCTAAAGCAGAATCTAAATGAGAGCAGTTTATGTTGGGGGGTCACCGCTCAAAGCTGCACACGGCGTCAAACATGTTTATAATTCGTTTGCTTGAACAATGTGGATGTGCAGGAGGGATTGTGAGAGCTAGAAACGAGTACGGGCCAAATCTAAAACTGTCACATTTTGTAAAGTAAAATAATCAGGTTTAAATGAAGCCGCGCCTGGAGGAGCCTGAGCCTGTTTCTTTGACATCTGTATGGCCCCATGTGTGTCTGTGCTAAATAAAGTAGAATCATAATAATAATAAAGTATAATAATAATAAAGTATAATAATAATCATGTGACACACTGCACGCGCCGTGTGGACAGAGGAATGAGCGAAGCGTAACGGCCGGTTTAAAACGTGCTTTAGTTTCACACGAAAGCCGCTGCGTTTCCCAAACTCAAATATTATTCTCCTGTAGCGCGCGCACTGACGCGCATTTTACCAAAATATATAAATGTATAAATATATAAATATATAAATATATACATATATACATATATACATATATAAATATATAAATATATAGAAGTTGATTTACTGAGTGATGAGGACGAGTCCTCGTGCATGTTTGAAACAGGAGGATCACACCGGGGCCTTTCTGCTCTCCCCGGGGCTGCGGAGGTTTCCTCCGGTACTCCGGCTTTCCCTACCACTAAAAACATGTACAATAGGCCAGGATGAATGATGTGTGAGTGATGGTGGTCAGAGGGACTGTTGTGTCAGTCTCCCCCCCGGGGAAACTGAAGCTACACCGCGCGTGCAGTGAATGTAAAAGCGTCTCTTTATTTAAAGCGCTTTGTGACCGAGTCTGTGAAAAGCGCGATACAAATAAAGTTCGTCTTCATTTTTATTTTTGAATCAAATCCTCAAACCCAGAGGGAACGTTCTACTTGTTTAGATCACGGCTTCACCAAAGGGAAACACTTGTGTCTGTCCGTGTGTATAAACACCGCTCACGAGGCTGCGCGCGCTCGGCCCGGGCCCTGCGCGCGGACCGAGACCTGGCGTGTCCGATACGAACACGTTTACAACAGATCTGTCTAAAAGCCCTTAACCAGTTCAGCTTTACCCAAATCCATACGGTCCATACGCCGACAGGCCAGTGTAGGGCCTCATTTGAAAGCTAAGACCTACAACACTCATCTAAATGTTTCCTTTTCCTCGCGTTGTCACTTTTAGACACTTTTTCTCACGGCTCATTTTCATCTTTGTTTCGTCTTGTTGTTGCTTTTATGACACTTTGTTCAATCAGCTGAGGCCAAACCGGAGAACACGCGCCCAGTGCAGCCGGGGGTTAAGAGGTTAGAAACGGGAAACAGAAATAATGTTTGGATAATTGCGCGGACACGGAGCGCGGCGCGTTTTAGCGCATGAGCGGAACCCGCGCGCAAAAAGGAAATGATCGACACACACTGTCCCCTGAGGGAAAGTGTTCACGTGTGCACGTGTTCATGTGTTAATTTCCAAACGGCATTACAGTTCGACATATTTATTTAAATTTATTTAAATTGAGTGGTTGAAAAAGGCCGTGTTTGTTTCGCGCGCGCGCGGTCTAACGCCTTTTCCTCTCGACCCAAACGCGCAGAAAAATCCCAAACCCAGATGGAGGAGTGGATAAAATAAAAAATAAAAACACGTTGCAATGTCTTTATTTGTTTGTTTGTTTTCTGCGTCGGTTCAAATAAGAAATTCACCCCACTCTTTTTTAAAGCACGCGGGGAAAATATTGTTTTATTTCATCTTAACGTAATTTAAGCATCTTTTTACGCGTTTTATTCATTTCATATATTTATATATATATATATATATATATATATATATATATATATATATATATATATAATATTAATATTAATTATAATAATAAAAGAATATGATCGCAATAAATAAAAGTAAAGCCGAACGTGTTTCGTTTTGGAGACGCGTAAAAAAACAAACAGGCGTGCTAAAGAGAGACTTTACGCACGCGTTAAACATCTTCTACAATAAGTAATAATTGGTTTCGATCTGATCAAAAAGTCTCCGTATTTATTTGCTTCGCTCAAACTGTTGCTTTTGTAAAGATATTACAAAAGCAACAGTTTACTGATACTGATATTGACTCCGTGGAAAGAAAGGAATCAATAAAAGCGCTGCGCGTAAAAGTGCGCGACACGCGACAATCCACCGAGTCTGAGCTCCGTTACTCCCGTTATTTTGTTTATTTACATTTTAAATTCTGCTTGTTCCTCAGACAGTAACACGTGCACGCGGACGCGGCAGATATTCCGTTAATCCTGGTGTGTTTGTTTGTTTGGCTCCGCTCTTGTTTGAAAATCAAAATAAAAAGGTTTAATCCAGGGGAGCGCTGCTCTTGTCCCGCCGTGTCGAGTGTCCCAGCCCCCGGGAGGGACAGGAGGAGCGGCCCGGGGGTCTCGGATGTCCCCGTACCTGATGTAGTCCCGCTTGCAGTAGGTCTTTCCGTCCCTCACGAAGCACGTGCACGACTCGTCCAGGTACTGGCTGCACTCCGCGCACTTGAGACACGCCGCGTGCCACTCCAGGTCCGGGGACACGCGCAGGATGTACTGGTCATGGATCTGGTTCCCGCAGCCCACGCACAGCGAGACGAGCCGCTTCTCTGTGACCGAGACACGAGACACATCAGTCAGTGAGGGGGACAGTGAGGGGGACACTGTCCCCTCACTGTCCCACTGTGTCCCCCTCACTGTGTCAGTGAGAGGGACACAGTGAAGGGGACACGGTGAGGGGGACAGTGAGGCGGACACAGTGGGACAGTGAGGGAGACAGTGAGATGGACAGTGTTGGGGACACAGTGGGACAGTCGGTCAGTAGTCGGTCCGTTCCATCCGGAGCGGCTCCAGTACCGACAGTAACGGGCCGCGTGAGGCCTCGGTCAGTCCGGACGCGGAACATTTAGTTTTACCTTTAGAGCAAAGTGAGGCGTTTGTATGACCCACTTTGGAAACACTCGGGTAAAGTTGTCCCGTTTGTGTCTCTCACAGTGTCCTGAACATATATTTGATCAGAGCAGGACAGGTGTCTTACTTTTCGGCGGGTCCCCCATGTCTCCCATGTCCGAGTCCCAGTCGGAGTCCGGGTCTGCGAAGAAGGCCGCGGTGAGGTCCACTGTCCCGGGGTGAGGTCCACTGTCCCGGGGCTGCTCTGCTCCTGGGTGCTCGGCCCGGGCCGTTCGGAGCGGGTCTCTGCGTGACGGGTGCGTGAGTGCGCGCGCCTCTGCGGTGTGTGTGGAGTCCGGAGCTCGCGGCGCTCGGGGCTGACGCAGGACAGCGGCACGTCATCCGCTCCTGAAGCTGATTGGCTGCAGACGCGCACGCACACGCACGCGCCTGTGTCTCTGACTCCAGACTGAAGCTGTCTGTGCTGGGACACGTTCATATTCATTATGGAGAGCGCCCCCTGGCGTCCCCACGGAGCGGCCGCACACGAGGACCAGATAAATAAATATAGTTTTCCCCAAAACAACAAATACAAAGCTCAGACTGAGCCTCAGAGGACACACAGGCATTAAGTACAAAGTACACATTTATTCAAAGTAAAAAGTACATGGAGAAAATATGACTCAAGTAGCATTAAAGTCTGAGTCATAGTTCAGCAAAACAAGGAAATAAAAACATAAGAAGTGAAGTAACAAAACACAAAAAGCTGCATCTGTTTCTCTCTAATCTTTAACTCTTTGTTAATTCATAAATAATGTAAAAATATAATGTTCATTCTCAGACTTAGTGATGGTCCTCAAGCTTCTAATACAATTGGTGCTACCAGAGACGATACTTCTGACAAAAAATGTAATAACATAATTATACATAAAAGTAACATCTCATTAAAGGTGCACTTTGTAAGTTAGAGCTTCATTTCATCTCATTAAAGGTACACTTTGTAAGTTAGAGCTTTATTTAGCGACACAGCGTTCAGGTGTTAGTCCTGAGCCACATGTTTCTGGAGGTCGGGGAAACTCCTCTGAAACTCCGCCTCCTGGGTGTGTCCCTGTTTCAGAGCGTGGTGTCCTGCACTGATCAGCTTCTCTTCCTCCTGAGCAGCTCCCTCCGCTCCACAACAGTCTCTCTCATCATCTCCTGTAGAGCTTAGCAGTTCATCTGTTTCATTCTCCAGTGAGCGTCCATTATCCAGAACAACACAGGCATGTGTGGCTGAGCTGTGAGTCTTGCCCGGATACCTCCTCGTTTGTCCCTTGTTTCCTGTAGCTCCTCTTGTGACGCCTCCTCTGTGCTGCAGGGGGGGCTCTCGGTGCCTCTTCAGTGTCTTTAGTTCATGAGCTGCTGTTTGTTTACTTTAAGGACCGTCATCGACTCAAAGGAAAAACTGAAGAGCCACAAAAACACGACAAAGACGAACAAAAGCATCGAGTTACCTGGTTTATCTGTACCCAGCCTTACCTCAGCCTTACCTCAGCCTTACCTCAGCCTTAACTCAGCCTTACCTCAGCCTTACCTCAGCCTTACCTCAGCCTTACCTCAGCCTTACCTCAGCCTTAACTCAGCCTTACCTCAGCCTTATCTCAGCCTTACCTCAGCCTTACCTCAGCCTTACCTCAGCCTTAACTCAGCCTTACCTCAGCCTTAACTCAGCCTTACCTCAGCCTTATCTCAGCCTTACCTCAGCCTTAACTCAGCCTTAACTCAGCCTTAACTCAGCCTTACCTCAGCCTGACCTCAGCCTTAACTCAGCCTTACCTCAGCCTTAACTCAGCCTTACCTCAGCCTGACCTCAGCCTTACCTCAGCCTTAACTCAGCCTTAACTCAGCCTTACCTCAGCCTGACCTCAGCCTTACCTCAGCCTTACCACAGCCTTACCTCAGCCTTACCTCAGCCTTACCTCAGCCTTAACTCAGCCTTAACTCAGCCTTAACTCAGCCTTAACTCAGCCTTAACTCAGCCTTATCTCAGCCTGACCTCAGCCTTACCTCAGCCTTAACTCAGCCTTAACTCAGCCTTACCCAGCCTTACCTCAGCCTTATCTCAGCCTTACCTCAGCCTTAACTCAGCCTTAACTCAGCCTTACCTCAGCCTTAACTCAGCCTTAACTCAGCCTTAACCTCAGCCTTACCTCAGCCTTACCTCAGCCTTACCTCAGCCTTACTCAGCCTTACCTCAGCCTTAACTCAGCCTTACCTCAGCCTTACCTCAGCCCCTTAACTAGCCTTACCTCAGCCTGACCTCAGCCTTACCCCAGCCTTAACTCAGCCTACCTCAGCCTTAACTTAGCCTTACCTCAGCCTGACCTCAGCCTTACCTCAGCCTTACCCCAGCCTTTAACTAGCCTTACCTCAGCCTACCTCAGCCTTACCCAACCTCAGCCTGACCTCAGCCTTACCTCAGCCTTAACTCAGCCTTACCTCAGCCTGACCTCAGCCTTACCTCAGCCTGACTCCAGCCTTACCTCAGCCTTAGCCTTACTCAGCCTTACCTCAGCCTTAACTCAGCCTAACTCAGCCTGACCTCAGCCTTACCTCAGCCTTAACTCAGCCTGACCTCAGCCTTACCACCTCAGCCTACCTCAGCCTTACCTCAGCCTTAACTCAGCCTGTACCTCAGCCTGACCTCAGCCTTTACCATCAGCCTTAACTCAGCCTTAACTCAGCCTGACCTCAGCCTTACCTCAGCCTGACCTCAGCCTTACCCCAGCCTTAACTCAGCCTTAACTCAGCCTTACCTCAGCCTTAACTCAGCCTGACCTCAGCCTTACCTCAGCCTGACCTCAGCCTTAACCTCAGCCTTACTCAGCCTTAACTCAGCCTTACCTCAGCCTGACCTCAGCCTTACCTCAGCCTGACCTCAGCCTACCCAGCCTTACTCAGCCTGACTCAGCCTTACCTCAGCCTTACCTCAGCCTGACCTCAGCCGCCCTTACCTCAGCCTTACCTCAGCCTTAACCTCAGCCTTAGACCTCAGCCTTACCTCAGCCTGACCTCAGCCTTACCTCAGCCTTAACTCAGCCTTACCTCAGCCTGACCTCAGCCTTACTCAGCCTGACCTCAGCCTTAACTCAGCCTTAACTCAGCCTTAACTCAGCCTTACCTCAGCCTTACCCAGTTTCAGCCTTAACTCAGCCTTACCTCAGCCTGACCTCAGCCTTACCTCAGCCTTACCTCAGCCTTACCTCAGCCTTACCTCAGCCTTCCTCAGCCTGACCTCAGCCTTAACTCAGCCTACCTCAGCCTTACCTCAGCCTTACCTCAGCCTTACCTCAGCCTGACCTCAGCCTTAACTCAGCCTGACCTCAGCCTTACCCTCAGCCTTACCTCAGCCTTACCTCAGCCTTACCTCAGCCTTACCTCAGCCTTACCTCAGCCTGACCTCAGCCTTACCCCCACCCCTTACCTCAGCCTTACCTCAGCCTTACCCAGCCTACCTCAGCCTACCCGCCTTACCTCAGCCTTACCCTCAGCCTGACCTCAGCCTTACCTCAGCCTTAAACTTAGCCTTACCTCAGCCTGACCTCAGCCTCAGCCTTACTCAGCCTCAGCCTTACCTCAGCCTTACCCTCAGCCTAACTCACCTACTCAGCCTCTCACCACCTCAGCCTTCACACTCAGCCTTAACTCAGCCTGACCTCAGCCTTACCTCAGCCTGACCTCAGCCTTACCCAGCCTTAACTCAGCCTTACCCTCAGCCTTACTCAGCCTGACCTCAGCCTTAACTCAGCCTGACCTCAGCCTTACCTCAGCCTTACCTCAGCCTTACTCAGCCTTAACTCAGCCTGACCTCAGCCTTACTCAGCCTGACCTCAGCCTTACCTCAGCCTTACCTCAGCCTTACCTCAGCCTTACCTCAGCCTACCTCAGCCTTAACTCAGCCTCTACCTCAGCCTACCTCAGCCTTACCTCAGCCTTACCTCAGCCTTAACTCAGCCTGACCCAGCCTTACCTCAGCCTTACCTCAGCCTTAACTCAGCCTTGACCTCAGCCTTACCTCAGCCTGACCTCAGCCTTACCTCAGCCTTACTCAGCCTTACCTCAGCCTGACCTCAGCCTTAACTCAGCCTGACCTCAGCCTTACCTCAGCCTTACCTCAGCCTTACCTCAGCCTTACCTCAGCCTGACCTCAGCCTGACCTCAGCCTTACCCAGCTTACCTCGCCTTACCTCAGCCTACCTCACCTTAACTCAGCCTGACCTCAGCCTTACCTCAGCCTTACCTCAGCCTTACTCAGCCTTACCTCAGCCTGACCTCAGCCTTACCTCAGCCTGACCTCAGCCTTACCTCAGCCTTAACTTCAGCCTACCTCAGCCTACCTCAGCCTTACCTCAGCCTTAACTCAGCCTTAACTCAGCCTTACCTCAGCCTTAACTTCAGCCTTACCTCAGCCTACCCAGCCTAACTCAGCCTTACCCAGCCTTAACTCAGCCTTACCTCAGCCTTAACTCAGCTTACCTCAGCCTTACTCAGCCTTACCTCAGCCTTACCTCAGCCTACCTCAGCCCTACCTCAGCCTGACCTCAGCCTACCTCAGCCTTACCTCAGCCTTACCTCAGCCTTACTCAGCCTGACCTCAGCCTTAACTCAGCCTTAACTCAGCCTTACCTCAGGCTTACCTCAGCCTGACCTCAGCCTTACCTCAGCCTTAACTCAGCCTGACCAGCTTACCTCAGCCTTATCTCAGCCTTACCTCAGCCTGACCTCAGCCTTACCCCAGCCTTACCTCAGCCTTAACTCAGCCTACCTCAGCCTTACTCAGCCTTACCTCAGCCTTACCTCAGCCTTAACTCAGCCTTACCCAGCCTTAACTCAGCCTTACCTCAGCCTTAACTCAGCCTTAACTCAGCCTTACCTCAGCCTTAACCTCAGCCTGACCTCAGCCTTACCTCAGCCTTACCTCAGCCTTACCTCAGCCCTGACCTCAGCCTGACCTCAGCCTTACCTCAGCCCTGTACCTCAGCCTTGACCTCAGCCTTACCTCATCCAGCCTGTACCTCAGCCTTACCTCAGCCTGACCTCAGCCTTACTCAGCCTTACCTCAGCCTTACCTCAGCCTTACCTCAGCCTACTCAGCCTTACCTCAGCCTGAACCTCAGCCTGACCTCAGCCTTAACTCACCCTTGACCTCAGCCTTAACCCAAGCCTTACCTCAGCTATCTCAGGCCTTACCTCAGACCCTGACCTCAGCATTACCAGCCCTTACTCAGCCTAACTCAGCCTTACCTCAGCCTTAACTCAGCCTTACCTCAGCCACCTCACTTAACTCAGCTTAACCTCACCTACCTCAGCCTACTCAAGCCTAACTCAGCCTTAACTCACCTTAACTCAGCCTGACCCAGCCTTACCCCACCTTTAACTCAGGCCTTAACCGTCAGCCTTAACTCAGCTTACCTCAGCCTTACCTCAGCCTTAACTACAGACTTACTCAGCCTTAAACCTCAGCTTTACTCAGCCTATAACTCAGCTTAACTCAGCCTTAACTCAGCCTTACCCTCAGCCTTAACCTCAGCCTTAACTAGCCTTAACTCAGCTACCAGCCTTACCTCAGCCTTAACTCAGTCCTTACCTCAGCTTTTACCTCACCTTAACTCAGCCTTAACTCAGCCTTAACTCAGCCTTAACTCAGCCTTAACTCAGCCTTAAACTCAAGCTTACCTCAGCCTTACCTCAGCACTTAACTCAGCCTTTAACTCAGCCTTAACTCAGCCTACCTCAGCCTTAACTCAGCCTTACCCTCAGCTTTACCTCAGCCTTAACTCAGCCTTAACTCAGCCTTACCTCAGCTTTACCTCAGCCTTTAACTCAGCCTTAACTCAGCCTTAACTTCAGCCTTAACTCAGCCTTACCCATCAGCTTACCTCAGCCTTAACTCAGCTTATACTCAGCCTTAACCTCAGCCTTAACTCAGCCTTAACTCAGCCTACCTAGCTTTACCTCAGCCTTAACTCAGCCTTAACTCAAGCCTTAACTCACCTTAACCTCAGCCTAACCAGCCTTAACTCAGCCTTACCTCAAGCCTTAACTCCAGCCTTACCCTCAGCCTTTTACCTCAGCCTACTCAGCCTGACCTAGCCTTACCAGCCTTACTCAGCCCTTACCTCAAGCCTACCTCAGCCTTAAACCTCAGCCTACCTCAGCCTTAAACTCAGCCTTACCTCAAGCCTTAACTCAGCCTACCTCAGCCTTACTCAAGCCCTATTACCCAGCCTTAACTTAGCCTTAACTCAGCCTTAACCCAGCCTTAACTCAGCCTTATCGTCAGCCTGACCTCAGCTAACCAGCCTTACCTAGCCTACCCCCAGCCTTACCTCAACCTTAAACTCAGCCTTACTCAGCCTTAAACTCAGCCTTACCTCAAGCCTAACCTCCAGCCTTCACCCTCAAGCCTTATCAGCCTGACCTCAAGCCTTACCTCAGCCTTAACTCAGCTTACCTCAGCCTTACCTCAAGCCTTACCTCAGCCTGACCCAGCCTACCCAGCCTTAAACTCAGCCTTACCCTCAGCCTTACCCAGCCTTACTCAGCCTTAACCCCAGCCTTACCTCACCTTAACTCAGCCTACTCAGCTTGAATCAGCCTTACACCTCAAGCCTTAACTCAGCCCTTACCTCAGCCTTAACTCAGCCTTACCTCAGCCTTAACTCCAGCCTACCTCAGCCTACATCGCCTTCCTCAGCCTTACCTAGCCTTAACTCAGCCTCACTCAAGCATTACCTCACCTTAACTCAAGCCTTACCTCAGCCCTTACCTCAGCCTTACCTCACCTACCCAGCCTTACTCAGCCTTACCTCAGCCTTACCTCAGCCTTACGTCAGCCTTACCTCAGCCTTAACTCAGCCTTAACTCAGCCTTACTCAGCCTTACCTCAGCCTTAAATGTCCATTGCGTCCGTTGTTTTACCTTGAGTGTGTGTGTTGTGCTTGTGTGGTGTGTCTCTGGGAAGGTGGGGAGAGTGTGAGTGCGACAATGTGTTTGTATTTGTGGGAGGAGGTGGGTGTGAGAGAATGTTTTTAAAATCTGTAAAGCACTTCGTGTTACATGAAATGTATGAAAAGCGCTATATAAATAAAGATTGATTGATTGAAACAATGTGGAACAGAAAACACAAATGCAGTTCACAGAAAAAGGCAAAAACTCAGTTGTACTAAGAGAGAGGGAGGCTGCTGCTTATTTACACGTCGCCATGACGCCGTTTAACTTTTTATTTAAAAACAGTTGATATTAGTGCAATGACCCGCTGGCCCCAGTGACGTCACAAGCGTCTAAAGGCCTATTATATTATATATTTTTGAGGAAATGTTTGGTCTTGTACAGAGAGATCATGGACCCACTGACTGATATTAATGATCATTTTTCTAATTCATACATTTTCTTTTTAGCTAATGCAGTTAACAGGAAAAACTGGCTCCTCCCCCACTGGGTCCTGTGACATCACAACATTCTAGAACCTGGGTTGCAGGTTCTAGAATGTGATGATGTCACCGGACCCAGTGGGGGAGAGCCAGTTTTTCAAGTCATAGCTCAAAAGAAAATGTATGAATTAGAAAAATGATCATTAATATCAGTCAGTGGGTCCAAGATCTCTCTGTACAAGACCAAACATTTCCCCCAAAAACAAAATTATTTTTCATCCATATAATATTATAGGCCTTTAAAACACTGTGACGTCACTGAAACCCTAAAAACCCTACAGATATCACCATTGTCATATTTTACAGAAATATAAGTACTAAGTTGGGACAATCTTATAAAATTCAAAAACATCTGTTTAATGTATAGAATTAAAACTGCTCTGCTCCCCCTTCACTGAGCGAGTTTGTAAACTTCAGATCGAGTGCAGCCAGAGTAACTCGAGGGGCAGTGAGGGAAGACTGCGTCCTCCCCCTCAGAAAAACTGCATTTGTCAGGCCGTGTTTTCTTATAAAGCCTCCCAACAGTGGAACACAGCGCCTGAATCAATTTGCGAGTCTTCCTCATTTCATTCATTTAAAAAGAATGCCAAAAGTGGCTCGTGGAGACACAGACTTGTGAGCACTATTATATTGAAAAATGTATACGTGGCTCATTTTATGTACTATGTATGTATGTATGTAACTATATTGTATTTTGTAAATTGCTGTGTGATTTTAATCCTGTTTTTTTTTAGGCTGGCTTTGACATCTGCCAAATTAGCTTCTTCTGCTAACTCGGGCATATTTACATTGTAAAATGTTGATTAATGTGCACTGTCCCTTTTCAAATAAATAAATCTAAAAAAATCTAAACACAGCAATGTCATGTTTTTTAAGGTTTCTGGAATGGAATGTATACGTAACCATGGAGACGGTTCAATCAGCAGAGAAAACCTACCAGATCTAAAAATGATTTAATCCTGGAGCGTCAGGCTTTTCTAAGCACCCAAGCCTCCAGAAGAGCACTTATAAAACTACTGAATTATTATTATTATATTATTATTACTATTACTATATTATACTATTACTATTATTATTATTATATTATTATTATTATTATTATCCGCTGGGTCACTGAAAGATCAAATACAGTGGGAGTG